>SNQJ01S0005185.1:25580-38953 GCA_010110895.2 Picea sitchensis
TATTCCTTTTCCATTACTTAAACTTACCATCCCTTTACCCTTGATTTTACCTGGAGCACCATTTCCAAAGGTTATGTTTCCTGATTTTCTTTTACTTAGAGATAAAAACTTATCTTTGTCTCCTGTCATATGTTTGGAGAATCCACTGTCAATATACCATGGGTTCTTTTGTCTTTGAGCTGACAACACTAGTCCAAACTTGTCATTTTCTTTCTTCTTCCAAACCTTGACATTTTCAGCTGAAGGATTCAAATCTGGCTCGTAGTTTCTTAACCAATAGTCTGCAGATTTATGTCCAAAATTATGGAAGGTGTAACATTTTGGTTCATTGAATAAAGGATCATAACAATTTTTATGCTTAACCTATGCCCTTTTTCCAGCCATCACATGATTCACTGTCTGTGATTGTTTGTTACTTGGTTGTCTTATTCTTTGTTGCGGCATATATCTATTCCTTGAGTGTTTTGATTGCTCATATCTAAATCTTAAAGAACAATTTACATCTTTGTGACCAAAATTAGAACAAAAAAAACAATATCCATGGAAAAATCCTTTGTACTTGGAAAATGGTTGTCTTCTTTGAGTAGGTTGATTTCTTTGTTCTACAGTTTCAGTTCTGGTACTTTTTCTTTCACTTTTCCTTGGTGGCCGATTATCTTCCTCTGTTTCTCCATATTTGTTGTTGTCAATGAATGTAGATGTGACAAACTTGATGGAATATTTATTTCTTGGGTGACTACAACTTGATCCTTCTTCATAACCCAAACCAGTTTTCAAATTTGGATTCCTTTGTTGATTCAGAATGGTGGTTAATCCTTCTGAGGCTTTAATGCTTGGAATATTTTGGAGATACAATGCTTTGAAATTCTCCATCTCTTTTCTGGTCTTTATTACCTCTTCCTCCAAGGCTTCACATCTTGCCTTCTTCTTTGACAACTGTTGTTTCAAAATGTCCTCTATTTTATTTGCCTCTTCTAACTCCACCTTTAGCAGGGCAAAGTCTTCATCATTATTTTCGAACTGCATCAACAACTGTTTTTGTTTTCTTTTCTCGAGTCTGAGTCTGTCAATTTATTCTAAGGCACTGATTAGTTCACCTTCCATATCAACCATGACTTCTTCATCATTAGCATCACTTTCTGTGATTTTATTATCATAATATTCTTTGGCCATAAGAACGAATTCATTTACCTTATCTTCAAAGGAAGAGTCATTGTTTGTATCTTCTGAAGAGTCATCATTGTTTACACATAAGATTTTCTTTTTATCAAATATTTTGGATTTGTACTTCTTTTCACCTTCATAATTCTGATCTTGCTTCTTGTGTGGACACTTAGATGCAAAGTTACTTATATTTCCACAGTTAAAACACTTGAAGGGAAACTTGCCTGATCCTTTCTTTAGTCTTCGCACAAAATTTTCTTCAATTTCATCAGGCTGAGAATCCTCATCCTTATCTACTTTAAACAATGCTTCTCTAGAGGTGAGTTTATCTTTACCTATCCTCATTTCATATGAATTCAATGTTCCTAGAAGTTGATCAAAAGCCAAAGATTTTAGATCATTAAGTTCTTTTATAGCAAAGACCTTCGGGTTGAACCTATCCGGTAGAGATCTCAAAATTTTCTGAACTAAAGAGGGTTCCTCAATTTTTTCACCAAGTGTTTTCATTGCATTTACTAGTTCTTCAACTCTCAAAAAGTACTTCCCAACATTTTCATCCTCTTCATCTTTAGCTGTTCAAATTGTACTCTGTAGGTTTGAAGCTTGGCATCCTTTACCTTCTCATTGACTTCATAACTGCTAATGAGTTTGTCCCACATTTCTTTGGCAGTTTCTAAGTGCATAACTTTTACAAATTCTGCTTCTGCAAGCCCACTCAGAATAGCATTCATAGCCTTAGCGTTGAAGCTTAACTCTATATTTCCATCCTTATTATCTAGTACAACTAGCTTTACATAACCAGTCTCTACCACATCCCATACATCTTCACCTAAAGCCATTATGTAAGTTCTCATCCTAACTTTCCAGAAGGCAAAGTATGTTCCATTGAACAGGGGGGCCTTATTGGTTGAAGTTCCTTCATGAATTGACATGTTTAAGCTTATTGATCTACCTTTAGATAAAAGGAACCCGCTCTGATACCAATTGTTGGAAAACTGAGAGGGGGATGAATCAGTTGTTACCGTGCTTAAACAATTATACCCATTTTAAACTCTTCACAGAACATTCAATCACGATCACAAGGATGCAGGGAAGTAAGCACTAGAATATTAAACATCAATCACACACATGAAATACACAGAGACAGATATTACCTGAGGAAACCCATAAAGGGAAAACCCCCTTCTTCTTGATATGATAAGTAATCTTTATTTTTTTTACATTATCATTCTTATGAGAACGAACTCATTGTGAGGCTACCACCTCTGTCTTGCAAGATGCAACTTGCTGAGAGAACCAACTCTCTGGTTTCTCTAGCACCCACTAGAAGGAAGCACCAACTCCCTGAGTGTTCCAACACCAACAAGATGGAAGCACAAACTTCCAGTCACACAAACACCAACCTGTATAACAGAGAACAACATTTATCCCTTGCACTACCCTGCCACCTTGGTTTTCTGGCTGCAACCAAAAGGAAGCTACAACTCCCTGTGTTCAAGCACCCACTTGAAACTTAGAGGACAAAAGTCCTCCCTAGCACCTCCCTACCACACTGATTATAAATATTTTCTACTAAAAATTATTACAGTGATACAATGTTCATCAATGCCTTATCAGTCTCATCACTATTCTGCTACATTTCTCTGCTCTCCCTGCATCAGTGTCTCTCTACTCACATATTTTGAGCTTTCTGATCTTCTGCTCTGTCTCTGCATGCACACCTCAAATTTCTATTCTTCTCTCAGATATTCTTCTTTTTTCCTCTCTTCCTATGCGCTTCATCTCCTGCACAACATGCTTCTACACGCATGCATCACACATAATCGCAACACCCATCTCCTCTATGTTATGTGTTTTTATATTCTCTATGCACCTTTTGCATCCTCTTACACAATGTCTCTGCATGCTCTTTACAGTGAAATTGTTCTACCCCACAATTTTTTCACTGTAACTTGTCCTTGCTCTCGCATAGCTCCCCTGAAGAATCCCTTGCATTTTTTGTTCTTCATCTATTACTCACGTCGAGACATCTCCTGGTCATCATGGAAACCCTTCATCTTCTCCAGCAGTTATGTTTCTTGTGGGTTCGTCATCAATGGTCGTTAGGCTAAGATTCCTTAGCCTCTATGGAAGTCGAGACTCTTCATCTTCTCTGTCATTACCGAATATCTTCATCATCACTGGACATTATCCTGAGATTCCTTAGCCTCTCTGGCAGTCGAAACTCTTTGTCTTCTCTGTCGATCACCCTGAAGCCTCTTCAAATTATTTGTGCAGAAACAATCAATGGTTTCTGGTAGTTCCCCAAAGAACCTTCGCTCTCTCATGCTCTTGGCTCCTTTTCCCTTTCTGTGAAAAACTACACAGTGGGCGCTAGCTCTTCTGGCTAAGCCCCTTCCTTTCACGCGACCACTAGCGGTGACCATACGCTTATCCAATAAGGAGTTTCATGATTTTGCGTTTCGACTATTTTCCTGTGAGTCATATTGAATCTTCCAACTCTCGGTATCTGAAATAGAGCCTAGCTATGCTAGCTCCTCCCTTTAATGTTCGCTAATGCAACCACTGGTTGTGACTAGTCGCTAATCAAAAGAGTGCTTTGCGATTTCGGCGATCTCCGATGTGGAGCCTAGAGACGTGCTAGCTCCTCCCTTAATCCTTTGATGATGTGACCTCCAGTTGTGACCAGGGGCCTGCACCAACAGGCGCTTCACGATTTCGCACTTCAGGGATTTTCGGGGAGTGTTGATGGTAAAACTCCCGAAGCAAAACTATCGAAGTGACATAACTCTTACATCACTCGATGACGTGTCTCTTACCATCCTTTCCGATGGCGATGTTATGGTGAGTGGCTACACATGTCTTTTCAGTTCATAATATTCATGTACTTGAAATGTGAATCATCTTGACACTTATCCTTGTATGATTTCTCCACATGTCCTAGTAGTCTACCGCAATCCTTGTTGATGTGAGTGCCTTACATTTCACCTCTGGATCGGTGACCAGTTAGTCCTCGATCTAATGGCTCCGGATCATATCGCGATTCCGTTTAGTGAGTTGGAAGATTAAGAGCACTTCTTCATTTGATTTTCTGTCGTGAAAATGTTGGTCTCTCACCGTGTCCCTCTTGCATCCAATGGCCCATACCTGACGTTTCCTCGATCCAATGGTCGGATCCTGCGATCAATGGTCGGATCTTATCGCGATTTCACATTTAAGTGACTTTGGAGAACAACTTCCTCTATGCTCTAGATTCCCAAAATTAGGAAACTCCTCATCTACTACCACATTTCCTTTGGATCGAACGGTCAAAAGTCAGCGGGATTTCACGTTCGCTATGTTGTGAATTTTATGGCGCGACTCTCCGATTCATTGATTGGAGAAGCTCTCATCTGTTGCCCACTGGCGTCGCCTCTCGATGATGGATGATCTTGTTCTTCCGGGATTTTGTAAGACCGATTCACCTTGCACTTAAAGGTTGTGAATGTTCTTTTGGATCCAACGACGGTTGGTCCTCATGCTCATATCTGATGCCTAATATCTGTTCTCTTTGTCTGTGCTTCCTCCCGGTCGCTTTGGAATCGATCCTAACGACCCTGGCAGCTCCTCGATAAATGATCAGCGACCCACGTCGCTCCTCCTCCTCAGCTTCATTTCCTCCCATGGAATAATTTCTAAGTGCCAAGGCCTAGACCTTTGATCCTTCTATGAGTCGTGAAGATTTGGACCTAGCCTCGCAGCAAAGAACAAAGCGATATCTCTTATGAGCTTTCTCTTCTGTGTATTCACTGTTGTGTTTTCCATGCACACCCTACCTATAACCACTGTCAACATCGTTGTTGTTCTTGTGCCATCGACACATGCGATCTTTCCATCAATGACAAGCACTCAATCGTAGAGATGCTAAAAGAATACTTATTGAATGCCAACATATATAAGCGGATCAACATCCATCCATAATATGAAGCACTAAGCATGAATAGATCATTCATCTATATTAAAGCACTAAGAACATTTCCATCAATGACAAGCACACTCAATCTGTGAAGATGCTAAAAAGAATACTTGTGAATATGCCAACATATAAGCCAGATCTAACATCCATCCATAATATGAAGCACTAAGCATGAATAGATCATTCATCTATATTAAAGCACTAAGAACATTAACATATAAACACATCAACACATCACACAAAGCATAGCAACACAACATGTACATGGTTCACCCCACCCTGGGCCTACGTACACCAATTCTTTGTCTTCATTAATATCTTATTCAATCAGTTACATGCATAGAGCCTCAAAAACCCTACTCCGCAGGGGATCTGCGCAGCTCGCTAGATCCTCCTTCCCCGAGTAGATCTAAGCACACAACCTTCCATAGTCTCTTACAATGACTTGCACTTAGCTCTTCAAGTCTCACATAGTATGCACCAAAGAACTTACAAATCTTGATCACACAGACCCAACTCTAGCACTTAGCCATTTGTATCTCTATATGCTCACTTCATCGCCTAGCATCTATTTATACATACAAAATAAGCCTAAA
Organism: Picea sitchensis; assembly: GCA_010110895.2. Classification (NCBI taxonomy): domain Eukaryota; kingdom Viridiplantae; phylum Streptophyta; class Pinopsida; order Pinales; family Pinaceae; genus Picea; species Picea sitchensis. The sequence goes on from SNQJ01S0005185.1 coordinate 31,296, forward strand.
AGAGGAGTGGGATCATCTGATGACTGCATCGGCATGACCACTTTCACAACCAATGGCAGAATAGACTGTGAGACTACATGGTCTAAAGGCACCTCACCCCCCAAAAGAGGAGTGGGATCAACCGATGACTGCATCAGCATGACCACTTTCTCAACCAATGGTTGAATAGACTGCGATGAAACCTCAAAAGACTCAGAATCAGAAGAGCTTGCAGACAAGGACCACAATCTTTGTACCTCTGGAATGTCAGGGCACAAATGAGTAAGGTGATCTCCCTTGCAAAGATTACAAGGGAACTTAGGCTTACGTCCTATTCATCTAGGTTTCTCAACAGAATTAATGCCCCCAGTATGACTATCAGTGGTTGGTTGCACATCTCCAACATGAATTGCAGAGGTTAGTGATGGGTCGATAACATGACTTGTATAGGCTACAGACCTATTACCAGTATGACTAGCAGTGACTGGACCTTTTCCCCCAGCATGACTTGCAGAGGGTGGGTGTGTGCCCCTAGCATAACTTGCAAAGGTTGGGTGTTGGTCATCAACTTGACTTGCAGAGGTTGTCGACCTATCTCCAACATGACTCGCAGAGGTTGGTGATTTCTTCTTCCTATTATTCCTCTTTCTATTTCATCTAGACTTTCGGTTACTAGTAACTGTACTTTCACCAGAGGCGGGAGAAGGAGGAGGACAAGACTTTGATGATGAAGACACATAAACAAGGTGCCCAATACATAGAGTTCTTAACTGATAAGTGTCAAGAGCATTTGGGACATTTGGAATGGTACCCAACCAAACTGGTAATCCCACATTCAACCCAGGAATGTACAAAGTGTCCATCAAAGGGACACCCACGTTTCCAAAGAAAGGAAAAGCACAAGAATCTCCTTGAGAAGGGGTTCCTTGGTTGGTATCATCAGGAACTTTAGCCATGAATATCTTATGCACAGGTTCTCCCTTTGCGAGATCATTCAAGTCCATAAAAGTCTCACACACTGACTCTGAAGAACCAATGTTATCAAAACAACGTCTACAAAGAGGTGGCTCCACGTTTCTAAGAGGAAGACTGGAAAAGTCCTCTGAACCGGCAGAGTGGGCAGTCTACCACCATAGGTCAGAGATCCAAAGACAAAACTAACTAACTCACTATAGAAAACTAGGGAGCATAGAGTACACACTAAAAGTTCCTAAAGGAAAATCAAGAAAACGACTAACTAGTTGGAAGAACAGTTACACCAACCAACACTAGAGAAACTTACCGGTGCAAGTGCAACTCGAATATGGAAGCACCCTCCAGGTATACTCTGCAAAGCATGGCCCGATGTCTACCCTAGGTACTGTGGTATACCCCAGCAGTCATCTGTGTAAGTCCCTAAAATAAGGCAACTAGGTTTCCAGCTCGTGAACAATCACCAGGCGGGTACAGTCGACAGTCGGGTGGACCACAATGAGCAGGGTATCAATCCTGAAACCTATCAAGGGTATCGAAATCAAGTGTTCTGAAAGACGACAGAGGACCTTGAACGGATTCGAGACCCACGAAGCTCCGTGGAAAATGCGATCAACGGAATCCCAAGACAAGTCCTCTATATGTGTTCCCCACTACGCTTGATCCAGCTTTGGAGGGGTTATCTCCGCTACCTTTCCACACGTGACCTTGTCTTTAGCCCCTATGTTAGAGTGGGGTACCGGATAATTTCCACATTACTGGACTTCTACACTCCTTAGCACAGACTCGTATGTTTTTTTTATAGCCTTGAAGAGTTTCCTCTTCAACCTAAATCAAGGCTCTAGCCTAATCTAGTTGATGGACCGTACAAACATAAAGTCTAGTAAATTTTAATTAGTGTTCTTTTTACTGGCTTGATTTACTCAAAAGGGTACAGTAGTGCAACTGATGGTGTTAAGACTCTTGCGAAAAATGATGAAACTTATATGAACACTGGCAAAGAATGATTATATATATATATATATATTGAAATGCTTTTAAGATGAGAAGAAAACACAACACTATGCTAATTTCTTTTCTTTTTCAAATAACAATGCAAAGAAAATGCCATGAAAGAAAGAGATCTAACAAACTGAGTTTTTTTTTATATTTTCTTCCAATCAAAGCATAAATAACAAAAGATTCTAAAAGAAACTGATAAATAACAAAAGATTCTTAAAATTTCAAGCTAAAAATAAGTTTAAAAAGCTAGGAAACAGAAAAAATCTTTTAAATGAAAAGGCAAGCTATGCTGGAATACAACCTAGTCTAAAACTGCTTATGACAGAGACCAGAAAGAAACAAGAAAAACCTGGGAAGTGAAAACTTGATAGGGAAGAGGATGATTGCCTCCTCAAAATTTTCTAGACAGACACGCGATTGTCACTTCAACAGCCAGTGTATGCACGCGAGCTGCCCAAAGACAGGATGCGTATGCACGCGTGTAGGCCCACTACAGGCTGCGTGTGCCTCTGTTTCTCCTCAAAAGAAGAAATACAAGCGGCTAAGCTCAAGAAGGGAGTACTGGTATTGAGAACCAAAATCCCTTGAAGACACAAAAACTTACTTTGACAGAAAAAGATGCAAGGAAAAAGTTGATCTAAGGTTTTTACTTGAGTATGGACTATTCAATCAAAGACCTTGAAGGACCCAGAAGATCCCTGAGAAGGATCACTTCTGCAGAGGAGAGGATGAATGCCTCTTCCTGAGAAGGATTTCATGGGTTCTCAGACACGCAGCTAGCACTTCATCAGCAGGTGTATGCACGCAGGCTGTGTGAAGGTAGGGTGCGTGTAAATGCATGCAGGCCTTATACAGGATGCGTGTACCTCTATGACTTACCAAAAAGAAAATTAATCCAAGCAAAGAAAGCAGGGAGTACTGGTATGGAAGACCAGAATCCCTACTAGCTCAGACTTTTGCAGAAACTCAGAAAAAAGGTGATGAGACCAATTTAAAACTACCAAAAAGTATCTCCAGAAAACCTGAGAGATCCCCAGTATGGTTGCCAATTCTGTTGTGGGTGGGAAATCCCTGCTACGGACTAGCACTAAGGGTTTTATCATGCATGCAGAAATGACCTAATGATTCTTACTTTTTACCATCATCCCATGCCTAGACCCCCATTACTCATATGTAAATACAAGGCTCAAGAGATTAAGTTGACGTACCTTATTCTTCGTGTTTGATGTCGATCCATTTCCATGCTTGGTCGTTCTTTGACTGCAAATCTCCTCCCAATGCTGACCTGCATTCACTAAAGACAAACAAAGAACTCCACATGCATTTTATCTATGAACTAATGGGTTAGAGATTTAATCAATCATACAATCAATATTCCAATAATGGCAATCTCATATGGCAGGACGGGAAAATAAATTATTTTATTAACTTCACAATGATACCTTACAATGATAAAGTCGGCTACTGCTCCTCGATCCTGGTCTTGGGCTCTTCTTCCACTGTCTTCCAACTGCTTTTCTCTATACTTATCTTTGCACAAGGATGGATAAAGGTTGGGACAAAGGGAATGCTCAATCGGGTATAGTTTCTTTATTATGATTCGCCTCTTCCAAATGGGACCCCTACCCCTTATTTTATAGGTTAGAAGGAGCTAGGTATTTGGTCGAATGTCTGGCCATGCATGGCCGAAAGGTTTAGTTAACTTACCCAAAGTTGTGTGTTCCGTCAGCAACTTTCATTTTTTTGTGCTTTTGTTGGTACACGCGGGTTGTCTTGGGTCAGCTAGCGTGTACATGCGTGCAGTAATGGAGCAGGGTGCATGGGCCTTTATAAAATGGGTTTATAAGAAGAGTTGTTCAGTAGTGTTTTGGCAGAGAAGGAATCTGAGATGGCCTGATGCTAGGTAAGCATGTCTGGTGCAAATTAGGGTTATAACACATGGGTAAACCCATGGGCCGACATTCCCATACCCGTTACATAATCCCAAATCCCAAAGAGGGCCGAGATCCCATGATATTTGCTTCGTCTTGCGCTCCTACTTTGACATCCTGTCGAAGTCCCAAAAATATGTCACACATGACCAAGGATCCTCAAAACTTGGTCAAGGGCCAACATCAGGTATAGATTTCCTTTGCCAAGAATGGATGATTTAATGGACTGTTTAAGTAGAGAAATTTTTTTTTCTAAGATAGATTTGAAAAGTGGGTACCACCAGATAAGAATGAGAGAAGGTGATGAATGGAAGACAACCTTTAAGACAAATGAAGTTTTGTATGAATGGATTGTTATGCCATTTGGCTTAACAAATGCTCTGAGTACTTTCATGAGGTTGATGAATGAAATACTAAAAGATTTAATTGGCAAGTCTGTAGTTGTATATCTGGACGATATACTAATCTTTAACAAGACTAAAGAGGAGCATTTGAGACACCTGGCACTAGTGATGAGGAGACTATAGGAGGAAAAGTTGTTGATAAATCTGAAGAAGTCCTCTTTTATGAAGATATAACTCATTTACTTGGGTTTTGTGATCTCTTCAAATGAACTGAAGATGGGTCCAGAAAAGGTGAAAGCAATCAAAAAATGGCCATCACCGAGAAGCATGTTTGAGGCAAGAAGCTTCCATGGATTAGCAAGTTTTTATAGGAAATTCATCAGAGACTTCAGTGGAATTTGTGCACCAATGATGGATACAGTGAAGAAGAAGCACAAGTATTTTAAGTGGATAGAGGAGGCTGAGAGGAGATTCAATACGCTGAAGGAGAAAATAATAGAACAACCAATTATGGTCTTGCCAAATTTTGAAAAGACATTTTAGGTGAGATGTGATGCAGGTGGAGTTGCAATTGGAGCAGTTTTGAGCTAGGATAATAGGCATGTTGTCTATTTCAGTGAAAAGTTGAATGAGAGTAAGAGGAAATACTCCACATATGACAAGGAATTTTATGCCATAATTCAAGCCCTGAGGAAGTGGAGACATTACCTTGTCCCACAGGAATTTGTCTTGTGCAGTGATAACCAAGATTTACAATTCATGACCAAACAGGAAAAATTGAATCAAAAGCATGCAAAGTGGATTGAGTTTGTGCGGAATTTTACTTTTGTCATAAAACATATTGCTAGGAATTATAACAAAGTTGTTGATGCATTGAGCAGGAGATGTTTGATTCTGCAAGAATTTCAGGTGAAGACTTTGGGGTTTGAACACCTGAAGGATATGTATTGTGATGATGCAAATTTCAAGGAGGCATATGAAGCATGTGTGAATCTTGTGCTAAGAGATAGGAGCCAGTGGGTAGAGTATATGATTCAAGTGGGATTGTTGTTCAAGGGAAATCAGTTATGCATACCAAAATGTTCAATGAGGGACAACCTTTTGAAGAAGAAGCATATTGGAGGATTGGCTGGACATTTCAGCCATTATAAAACATTTGCACAGTTGAGGAGTTCAAACTATTGGCCAGGTATGAGGCCAAAAGTGGTGAAATTTGTGAACAGATGTAGAATCTGCTAACATGCAAAAGGAAAAAAATAGAACACTGGATTGGATCAACCATTGCCAATACCAGAAAGGCCTTGGGATGCGATAAGCATGGATTTTGTGTTAGGACTGCCAAGAACGCAAAGAGGATGTGATTCCATATTTGTGGTGGTGGATATATTTTCAAAGATGGCACACTTTATCCCATGCCAAAAGACCAGTGATGCAACACATGTTGCAAATATGTTTTTAAATAAAGTTGTGAGACTTCACGGCCTACCTAGAAGCATCGTCTCGGAAAGAGACACAAAATTTGCTGGTCATTTTTGGAGAACACTATGGAAGAAGTTGGGGATGGATTTTTCCTTCAACTCAGCTTATCATCCTCAAACAAATGGACAGACTGAGGTGGTAAATAGAAGTTTGGGAAACTTGTTGAGAAGTTTGGTCATTGAGCATCATAACCAGTGGGATTAGATTCTACCATAAGAAGAATTTGCATACAATGACTCGCCAAACAGAAGCACTGGAAATAACCCATTCCAGATATTGTATGGAATGAAACCTAGGGGAGTATCTGAGTTGAGGGACTTGGGACAAAGTGAGATCAGAAGCATTGGAGCAGAAGATTTTGCTCCAGAAATGAAGAAGCTCCATAGCCATATCAAAGGACAATTACAAAACTCTAGCCAAGAGTACATGCAAAAAGTTGATCAACATCGCAGAGAACTTCAATTTGAGGTGGGAGATCAAGTTCTGGCACATATCAAGAAAGAAAGGTTCCCTAGGGGAACATATAACAAGTTAAAAATGAAGAAGATAGGGCCATGTAAGATCTTGAGAAAGTTTGATGCAAATGCTTATGAGATTGATTTGCCAGATGATGTGGACATATCGNGAAGCATTGGAGCAGAAGATTTTGCTCCAGAAATGAAGAAGCTCCATAGCCATATCAAAGGACAATTACAAAACTCTAGCCAAGAGTACATGCAAAAAGTTGATCAACATCGCAGAGAACTTCAATTTGAGGTGGGAGATCAATTTCTGGCACATATCAAGAAAGAAAGGTTCCCTAGGGGAACATATAACAAGTTAAAAATGAAGAAGATAGGGCCATGTAAGATCTTGAGAAAGTTTGATGCAAATGCTTATGAGATTGATTTGCCAGATGATGTGGACATATCGCCCATATTCAACGTTTCAGACCTGTATCCTTACTGGAAATATGATGCAGAGGGATCAAAAGATCAATATAAGATTCAGTGGGAGAAACAAATGCTTGTAGCAGAAAAATCACAGATGGAGAAGATCATTGATCAGAGAATTGGCAAGACGACCAGGAGGAAGACCTATCTTGAATATCTAGTTAAGTGGAAGGGACACCCAATAGAAGATTCCAGTTGGGAAAATGAAGCAGATATCCAAAAACATGGAAAGTCGGTGCAGGAACTCATGGACAGGAGTCCATGAATTTTTTTTTAGGGGGAGTATGATGCAGGAGCATCATCAACGAGCATGCGTGGAAGGACAGCTCAATGCCTGGGAATCATTTCAGAATCTCAAATGTTGGGATTTACTACGAGTCTTTTAGGGAGCTGATGAAGAGGAAAAGAAGATCAAACGTCTGGAGGTGGAATTATCATGAGCGATCAAGGAGTTTCACTCTGAGTCTTGAATGTAACTGAACTTAGGTAGCAGTTAGAGTTTTTTTTCGTTTTTCGAGTAGACTTGTAGTCAGGGGGAACCCTAAGGACCCTCTGAGATAAATAGAGGTTTTGTATGCCCAAATGAGGTTGTTGTGAGTTAGTAGGAACTTTCTGAGTTTTGAGTTATTGTTTTGATATTAGCTATAGCCATTTACGTTTGAATGAATATGGCAGAGGAAAATTGACTCAAATGCATAACATTGTTACTATTAGTAATTCTCTGTTATTGTCTTTTCATAAATGAATGAATTTTGTTATAAATGGATGAAACTGTGAGTGTTAGTATAGGTTTCAAGTGTTTCTCTTCTGTTGAGTGAATGCAAGGTGTGCAAATAGAACGCAAAGAGTGCATGAAGGGATCTGTTTCGATTCTGAAACTTAGAAGAGATAGCACGAAACTTTCCCTTTGCGAGGAGGCAAAGCGACTGTTGCAAGGCATGCACAGTCATCCATAAGAACAAAGTCTTGTGTAGGAATCTGCTACAAGGAGTGCACAAATTTGGAATTCGACTAAGTGT
>SNQJ01S0005185.1:39600-50502 GCA_010110895.2 Picea sitchensis
CCCGAAAAGGACATGTGGGAATTTCTTGAAGATTCTAGCAGAGAATTGAAGAGATGCTCCAGCTCAAAGATTGAGAATATCTAGAGACCGGAGGTTAGTAGACCCTACTGAGGTGGGGCATTGCATCAAATATCATGGTAGTTTACAAATCATGTTGGTGCAAACATAGTTTTCTTTGTAGTTTTTGTGGGATATTAAAGGATACATGAATTGGTTTAAATAAGGAAGTATCGAACCATAGCCATGGTGGATGAGTATAGTAACAATCCAAGGGATGACTTAGAGGAGAGATTCACAAAGTTGAAAGAACAAGTCTCTGACATCTCTCGCATCATGGTGATCCTCGTGGCAGTGTTAAGAGTAATTTTGGACCTTTCTAAGAGTTTGGTAGCTCTAACTTGGACGTTGGCTTTGATGGGAGATATAGAGACAAAGAAGAATCAGACTAGGAGCTCGAGAAAGAGATACCAAGTTACAACATCACATATTCCCACTCTCTACTCAAAGTGGAAGCAAAAGTGGACATGAAACCTTATCAAGGTGAGATTGATTTTGTTAAATTGTTTCAATGGTTACAGAGGTGAAAAATATATTTCGATGTTCCTAGTAGAGGAGAATAACACAATGCATTATTTTCTTTACTAAAGTTAGAGTACCTTTCCCAAACATGGTTGGAAAATTACACAAATATGGTTAGGATGGACGATGATCCCCTATTAACTAAATGGAGGTTTTTAAAACCCTCATTAAGTCCCAATTTACCCAATAGGGTATGAAGAGGACAAATGGATCCATTGGAATCACTTCATGGAAAATAAATCATAGAGTGTACAAGGGTACACCATTGAGTTTAAAACAAAATCCATTATATTGATAATATTTCACAATAACTCGATTTTACTCCTCAAGTATCCCTAATGTTTTAAGGAGGCAAGTGATTCTCTTTAAGTCGAGGACCATTGATGAGGCATGTGGACAAGCATAATATCTAGATATGGACAACAAGAAAGGACAACCAAATGGTTCTCCAAGATGATAAACCAACAAGGTGCCCCTAAGGAGGGAGTGAAGAAGTGGAAAGGAAAGGGAAAGAAGAAGAGAACACTACACAACAATGCAAGGATACAAGCAACTATAGTAACCATTGTAATATTAATGGTCATATTGAATATAAATGATTGAATATATATCCAAGTTTAATCTAGATAAATGCAAAAACGATGCCAAGAATAAGAACATACTAGCCTTAAATTTAGGAAACCCGGGTAGAGAGCAACTCAAATGTAGACAAACAAATTGTATATATTATAGTGAAGAAGGAGGTGAGCCTAAGTATATTCTATCCAAAGGAAGAGAGCATATGACTAAGATCTTTAATATGAATTCCCAGGTCAAGAAGACAAAGGTGGATGATTTTTTCAATTCTTGTTCATAAGCCAATATCATAGAAAGCAATTCAATGAGTAGGCTTGGATTGGAGGTTCATGACCATCATTTCCCATACACATTGGGTTTTCTAAATAAGGATGTAGAGCTTAGAGTAACAAAGCAATGTAATATAAAATTTACCATAAGTGAAAACTATATTGATGAGGTGGAGGTAGGTGTGGTACCACTTGATTTTTGTGGTGTAATGTTTGGAATACTTTACATGTACATGAGAGATGTGATCTTCATGAGGAGAGAAAACCAATATGGCTTGGTCAAGTACGATAATTTATTCATCATTAATGTGCACAAAGGTAAACCTGAGATCTCTATGGTAAGTATTAACTAAACAAAGAAACTGATTATCTCAAGTAGGAAGTTTGTATTTCTCTTCTTGAGATAAAATTAGTGGGGGGGTATGAATCAGTAAAAGTAAAGGAATCCCTAGATTGTGGTAGTAAAGAGTAGAAACATGAGTTGGGAGATATTTTGCAGGCATATAGAGAAGTGTTACAAGATCCTAAAGGGTTAGCATCTAAGAGGAAAATAGAGGATGAAATAAAAATGGTTCCATGACTCTCCATTGCCAAAAATAGGATTGTATAGATAGTCCGTACTGGAAGTAGATGAATTAAAGAAATGCTTGCAATAATTGTTGGAGCATGTAGTAATTTTACCAAGTACCTCTCCTTATGGGTCACCTATCATCATAGTTTTCAATAAGGATGGGAATTAGAGAATGTGGATCAACTATAGAACTCTAAATAAGATCACCCTTAAGAATCAAAGCCCTCTACCTAGGAACAATGAATTGATGTATCAACTACAACATGCCAATTAATTCAATAACATGGATCTCAAATCAAGATACAACTAGGTATAAATAAAACAAGAAGACACCTAGAAGACTGCGTTCAAGACAATGTGAGGTTTATGGTAATGCCATTTGGCTTATTTAATGCACAATATTCATTTATGTGTTTGATTAATGAGGTATTGTGTTCCTTTATATATTCATTTGCAATAATGTACTTGGACAATATATTCATTTTTATCTCTACTTGGGAAGATTATATCCCACATCTCATGTAGGTGTTAAACACCCTAAAAAATATTCAACTACTAGCAAACCTTAAGATATGTGGATTTTATAAGAAAACCTTAGTGAACATGGGGTGCATGATTGGTGGAAGTGAAATCAATATTGATCCTACAAAGATGGAGGCCATCATCAAGTGGCCAACTCCTACCAATGTCACTAAATTTAGAAGCTTTGTGGGAATAACATTGTACTTTTAAAAGATTATTGCATCCTTTCCAATTATGGATACATCACTATGTGCCTTAATAACCAATGGTAAGAGTTTCTAGTGGGGATATAATTAACAAATGGATTTTGGAGAGTTGAAATGAAAAAGTAGTCAAGCACTAGTTTTCACATTTCCCAAATTGTAAAAGCTCGTCGAAGTGGAGACAAATGCAAGTGGATATGCGATGGTAGCGGTATTGATGCAAGGAGGTAAGCCAATATGCTATATCTCCTAAAATGTTTCATGGCATTGTCTTGAACCACCTCAAACATGACAGGGAGCTCTATGCTCTAGTGTAAGTTGTTAATAAATATAAGCATTATCTGATGGGTGAGGAAACCATCATCCATACTGATCACAAGCCACTACAATATTTGAAGGCCCAAAGTAAGTTTCAAAAAAGAAGACACTATAAGTGGATGGGATTTTTGTAGCTATTTCATCTTATTGTCAAGTATAATAAGGGTAGTATGTAACATACCCAACCACCAAGGTCGAGCCACGTTACTCCAAAATACACTTCAAAGATGTCTTTGAATTCTCATACCATTTAATTTATAGAGAAGCATGAAAGAAACATGATAAAATCACATGCAATAATCAATATTCACACAACAACATAAAATAAATGAATATAATGTCATGCACAAAAATAACCAACATGCATGCATATTATAAAATATGAATCTCAGAGATAATAATTAATACACAACGAAAATACATATATAAGAAGAGAAACACATGACATAGAACAATTATATTTTAATAAAACCAATCACCAACTGGCTGCAGACCAAGGATGTTCCACTCAACTGTAGATATTGTTGTTCCAAGTCTCAACAGCAAGTCACCCCCGAGCTAGGGCTATGAATCCACAAGAACGGTTCTAGGGTGTCACTCAGCTTCCTAAACTAGTCAACACTCAAGATATCATAGGTTTCTCAATGCACAACAATCCAAAGTACACCAAATATCTAGCCTGCACAACCTAAGAGAATGGACACCCTTCTTTGCCATGCAGTCCCTCAGCTTGTCCACCTTCTTTGAGGGCTTTAGTGCATCTAGTCGAGAATATCCATGTTGGGACTATTAGGACCCACAACTGTGAATAAAAATTAGAACATGTCAATGCATCTCAGGCATACATGCATCAATTCATGGTTGGAATACACCATTCACCACTACAACCAACAACAATGGCATCCTTCCTCAATAATTTGTCCCCCATTGTCCCAACCAAGAACATGAATGCATGAAAATGAAAGAGTGAATGGAGAGAGTGAACAAAATGAAGAGTGTGTACAATGAAAAATGAGTGAAAAAACCCCAAACAACCCAAAAATGGGTCTATATATTTGAATGAGATTAATAACCACATGGCCTTCCCCCAAGAAGCTCATGTAACTGATATTCTCCATTAAAACCAAAATGGGTAAATAAAATATAAAATCAGTACTTAGCCCCTTAGCCCCCTATCTCGTCGAATCATAGCCCCCTATATCTCTTATCATTGTCCGTCTAGCAGCGAACGATGCATTTTATTATCAATGATCATCAAAGAATTACATTTCTTAGGCACACTGACCTCTTTTAATTGTTTGGGCACTCTAGCCTTTCATCAAATAAAAAAAATACATTTTTTAATATGGGGACTCAAAACTTGGGTATTACATAGTATTAATAAGTTGAAAAACATGATTTCAAGGCCGCTCACACCCAATATCACCGCTTTGGGTACTCTTATGCATATGGAACCTTTCACTCATGATGCATACAAAGAGGAATACATAGTAGATGAGGACTTCAAGGAGGTATTTTAACAACTATAACAAGTTTGTGAAGAAGAAAGAATTATCAAGTCTATATACCATCTCCAGAGGGGTTTCTCTAAAATTTGGATAAGGTTTTTGTTCCTAAAGGAGAAAATTTGCAACATTTGAGAGAGGTACACACCTCCAAAGTTGGAGGTCATTTCTATGTTGGGAAAAAAATGGTCAACTTACATAGGCTTATGTATTGGTGTAGCATGCAAGAATATGTAGCTTAGTTTATTATAGGATGCATACTTTGATGTACCATCAAAATCGATAATAAGAAGCAAGGTCTATACCATCCCTTACTTGTACCTACTAGACCATGTGAAAGCATTTTCATGGATTTTGTGGGTGGTTTTCCAACAAATGGGCTAGGACATAACTAAATATTTATGCTAGTGAATAGGTTTAGTAAGATGTGTATTCTCATGCATTGTAAAAATATCATGAAGGGAAAAGATGCAACAATCATGTTATTTGAAAGGATTTGGGTGAACCTTGGGATACCAAGGATTATCATCTCAAACAGTGATACCAAATTCCTTAGTTCCTTTTGGATTTAACTTTGGTAGACAATGGACACCAAATTGAAGATATCTATAAATTTCCATCCACAAAATTTGGATGGGTAGAGAAAAGTAGTGACTAGGACATTGGTTCAATTTTTGAATGGTTAAAATTAGATACAATGGGAGTGAATCAAGGATTCCGAAATAAAAATTCTCATCTAGCAATATGTCTGAAGTTTGACATCCATAAAGGGGCTCTTTAGATTAGGTCAAAATCATTTGAATAAAGTAAAAGAAAACTTGCAAATAAGAGGTAATTTTTTAGAATAAGACTAACATAATATATTTTTCACCTTTTTTGGTTTATCATATTTGAATTCAGTTGGACAGTCTTTGCCAAATTTACAATTTTGGATTGATGGAATTGTTGTTTTTAATGCAAAATTTGATTTAACACCCTCAAATACCCCTAGTGTATCCAAATTGTGCAATGTTAACATCCAATATTTGTTATTCCATCAATCCAAAATGATTCTTGTTAGATTTTAGGCGAAAAAATGTCGATTTCCTTTCCCATTATTCTAAGCAGTGGGAAAATGACTAATTCATAACACACTTAGACTACGGTTTTTTTTATTTCCCAACATAGATCCATATTAAATTTGCATCTATAATGCACCAAGAGGGATCAAATCCCTAGAGGTGCTAGCTTCTCCTCAAGTTTTTGCAATCTAAAAAAGGTTTGCACCTTCAGATATTTGATCTCTCTTGATGCATGATAGGTTCAGAGTTAAGATGGATCTACATTGGTATACTATTTAAAATAGTGTCGTTGGAACATTTATCTGAGCCAAAGTGGTTCTTTTGGCTCTTTCAATCGAGAAAAATCATTCCAAAAGAAATGATTATGAATGTTACTCTATTTAAAACCTTATTTTTAATATTTGCATTTTTGCATGTCCTAGTTTTTCATGAATATGAATATTATATACCAAATATCAATTCTGGATGATTGAATTGAATTCCATTCTTTATCTCTTTAAATTTAGGTTACAATGGATTAAAGGGAAAAAATCACATAAAAGCAAATCCACGATGCTTTTCATTGGAGAGAAAACACATGTCTTATGTTGTAATCAATGCATCAAAAATTGTGAGCTACGAGTGGGTATAAACCAATATGTCCATCCTCTAATTTGCACAATCTCTTGAAACTGAGTAGAAGAAAAAAGGGTAAACATAAATAAGGTTTTTGGTTGGATTTCAGGTACATTCTTCAATAACTATAATATTTTATCTTTAAAACTTTTGGGATTGATATTATAGTTCAAATCCACGAGTGGGAGCTATTATCCCAAATATTTAGATAATTTGTGATTGAGATGAAATTTATTTTATAATATGCATGATGTATTAATGTTTAATATATTTTTTAAAAATAAATATGTAACATCGCATTCTACTAAGAACATATATATTGACTTATTCTTTGAGGACACTTGCATGCAAGTGATCTGACTATGGTATATTATGATTTTGTTTCGATTATGAGTTATATATGATGATGATGATGTATTGTGATTTGTTGTTACTTTCAGATGTATATGTATTGACATATATTGTTGACGAGTTCTCCTGAGTGTGCAGGACACATGAAAGGTTATGGATGTTGATGGCATCAATGGAATTCCTTGGACTCCATATTGAGTCAGAGAGTAGATTGTATCTTGTTTGAGTACTTCTTTTTACACACATGTGACATATGATTGATTATAGTATGATTATGTATATGGATTATTGGCACTATCCTTGTCAGTGGATGAAGGCTTGACGATGCTTGCTAATTCGACTCACATACAGAGTAAAGGGGTCATGCACAGAAAACAAACATTTGAGGGAGAGGTGTGACAATGTCCATGTCACAACCTACTAGCACTCTCGCTGTGATCTGAACTGTAGGTTAAAAATTACCTAGTTCGAGAGGTGCATGATGTCGTGAGGGAAGACTGAGAAAACTGCTCATGAGGAAATATAAGGGGCGTGAAATAAGGCAAAATCCTTATTCCTTAGAATCCCTTAGTATCTCACAAGTTCTATATAATGGAGTGTTGACTCCAAGGGGTCGAGAAAACTTCCAAAACCGATCAAAGGTGAGTGGCACCCTTGGAGCATGGAGGTAGGTCTTGAAGGGCACGTCGCATAATTAAAATGTGAGTCAGTAAATCTAGATGGCCTAGAGAATAAATAAAATGCTTAGACCTTGATAGGACGGGGTATTAATTAATCAGTAAATAATAAACTTATAATCCTAACAAGAGCCTAAGCCTAAGTCTAAGTTTAAATTAAATAAAGGACTAAATAAAATATGAAATAAGTTAAAAGATTTGAGATAAAATCAAACTCTAGGAAAAGAGGGAATAAAAACATAGAGGTTGAGAAAATTACACATGTGTGCATGAAATTAATATAACAAATTTTTAAAATAGAAAGAAATAAAACATGAGAGAATAGGTGTACACATAGAATAACATCTTAATTCAAACTACCACTATGTCTAACTAAAAGAAGACTCATAATCCAACTCTAACTAAGATCTAGTTAGGGGACACTCATTAAATGAGGATTTGGGGAACAAATGGACAACTAAGAGAAAAAATAGGAACACATTGGGGAATGTGAGGGAAAATGGCTTTTAAATCAAATCTCCTAATGACGATTTAAGAAGTTTGATCTTAAGTTAAGCTCATCAAACAGTTTACATGGCTAATCTAGGAGTCACGAAGATGAAGGAAGACCTTAAGGCTTTATTCTTCTAGAAAGAAATGAAAGTGGACATAGTTAGTTACATGGTGAGATGTCTAGAATGTCAACAAGTGAAGGCTAAACATAAACATCCGGTAAGATTGTTACAACCACACGTTATTCCTGAATAGAAATGGGAGGTCATTTCGATGGATTTTATTGTTGGATTTCCACTGACGACAAGGAGACACGATTAAATTTTTGTGGTGGTTGACACTCTGATGAAGAGTGCACACTTGATTCTAGTACATACAATGTATCAAGTGCCATACATAGATAGAGTATTTGTTAGCGAGATTGTGAGGTTACATGTTGTAACAAGAAGGATCATATCCGATCGAGGGTCAATGTTTACTGGACGATTTTGGATTAGTTTCCAAGAGGCCTTGGGAACACAATTGAATTTTAGCACAACATATCACCCTGAGACAGATGGAAAAACTGAAAGAATGAATCTTATTTTAGAGTATATGTTGCATATGTACGTGATGGATCAACATAAATGTTGGGAAGACTTCCCGCCATTGGTAAATTTTGCATACAACAATAGTTACCAGAGTACGATTAAGATGGCACCGTTTGAGTTTCTTTATGGGAGACCATATCAGACATTGTTGAGTTGGGATTGACTTGAGGATAGGGTCCTGGTGGGACCGGAAGTGATCCAAGAAATGGAAGAATATATTAAATCAATAAGAAAAATGATTAAAGAAGCATAGGATCGACATAAGAGTTATGCTAATGAGCATCGTGTTGACTGCAGTTATGAGGTTGGCGATAGAGTTTTCTTGCGGGTAAAACTGCATAAAAGTTCGATCAAGTTTGGAAAGGGTGTTAAAATATCTCCTAGGTTTGTGGGACGTTTCAAGGTTGTGGAAAAGAAAGGAATCGTGGCTTATAGACCAGCCTTGCCTGATTCTTTAAGTCATATGCACGATGTATTTTATGTATTTGTTTTACGACATTATATTAGTGATCCATCATATTTTATTGGCATGAGTTCGTTACAGGTATCAGACGAGGGTTCTCTAATGGCAGAGCCAATCCGCATTCTCGACAATCGTACTTGACATCTATGACGTCAAACATTTGATCAGGTCAAGGTCTAGTGGAACAATTATAGTCCACACTTGGCTAATTGGGAGGACGCATATGTGATGTGTCAATAGTTTCCTTATTTGTTTGATATATTAGATATGTAGATCTATGTCAGATACATTTTTTTTTACTTGCACTTATATACTGTACAAACTTCAGGATGAAGTTTAAAACAAGAGGGGGTGTATGTAACATCCCGTTCTACTAAGCACATATATATTGACTTATTATTTGAGGGCACTTGCATGCAAGTGATCCGGCTATGGTATATTATGATTTAGTTTCAATTATGAGTTATATATGATGATGATGATGTGTTGTGATTTGTTGTTACTTTCAGATGTATATGTATTGACATATATTATTGATGATTTCCCTTGAGTGTGTAGGACACATGACAGATTATGGATGTTGATGGAATCAATGGGCTTCTTTGAACTGTGGATTGAGTCAGGGAGTAGATTGTATCTTGTTTGATTATTTCATTTTACACACATGTGACATATGATTGATTACAATATGATTATGTATATGGATTATTGACACTATCCTTGTTAGTGGATGCAGGCTTGACGATGCTTGCTAATCTGACTCACATAAGGAGTAAAGGGGTCATGCACCAAAAAAAAACATTTGAGGGAGAGGTGTGAGAACACCTCTGTCATAGCTTACTAGCACTCCCACTGTGACCTGAATTGTAGGTTAACAATTACCTAGTTCAAGAGGTACACAATGCCATGAGAGAATACTGAGACAATCGCTCACTAGGAAATCTAAGGGGCGTGCAATAAGACGAAATCATTATTCCTTTAGAAGCCCTTAGTATCTCACAAAGTCGATCGAACGGAGTGTTGACTCCAAGGGGTCGGAAAAACTTCCAAAACCAGTCAAAGGTGAGTGGCACCCTTGGAGCACGGAGGTGTGTCTTGAAAGGAACGCCGTGTAATTAAAATGCGAGTCAATAAATCTAGATGGCCTAGAGAATTAAAAAAATGCGTAGACCTTGATAGGAAATGGTATTAATTAATCAGTAAATAATAAACTTAGAAGCCTAACAAGAGCCTAAGCCTAATTCTAGACTAAGTCTAAGTTTAAATTAAATAAATGACTAAATAAAATATGAAATAAGTTAAAATATTTGAGATAAAATCAAACTCTAGGAAAAGAGGGAATAAAAACTTAAAGGTTGATAAAATTGCACATGTGTGCATGAAATTAATAAAATAGATTTTTAAAATAGAAAGAAATAAAACATGAGAGAATAGGTATACACATAGAATAACATCTTAAGTCAAACTACCACTATGTCCAACTAAAAGAAGACTCGTGATCCAACTCTAACTAAGATTTAGTTATGTGACACTCATTAAATGAGGATTTGGGGAAAAAATGGACAACTAAAAGCAAAAATAGGAACACATTGGAGAATGTGAGGGAAAATGACTTTTAAATAAAATGAAAAGGGTAATTACTTGTGCAACTTGGGGAGAGTATGACAAATGTGTGGATGAATAATATTAATTAAATTAATTAAAAAATTATTTATTTGTGCATGAGGACATGTGTCATTGGGGAATTTTCTATAAAGGAAATGGGGAAGAAGGGAAGTGGATCTCACTTTTCTCCTATTATGCTAAGCCAAAATTTCATTGACTTTGTTTTACTTGTGAGAGTTGGGATAGAAAGCTTGTGTAAAGAGTGGACACTCTTCTTTGCGAGGCAAGATTGAAGCTATTGTTTCTAGTTTCAAGTTTCTAGTTTCTTGAAGAATCATATTTATATATTGTTCTGGATCAACTGTATTCAAATCGTAATACAATTGTTGCTCAAGTCTCTTTTATATAATTTTCAATTACCTCTATCCGGAGGATACGAGAAGACATAAAATGCTTCTAGTCGGATTTTTTTTAAATAATGTACATACAATTAAAAACTAAAAAT
>SNQJ01S0005185.1:57344-71666 GCA_010110895.2 Picea sitchensis
CGTAGTATATATATGGGAATGAGAGAGATTACTCACCCATTCATTTATTAAGAAAAGTGTGAGGCTTACAATTTCGATATATTTAAAATTTCGATATTTTCATATATATATATATGAAAATATCAAAATTTTAAATATCAAAATTGTAGAGAAAAAGTGTATGTAAATGTTTTATAATCAAGTTTAATTAATAAAATAATATTTAATTATAATACATTATTTTAAATATAATAAATTAAAAATAAAACTACTAATTTATATAATTAATTTACATTTTTCACTATATCGTAATCCTCATACAAATTTATTATTTAAAACATAAAAATAGCAGAGCATGGAGTATCAACATTCATGGTCTTATTATCTAAACTCTCAGTAATGAGAGTAGCGACAATTGTGTGGAAAGCATTACTCTAACCTCATTAAGAGATGAAATTGGCTACATATTGGGAAGGAAAGGAGAAAATGTTAAAATTTTTTAGTGACGTCGCAATAAAAAATTGGTTACATATTGGGTGGGGAAAGATAAAATGTTCATATCTTTAGTGATGTTGTGATAAAGAACTAAAGTGACAAAAAAGAAACCAAACAAAATGAACTAATAAAATAGATTTATGACACATAAACAACTCAACCATTAATGTGTACTTAAAACTTGTTAGTTGGTTGTAGTTGAGATTATTGAGAGGAGAAATGGTACAATCTCCACTTAAATTCAATTTTCACAAGTGATATGTTGAACTCTTAACGAGTATATTGTTATAATGATTTTGAATTCTATTATTAATCTAACCATATCCCCTAAAAAATTTAATATTTACTTTAACTACCATCCTCAAAATAAAAAAAATACTCAACAATTTTTCCAAAAATATATTACCTAAAAAAATATATTATATAACATGCAAAAGCAATAAATTTGTACACTTCCATAAAGACAATAAATTTGTACACTTCCATAAAGACATGTAACTTGGTATACACATGAAAAACTAGAGATCAATGCCACTTATTAGTAATGTGAATCCTATATGAACCAAATTGAGGATTCAAATAAAGACTAGTACAACTTTAAATGTCACTACATATTTAAATGTCATTACATATATGGATTTGAGTGTCTTAAATGTCTTAATGGCTAACTTTAATAGATTTGACCTATTTAAAGCATAAATCCTTCATCAAAATTGGTGAAAAGGAAAAACGAGGAGATAATGAATCTCAAATGAAGAGGAAATGCGCTTCTATAAATTTATGCAATATGTATTTGGTTGTACTAAGTACACATTTGTTTTTATATGTATTAAATTTAGTTTAACTCAATATTTATTAAGTATGAAATAGCAAAAAAAAAAAACAGCAACATATAAATATATATAGTATTTTGATATAAGATGAATTTATATTAATTTATTTTATTATTTATTTTTTGTTATTTTTATTTTTTTAAGTTTTTTTCAAAGAAAATTTGGCTGGAAAATTTTTGGTCATTTTCTTGTTTTTTTGTGGATAGTACTTATGTAAAACCTGCCGCCACTAATTATAGTGCCTATCTTGATAGGGACATCGAGTGAGGTTGTTAGGATATTTAGACACTTAGAAGTTAGTTAAGATCAACTTGGTCTAATGTTTCATTAGGTAGAAGTGTGTTTTTTAGTATACATTAGTATGCATTCGTATTTAGATAATTTGACAGTCACGATATCCTCCTGACATAGACTGATTTGACGGTTCATATTCTCCTCTATCTTAATAACAACATTAATGTGTGACTTAACAACCGATTATTCCATGATATTTATTTAAAGAGCATGGAGGGTCATTTGTCAATGATCGATTGTGAGAAACTCTCTTGTAAATATTTCTGTAATATTTTTTCTTTTGCATTAATAAATGGCTCCAAGTGGTCACATTGGCTGGGGCCGTGTGTGTTTCCTTGTAGGGGTTTTACCACGTAAAAACATCAATGTGTTGATCTTTGATCCAGTTGTGTGAGTGGTTACTAAAGGTGTTCATCCTCTGTTGGAATATTAGTGTAATCAAATATGGTATCATAGCGCATTTGAAGATATTCTCCCCTTGTAGATCGAGATCATGAAGTCGTGTCGTCGCATCTCTGGCTTTTGCCATTTTTATGGGATGACAAAATTGTTCCATTTTGTCCGGAGTGCTAGTTTAAGTTAGGAACTCCTTTCATTTCACTCAAAAAGGTTTATGTTTTCCCAAAATACAACCATTTCAGTCAGATCCACAATTATAAAGCTCGAATACACCCTTTTAATTTTTTGCAGAGATAATATTTTGATTTTATTTTGGTTTTCTTTTTTTCATTTCCAGGTTGCTATTCTTTTTTATTTACTTATGTTATTTTTCCTGTGCTTTGTGCGATCTAGACAAACTAGAAACAGAGTGGAAATGGTTTTCCTATTAGTGTATTCTCTTTGTTGTGCGCTATGTGCAATCTTAGTAAATCAGAAACATAGGAAAATTTTGCATTTTTCGAGTAAGCTAATCGAGATCTAAAACTTGTTGTTGTTGAGAAGCAAAAAAAAATTCTTGTGTGAAAAGATTTTTTTATGAGCACGCTCTCCAAGGTCGTCTCCAACAACAACAATAATCCTCCTTCTAAGTAATATAATATGTTTTGCACTAGCTCACTTGGTTAAAAGTTGTTTTATTAAGTAAAAGGTCTTTAGTTCAAGTATATTTTTTGTTACTTTTTTTGAAAAAGTTCATGCATCCATTGTAAAGTGTATTTTACTTAAATTATAAAAGTGAATCATTATAAGTAGCTTTAATATTTTAAGATATTTTTCTTGCAACTTTCATTTATAAAGTAACTTCATTGTAACAATTATCCCCACTTATTCTATAAAAGTGTGTCATTTCATAAGCAACTTATTTGTAAAACTGAGGTTATTAGAAGGAGGGTATCGCCATGTGGACCAACTTCTACTTGCCACATAGCTCTTTGATTACTATTTATGCCTTTTTGCAAAAGGGCATAACTTTCACATCCGAAGTTCGTTTTCAGTGCTGCTTTTTTTAAATTGATTATTTTTTCAAGATCTTTCCATCTAGACCATCATTTTCATCGTTTTTCTTCATATTTTAATATGACATTCCCTAGTGACCTTTTTCTTACTAGTTCCAACTACTTCTCATGGAAATACCATATGGAGGATGTATTAAGAAACAAAGGATTGTAACAGATTACCCTAGGGAAAGAACTAGAACCTATTGATGATGATAATAAATTATGTTGGAGTTACTTCACACACACCTAGGATTTATTTTTCCTAAGGTTTTTCCTTGTTTATTAGTCATAATTAGTCATTATCCAGTCTCCTATATTTTAGGGGAGAATACTCCACCTGGAGAATATTCTCTTTTAGTTGACACTTCAGTTTGACTAGTTGAGTTGAGTTTAGATGTTGCATTGGTTTTGTCACCATGCAACATTGGGATCATCACCATGATAATTTGACCTTGCCTTAGTATCATCACCAAACTGGCACATTACCCTTGATTCCACGAGTTAACTCCTCACTACTACATGTTCAGTCAGTTAACTGAAGACTAGTTGACTAGTTAACTCAACTAGGTGGCAGTTCACTCCCGTAATTGCCTAAGAGACTAGACTAGGTGGAAGTTCACTCTTGTAACTACTGGTGTGTGTCCAGATCACTCTAGACCACTACTATGGCGCATTGGTTCTCCTCCAGTGCATACTCATTGAGTTATATAGAGTATATCATGTGTAAATTATTCATTATTCACAACGGTTAATGAGAATTCTTTCATTCTTTCTCTCCTTCTTCTTCTTTCTCCAATTATCTCTGCAAATGTGTGTATTATTGTTTAGCTAGATATATTTTGTGCGGGTTCAACACATATAAATGGTATAAGATCCGATGGATTGCTAAGAAAAAGCTACACCAAATTTTTTTGCAGGTACAAAAGATTGAAGATAGCAGAAAGATGGATTTCCAAAAAGAATTCATTCTTACACCTTACAACTATTTTGCATGGAAGGAGAAAATAGCCATACATCTCCGAACTAGATGATTTTACAGGATAACCTTGAATACATATACAAAATTGACATCAGCCATAGAAAAATCCAAGTACTTAAATCGCATGGATGAGACACTCGAAACAATTTGCAGTCTTATTTCTCTCGATCTCCTTTTTCACATATCTTCCTATAAGACTCCCAATGACGCCTGGAACACCTTGGAATGGATCTTTGGAAAACAGTATGAGATGAGGGGACACATGTTGGAGGTGGAGCTGCTCACATTGGATCCAAAAATCTTTGAAAAATCCAATATTTCTTTACAAAATTCAAGGATTTACTGTCGCAACTCAAATCTTGTGGGGTTGATAAATCAAAGGAGGATAAACAAATGATTCTCACCATTCTCTCCAAGCTTGGTCCTAAATTCTCTGTATTCGTATCCACATTCCATTCTGTTAGATTCGCCTCTGGAGCCACCTAGAAGATGCCTTCTCTTGAGGACTTTATCAAATCCCTGACACAAGAGAAAACCAAGCTCATCAACATGGGAACAATCAAAGGCCCAAGGGCGCATGCACTCACTGTGCATGATGGAAGCCACAAATATCAGAAATCTAAAGATAAAGATAAACGGAAAACTCATGCACATCCGAAGAAGGAAGGTTACACAAAACCCTTCACTGATGCCTCCGAATCCAAAGGGGAAAAGGGGAGAAATGCACATACCGTCACAAAGGATTCCATTTGGAATCTACATGCATGCAAAAAAAGTAGATCTAATGTCTCAAATACTTCAGAAAAACAACCTTGGATCTCACATCCTTGAGGATGCCAAGAAGAAGAAGCCAAAAGATCTGAATTCCAAGAAAGGCAATTCTAGCAATGACTTAATTGCCATCAACTCCTCTCCCGATGCCTGGATTGTTGATTCAGGAGAATCACATCACATGGTTGCATCAGAAGAAGTCTATTCTTCATTGGATGCATGCAAAGGTCCTCCCATTATGATGGGGGACAAATATTATGTCGAAGTCACCAACAAAGGAAGGATTGAACTCACCAACGAAAGCTTCGAGAATGTGTTGCACATTCCCAAAATTTCTGTCAACCTTATCTCTGTGTATCAGATGATGAATTCTGGCACTGGAAATAAATTCATCTTCACAAAAAATTCTGTGGAAATCTACGACATGCAAACCAACTCTAGGGTTGCTACCGGTGAGGTAAATCATCAATCTAGATTGTATACATTTTCTGAATTCATTGAACTTGATTCTGCTTTATTGCTTACTCATGCTGATGAAAGTAGTAGGATATGGCACAAAAGGTTTGGAAATTTGAATTTCAGATACATGTAATATCTTAGCAAGCACGGATTGGCTTATGCTCTACCAGACATCCATTTCTCCAAGAGAGTATGTGAGGGTTGTGTTCTGGGGAAACACCCTCAAGAGAAATTCGACAAAGGAAAGTCTCAACGATCTTCGACACCTTTAGATCTGATCCACGGTGACCTTATGGGTCATTTTCTACATCCATCCATCAACAAAGTGAGGTTTGTTCTCATTTTTTCTATGATTTCTCACGTTTTACATGGATCTACTTTCTCAGGAAAAAATACGAGGTCTTTCAACACCTCAAAGATTTAAACGCCCTAGTTGAGACACAGTCGAGAAAAAATATCAAAGTCCTTTGAACCGATAATGGGGGAGAGTATGTAAATCATGAGATCCATAATCTTTTCCATGAGGCATGGATTCATTTCCAGCACACAGTTCCCTATACTCTGCAGCAAAATGAAGTTGTTGAGCGGAAAAACCAATCTCAAGAGATGGTGTAACGTCCCCGACCATCCATGTCGGGCCATGCTATGCCAGAGAAATATTTCATTCTCTCTGCAGAACATACTGTAACATACTTAGTATCCAACTGAGTTATGCCCCATAAATTTTTTGAACTGCATGCAATTAAAATATATACACACATAACTCTTGCGAAAACATATATATAAAACATAAACAACCAAATACATCTGTAAATGCACGAATTCACATTGAAATAACAGTAAACATATACATGCAACATATATAGAAAATACCCATAAAAATAAACACATTTATAACCGCACATATGACAACCCATAAAAATAAGCATGTAAATAACAATGCAACATGTAAATTTATCACACAATTGACACTTATATTGGTAATAATGTCACCAACTACGTCCAGACCTTCCACAAACCTCCCAACCTTAGACCACATTGTTCATCACTCTCAGCAGTGAGTCACCCCTGAGTTGGGCCTAAACTCCACCCGGGTAAACGGATTCCTAACCAGGCTAAAGGCTCATAGACAACAGGAAAGACTCTGTCTCAAGTGCCAACTCAAAATAACAACCTACAGTCCCTCATTCCCCACATGCCTATCCCACCCAGGAAGTGTGCCCCTTCTATTCTCAACAATCCTTCGGTTGCGCCACTTCCTTTCCAAGCTTCAGCAACAGGTTGGACAAGAAGTCTTAGAGCACTGTAGCTGCAGTTTAACACCTTCAGGAAATCAATTCCCAACAATTCTCTCACCTATAGAATTGCACACGAGCCTGAAAACCCGCCTCTTCAATACCCCACGGGCCTGACAACCCACTTCTTTAGTCCATCTCCCAAGCTAACCAGATACACCAACACAAATGGCTATGGATACAAGTTCAGGTACAGTCATGAAGATACGAAGGATAGCTCAATGGGTGTGTGCATGCTCATGGATGATTGATTGGATGACTGAATGATGGAAGGAATGATGGGGAGAATGATGGAAAAGATCCTGGAAAAGATGGAAAATTGAACTAATTACCAACAATATGTATGCATGTCCCCAACTTGACACTTGTCATGTTGGGAGCTACTTTGGCACACTTGTACCCAACTTTAGAACTTAGGATAAAATAATTATCCATACTTTATGATTTAAGAAATATTAATATAATATTCCTTTTTGGCTTAAGCTCCCTAGCTTAGCCATATTCCTTAAATTTTAGGCCCCTCCCTTTCCCTAACCAGTGGAGTTTAGTCACCCATCTCTTTTATCGTGGTCGGTCTACGCGCAACGATGTATTTTATATTAATTATGAGCCATATGCAAAAATAGGCGCACTAGCCTTTAACCTCTAAGCTCTCTGGCCTAATCAAAACATAAGCATCCTAGCTTATAATAACTGGCTAACCAACCTATAAAACGCAACATATACACAAAAGGCTCCCTAGCCTCAAAATCGTGCTCACTTAAGTTGTTGCACACGGTATCTTGGAATGTGCACACTTCCTCATTTTACTACGCAGTACATGCGCACACTATGCCATGAAATGTGCATACCAAAAATGATATCAAACAACTCACCAACGTAAGTACATTTTCATTTACATTACAATTGGGTTCAGCCTAGGGATATTACAATCCTCTCCCCTTATTTATGCAATGTCCTTAGTGTATCATGTACCCATATACAACAAAATTTCAAAAATCCTCAAAACGATGGAGGTATTATGCCTGCATTGTGTCCTCATGCTCCCAAGTAGCATCCTCAGGACCGTACAATGTCCATTGGACCTTTACAAGCCCTATGGCTCGATTCCGGAGCTGTTTGATTTTTCGGTCTAGAATGCGTGCTAGATGCACTTGAAAAGCGTCTTCTTGCTCCACCTGAATCACATTCCAATCAATAACATGGTTAGCATCAGGTACATATTTCTTGAGTAATGATGCATGTAATACATTATGAATAGACATAGATGTAGGCAATGCAATCATATAATCAATTGGACAAATCCTCTCTAGGATTTCAAATGGCCCACAATAACGAGCTGCCAACTTTGAACAGTTTCCCAACTTCAAGGAACTTTTGTTGGCCTTCACTTTCAAGAATACATGATCACCCACTTTAAATTCCTTGTGAGTTCTTCCCTTATCAGCATACCTTTTCTTCCTGTCTTCGGAAGCCTTTAAATTTTGTTTTATTTTAATCATTTACTCCTCCATTTCCCTGAGAAAATTAGGCCCAACCATTGCTTTGTCTGCTGGGTTATACCAGCTTACTGGCGTGTTGCACTTTCTGCCATAAAGTGCCTCAAATGGGCTCACCTTTAGAGATGCTTGGTACCCATTGTTATAAGAAAAATCTATCAAGTGTAGGTAGTCTTCCCATTTTGATGGTTTATCCATCACATACATCCTCAACATATCTTCAATCACTTGATTCACCCTCTCTATTTGTCCATCTTATTCTGGATGATAAGATGTACTAAAATTTAAATTTGTTCCAAATCCATTAAATAATCCCTTCCAAAATTTTGAGGTAAATTTTGGATCTCTATCAGACACAATTGTCTTGGGTATGCCATGTAATCTAGAAATTTCCTTCATATAAACATCAGCGATGTTGGCTGCCTTGTGAGTGAGCTTAACTGGAAAAAAATGGGTAGCTTTAGTAAGATTATCCACCACTACCATGATAGAATCATGTTGCTTATTTTTTCTAGGAAGTTGGGTAATGAAATCCATTGTTACAACTTCCCATTTCCACTCAGGAATGGGTAATAGTTGTAGAAAACTAGCGGGGTGTCTATGCTCATCCTTTACCTTTTGACATTCCAAACATCTGGCAATAAAATCAGCAACCTCTTTCTTCATGCCTGGCCAATAATATTGTCTCTTGACAGCTGCAATAGTTTTCTGATATCCTGGGTGCCCAACATAAGGCACATTATGAATTTATCTCAATATCAGGTTTTTCAATTCCTGAGAATTTGGTACATAAATTATTCCCATGTACATGAGAATTTCATCATTATATAGCTTATATTCCTCAATTTTCTGCTGCAAAATACCTTGTTGTAATTTTTCCATTAATTCCTTGTATTGCAAATTTGATTTGGCAGCCTCTGTAATTTTGTCTTTCAAATCTGATTGGTACATGATAATGGTTGTAGCATGCATTTCATGTACTCTTCTGCTAAGTGCATCAGCCACTTTGTTCTCTTTTCCCTTGATATGATTTATATCAAAGTCATATTCACCTAGAAATTCTAACCATCTTCTTTGCCTAGCATTTAGAGTTGGTTGATCAAATAAATATTTCAGACCATTATGGTCTATTCTTAGTTCAAACATTTTCCCCATGAGGTAGTGTCTCCATTTCCTCAAGGCATGCACTATGGATGCCAACTCCAAATCATGAGTGGCATAGTGTCTTTCATGCTCCTTCAACTTCCTTGATTCATAACATATAAAAAACCCATTTTGAGTGAGGACTCCACCAAGTCCTTATTCACATGCATCTGTGCATATAATGAAGTCTTCATCTGGGTCTGTAATCCTTAGTATTGGAGCACTTGTTAATAATTGTTTCAAGTGTTGGAAACTCTTTTCACAATCCAATGTCCACTAAAACTTTACACCCTTTCTTTGCAAGGAAGTGATTGGGTGTGCAATCTTTAAGAATCCTTCAATAAATATCCTGTAGTAACCTGCAAGGCCCATGAATGATCTGACCTCTGTCACATTCTTTGATGTCAACCATTCTCTAATGGATTCTATCTTCTCAGGATCCACTGGTATCCCATCCTTTGAAATGATATGCCCCAAATAGTGAATGTGCTTATGATAAAATGAGCACTTGTTCAACTTGACATACAACTGATTCTCCCTTAATACTTGCAACACCATCCTCAAATGATGCTCATGCTCTTCTTCTTACTTAGAGTATATAAGGATGTCATCCAAAAAGACAATGACAAACTTGTCTAAATATTCTCGAAAAACACCATTCATTAAGCACATGAAAACAACTGGTGCATTTGACAACCCAAATGGCACCACTGTGAACTCATAATGACCATACCTTTTCCTGAAGGTGGTCTTTCTGATATCTTCCTCTTGAATCCTTACCTGATGGTATCCTGACCTGAGATGTATCTTTTAAAAGATCTTTGCATCCTTCAATTGATCAAAAATATCATCAATCCTTAACAAGGGATACTTGTTCTTCACGGCCACTTTATTCAATTGTCTGAAATCAATGCACAATCTTAATGTTTCATCCTTCTTCTTCACGAACAAGACTGGGGCACCCCAAAGTGACACACTTGGGCATATATACCCCTTCTTCAGAATTTATTCAAGCTGCATTTGCAACTCCTTCAACTCCGACGTACTCATTCTATAAGGAGTTTTTGGCACTGGAGTTGCTCCAGGCATTAAATTTATAGAGAAATCAATATCTCTCTTTGGGGGTAGTCCTGGTACCTCCTTGAACACATCTTCAAACTCTTTTAGGACTGCATAATCTTCTGAATTTGGCACCTTATCTTTAGGTGTCTCTTCCATATGAGCTGCAAATATTTGACACCCTTTTCTATAACATTTCTTCAGCTGCAATGCTGAAATTTATCTGATGGTTACTGCCTTGGGAATTCCCCGCACCTTCCTTAGGGTTCCTTCCTCATCCAAGCAAGTAAATTCCTTGTTATGACATTCTAGGATGGCATGATGTTGGCCCAACCAATACATCCCAATTAGACAGTCATAGGAACCTAAAGGTAAGATGTTCAAATCTTCCTCGATGTTCAGTCCATTCATGTCCATAAAACATGACTTAACCATCTCATTAACTTTTCTTTTGGATCATGTAGCCAACTGCACCAACCAAGATTTTCCATGCTTTCTTATTGATAAATGAAAAATTTCCACCATTTTAGGATCTATATAACTATGACTAGCTCCTGAATCAATTAAAATAGCAATGGTTTGGTTGTTGATCATACCTTCCACTTCAATCATATGTGACTGATACTCTTCTTTCTTGTTCTCCAGGGTTGCATAGATCCTTGGCACATTTATGCCCATGTCCTCCACTATTTCAGCTTGTTGTACATTGTGAACAGTTCTCCCTTTTTCACCTCTGTGAGGACAATCTCTGAACATGTGATCTCCTTTACAACCCCAACATTGAATAGGTGGTTGCCTTGGCCTTTGACCCCCTATCTCAATTGGTCTAGGCTCTCTAGGATTTTTCTTTCCTTGTGGATTATTTCTGAAGAATGATGGCTTAGATCCCTTCTTCCTCTAATCCACCTTGAATTTATTTTTGTCTTCCCAAGATTTTTGGAAAGTTGGCCTTGATTTTTGCTTATCATAAAGGCATTTAGCTCGCCTTATGGTCTCCTCCAATGTCTTTGGATCATCATATTGTATTTTGTCATTGATGAATGATGGAAATCCACTCAAATACCTTTGAATATTAACTGTCACATCCTTGATGAAAGAGACATACTTCAACAGTTCTAAAAACCTTCTCTCATATTCATCTATTTTCATACTTCCGAGCATGAGTTCAAAGAACTCTTTCATTTTACTGTCATAGTATCTCTTAGTCAAGTATTTCTTCTAAAAATACTTCTTGAATTCCCTCCAAGTAACACTTTTCTCTTTAATGTGATGCTCCTGCACAAGTTGATCCCACCACATGGATGCCTTTCCTTTGAGTTGATAGATAGCAATTCTACCTTTTGCACGAGAAGAATAATTATGCAATTGAAAATACTTTCTCATGCCCAACAACCATGTTTTTGCATCCTCATCCTTCTTGTGCTCACCATCAAATGTAGGAGGTTTGATTTTGTTCACTTATCCTTGTAGCTCATGCACCCCAGACCTCTTGTTCTTCCTGACAGGGGATGGACTTGATCTATTGTGTTCTCTCTTATTGGAATGCCTCGGGGAGTGGTGGTGATGTCTACTAACACTTCTTGCTCTTGTTTTCTCATCAGGAGGCCTGTGACTTCCAGATTTGCTTGAGCCACTCTCCTTATCCAATTTCTTTTCTATTCTATTCAAGCTTTGCAATAACTTCATGTTGAATTCATCCTACTGCTCATTCTCTCTCATAAGCCTTTAATTATCAGTTTTATGGCTTTGGACATCCTTCTGTAAATTTTTAATGGTCTCTGACATATTCATGTTTTCATTCCTTTCATCTCCATGTCCATTGGAGTTTGTTCCTTCAATGCCCAAATGGTCATCCATCCCTCTAATATCATCCTCTTGATTGTAAGTCCCTTGTGTCTCTTCCATTAATCTGGAATCTATGTTGATCTTGAATTGATCTAATTGTTGTTAACTCTGCAAAATGTGCAGCCAACAAAATTTTGTCAGGCTAATTGTTTCAACAATTTTATGAAAATATGAACCATTTTGGTTCAATAATATATATCAGAATTATTTCTTCTGATTTCCTAGAAAATTGAATTCCCCGATCAATTTTTTGGTTGAATATTTAAATTCCACTGTCTAAGACCTTTCCAACACCTTCTCCCATGCTCAATTCCGAGTCTTGAGCAGAAAGTTATGGCTACTTGAAATTTTCCCATTAATTTTTCTGTTCATTTTTCAACTTGGTGCAATTCTGCTCTGTAATTATGGATTTTTTCACCAACTCCATTGGATTTTTCGTAGGATCTGAATTGGGTTTCTTCATATACATATTATGGACACTCTTTCCAAGTTTCACCTCTTTCTAGGTTTTGGGATGCTAGTTACACCCTGCTGAAATTCCAGACCAAAATACCATATTGTAACTAGTATGCTACATGTTCCTTATTTTCCATATTAAACGCTTTTAACATGCCCAGAAATTTAATTCAAATCTTGGAATGTCTTTTATAGTTCCATATCTTTCCATTGACTACTCCTGCGCCTCAATCTGATTCTGGAGCAGAAATCTATGGCCCTTTGTACTTAGATGGGTCTTAAAATTTACCCTTCACTGTTTGTGCTATAATTTTCTCATAAAAGCTCCATTTGACAAATAGTTTACACCATTAGAAATCTCTCTCCGAGCTCTTTTATTTGAGCTGGAAATATAGAGTGTGCCTTGGCACACTGTGTTCTTGTGGTTTTCGAGTGCCTAAAAACACTCTTAAGGGCTTCAAAAACGCATTGCAAAAAGATGACGTTCAAATGATATAAAATGTCACAGAAAATAAATGGTTTTTTGTTGTTGTTCTCCCTCTGAACAACTTTGCGCACACAAATTTCAACCTATAGACCCATATTTACCATTCACAGAAACAACACAAGGTAAATCATGCTTCGCTCACTTAAAAACTGTTGTGTATCACTTCTCTGTCGTGGCAATATCTTGCGCGCACCACTTTTGTGTTGCATGCCAATATATACCTCGCGCAGTTTTGGTTCTTAAACTATTACCTGTTGCGCGTAGTTTTTGTATCGTGCGTTGATATTCCTCTCACATTGTACTCTACGTGCTGCACCATGCCAGAGTTTAGTACGTCTCCACCACACACCAAAATTATGCACACACCACTAACTAAACTATCGCGCGACAACATATACCCACATTGCGCGCACACCAACAAAACTCCTCTGTGCTCTGCCAACACTGCACACACCATGCGCATAATTATTATGTGTGTGCACACCGTGCAATGCTAAATTTATCGTGTGGTCCTGTACACCAATATTTTTCCATGCGACACCGAAATTTAGCGCGCAAACCTGCACACTAACATTTTTCCGCACACACACCTGCACACTAACATTTTTTCGTGCGGCACCAAAATTTAGCGTGTGCACCAACATGCCAATATCTTGCTACGCAGTGCTGAATTTTACCTATCACAAGCTTTTTACTGCGCATCATGAATTTTTAGTGTGCCCACCTGTGCACATTCATTTTTATGCGCATCAATTCCTCATGAATTCCGCTACAGAAATTGGGGCTTTTGGCTTAAATTTTTCCCCAATTTACCATCGACATCCTGCAACCATGAAATTTGTTCAATTTCACCCCGATAACACCAGTTCAACCTATGCAACAACAAATTGTTGTAAGTTGACATTTTTTGAACGAATTTATCCAAAATCAATTCGCGAATTGAGAATTTTAACCACTAAACTCGCTCCATCTGTCATGGCTTCACTGTAACTTTAAATTCGACCCATTCTAGATCCAAATTTGCTAGAACAAATATTAAAACAATAATATGTCATCACTTGGCCGAATTTCTCCATTTTATCATGAATTTAACAACAAAAATTGGGGCTTTTCCCCAATTCCACCCAGTTGTTGTTACTTTTTACCATGGACACTCTACAAACTGAAATTTGGCCACTTCGAAATAAATCCTCTGTGACATTTTGCTTCAACTCAACTTTCTCGGCCCATCTAGGCTCAGTGTTGAAAACCAAAGTTCTGATACCATATTGTAACATCCCCGACCATCCATG
>SNQJ01S0005185.1:71676-95029 GCA_010110895.2 Picea sitchensis
TTCCACCTGGAGAATATTCTCTTTCAGTTGACACTTCAGTTTGACTAGTTGAGTTGAGTTTAGATGTTGCATTGGTTTTGTCACCATGCAACATTGGGATCATCACCATGCTAATTTGACCTTGCCTTGGTATCATCACCATATTGACACATTACCCTTGATTCCATGAGTTAACTCCTCACTACTCTATGTTCAGTCAGTTAATTGAAGACGAGTGGACTAGTTAACTCAACTAGGTGGCAGTTCACTCCCGTAAGTGCCTAAGAGACTAGACTAGGTGGAAATTCACTCCCTTAAATGCCTAAGAGACTAGACTAGGTGGCAGTTCACTCCCATAACTGTTGGTGTGTGTGCATATCACTCTATACCACCAATATGGTGCATTGGTTCTCCTCAAGTGCACACTCATTGAGTTATATAATGTATATCATGTGTAAATTATTCATTATTCACAATGGTAAATGAGAATTCTTTCATTCTTTCTCTCCTTTTTCTTTCTCCAATTCTCTCTGCAAATGTGTGTATTATTGTTTAGCTAGATCTATTATGTGCAGGTTCAACACATTCACAAAGTCAAGTGGGCCAATAAAAATGATGAAGCATGTGGACTGATCATAATGTCCATCTCTCTTGATTTAAGGTTTTACCTTCAAGGAATTGATGACTCGATGATGCTTGGGCAAAGCTTGAAACTGTGTTTGGTAAACACAATATTATTTGATCCCACCAGTTGGAGAATCAATTAATGACCTTAATCCCAAATTATTTTCTTTGCATCGAAGATTACTTATCTATGCTCAAAACACTTAGACTCTTATGTATAAAATGTAAAATAGACCCGTTGAAATATCGATGCATATATGTTATTATTTATAATCTTGGTAGTGCATATTATATTTTTGTATCTACCTTTTATGCCACCAGAGAATTTCTACGAAGTGCTTATAAAAAACCCTCTCTTGAGTCCTTTTTTTATGCTTTGATTCGAGAGAAATGCAAAATTTTCAGACCCCACCCATTTTAAAGTCTCACTGAGATCACTTACTTTTTAATGCCCAACCCCAGTTTTATGATAGCCATAAAATACCCAACATATAAAAAAATTTCATAACTGAAACATGAGGATTATGAACAACATTTAATGCAGAAATAAATTTCTATCAACAACACAATAAGTCAAAAATAAATGCACAAAGATTTTTGGTTAAACTTGACCCTGGAAAAACCCACAAGGGGAAAACCAGTGAGAGAGGGGATTTTTATTATTTCAGAGCTCAGAGAAAAATGTCATTTACAATAGTCATTATCTTCAACAAAAATTACATACTTGTCTCGAAAACCATGCCAAGTTTTCTCCTCAGAATCTAAGTCAAATACTCCTCGAAACTCATGCCATAATTTCATGTCCAAATGCACAGGTAAACTCGAATTTTGTTCTCTTTAGCTATATGATTTCCCTCAAAATTCATGCCAAGATAGCGGCCTGAATTTCTGTTTCATAAAGTACTGTACGACTGCCTAGGAAAGTGTGTCAACTCTCCTTAAAATACACAACAATATCTTCTTGATTTATGTTCCAAGAAAACAGTAGTACGCCCTCCACAAATCGGTATTGTATGGACCAAAATAGTCATGTACCTTCTATTTGATTTTTGTGCTAAGAAAACAATAGTACGACCTCCAGAAATTTGTATTGTACGACACAAAACAGTCCTATACCTTCTCCTTGAAATTTGTGTTGTAGTTTTGTGTCTTGGAATATGTGCCACTTTTAGAAACCTCTTCTTTTTTCAAATCGACTTCTCTCTTCCAAAAATCTCTCAAAATTAACTCTACAACAGAAAAATGAGGCGCCTCCTTACCCTAGTCGACTCAATGAGGGAATTGTGGGGCTTCATAATCCAATGGTTGAGATTGGATTAGATGAGTGGTTTAGATTGAGTGTCCATTCACTCACCCCCTTCATTTAAGTCATAAAGTCACCTTTTAATTTACACCTCATAAATTAAATGACAAGGGTCCACATTAGGCACTTTCCCACCCCTAGGCGCCTAGGTGATGAGAAACCCGCCTCTTCAGTTTAATCTCATCATATTATTGGTTGAAACTAGCTCCAAATACTTCAAGGTACAGGTACAGTAATGGAAAAATGGTATGGAGGATAGGAGAGTGAGTGAATGAATGATGGGAAAATGAACTATTTTCCCCAAATATATGTGCATGTTCGTAACTTGACTTTTGTCATTTTGGGAACTACATGGGCCCACTTGATCCCCCCACTTGGGTGATATGTTTCCCACAATTAAGGACTCATGATATATTTATATCCCTCGCTTTAGACTTTAGACTTTAGGAATATTAATAAAATATTCCTTTGGGCTTAAGCCCATTTCCTAGACTCTTAGCCCCCCCTTTTCTTTTCTAGTGGAGTTTTAGCCCCCCATACTCTTTTTGTCAGGTTGGTTTGTAACAATGATGTATTTTCATTAATATTTGAGTGTGATTACATCATACAAGGATAGGCTCATTACCCTTTTAGCTTCTTTCTCTCCAGCTTAATAACCACACAAGCACTTTGGCCTCAAAATAACTACAAAGGCACTCTGGCCCAAAATGTCCTGGCTCACCAACCTATATGTACATTTACATTTAAAATTGGGGTTTGGCCTAGGGGTATTACATCCCCCCCCCTTATTTATGCACCATCCTCGGTGCATTATATACACATGTACAATCAAAATATTCAAAAATATGTGGGTACTCTGCCCGTATAACATCTTTGTTCTCCCAAGTTGCATCCTCAAGACTATACCAGGTCCATTGGACCTTTCCTATCCCTATGGATTGATTCCTGCTACTTGATAGTCTGATCCAATATGAAAACCAGTTGCACTTGAAAGTTTCTTGCTAGCTCCACCTAAATCACATTCCATTCAATGGCATGATTAGCATTAGGTACATACTTTTTAAGCAAAGATACATGGAATACATTATGAATACACATGGATGCAGGTAGTGCAAGCATCTATGAAACAAAACCAGTCATCTCTAGGATTTAGAAAGGTCCACAATATCTCGTTGTAATCTTTGAACAGTTCCCCAACTTCCAGGAACTCTGTTTGGCCTTCACTTTCAAGAACACATGGTCACCCACTTTAAACTCTTTGTGATTTATTCCTTTATCAACATAACTTTTATGCCTATCTTGGGAAACCTTTAAATTCTGTTTTATTTTCACCATCTATTCCTCCATTTCTCTAAGCAATTATGTCCCAACCACTACTTTGTCTACTGGGTTATCCCAACTCACTGGTGTGTTGCATTTTTCTTCCATATAAATCTTCGAATGGGATCATCTTTAAAGATGTCTAATACCCATTATTATAGGAAAATTCAACCAAATGTAGATAATCTTCCTATTTTGATGGTTTGTCCATTACATACATTCTTAGCATATCCTCCATCACTTGATTGACCCTCTCTATTTTTCCATCTAACTATGGATGATAGGTTGTGCTAAATTTCATATTTCTCCCAAATCCTTTAAATAATCCCTTCCAAAAATTTGAAGTGAAATTAGGGTCTCTGTCAGACACAATTGTCTTAGGCACACCATGCAACCTAGTAATTTATCTCATATAAATATTAGCAATGTTAGATTCCTTGTGATTTAACTTCAGTGCTGGAATAAAATGGGCAAATTTAGTAATCTTATCCACCACCACCATGATGAAATCATGTTGCTTGGTAGTTTCAGAAAACTTAGTGATAAAATTCATTGTTACAACTTCCCATTTCCACTCAGGAATGGGTAAAGGTCATATCAAACCAACTGGGTGTCTATTCTTAGTATTTCCCCTTTGACATTACAAACATCTGGCTATATAATCAAACACCTCTTTCTTCATACCAGACCAATAATATTTCTTGTTGATAGTTGCAATTGTCTTCGAGTAGTCGAGGTGCCCAACATAAGGAACATTATGCATTTCTTTTAATACCATATTTTTCAACTCTTGAGAATTAGGCACATAAACTTTGCCCTTGTACATGATGATTTCATCCTCTCTCAGCTCATAATCTTCAATTTTTTGCTACAATTTACCTTGTTGTATTTTTTACTTTATTTCCACATAGTGTTGATATGATTTTTCATCCTTTGAATTTTTTTCTTTCAAATCTGATTTGTACATGTTAATGGTTGTAGCATGCATCTCATGAACTCTCATATTGAGTGCATCAACCACCTTGTTCTTTTTACCTTTGATATGTTTTATATCAAAGTCATACTCACTGAGAAATTCTAACCATCTTCTTTTCCTGGAATTTAAAATTGCTTATCCAAACAAATATTTTAGACCACTATGGTCTGTCCTCAACTCAAATGTTTTTCTCATGAGTTAGTCCCTCCACATCTTCAAGGCATGCACTATTGCTGCCAATTCAAAATCATGAGTAGCATAGTGCCTTTCATGCTCTTTTAATTTCCTTGACTCGTAACATACCACATGCCCATTCTGACTAAGGACTCCACCAAGCCCTTCTTTGCATGAAATGCACACAACAAAATCTTCCTTAGGATCAATAATTCAAAAAATTGATGCACTTGTCAATAAATATTTCAAGTGTTGGAACAATCAACAGTCCATTCAAATATCACACCCTTTTTTTTGCAAATATGTGAATGGGTGTGCAATCTTTGAATATCCCTTAATAAATATTCTATAACAACTTGCAATGAAAGATCTCACTTCGGATACATTCCTTGGTGTTGTTCGTCCTTCAATGGCTTTTATCTTTTCTGGGTCCACAAGTATCCCTTCCTCTGAAATGATATGTCCCAAATAATGTATCTACCTTTGGTAAAATGAGCACTTAATCAATTTTTCATACAACTGATGTTTCCTCAATACTTGTAACACCATCCTCAAGTGTTGCTCATGCTCCTCTTCAGATTTAGAGAAAATAAGTATGTCATCCAAAAATACAATAACAAAATTATCTAAGTATTCTCTGAAAATACCATTCATTAAAAACGTGAAGGAAACCGATGCATTTGACAACCCAAATGGAACTACTGTCAACTCACAATGGACATACCTCGTTTTGCAGGTTGTCTTGTTGATGCCATTTTCTTTAATTCTCACCTGATGATAGCCGGATCTGAGGTCAATCTTGGAGAATATATTTTCATCCTTCAATTAATCAAAGAGGTCATCTATCTTTGGCAAAGGATATTTTTTCTTCATGATCACCTTATTTAGCTCCCTGAATTCAATGGAAAGCCTCAATTTACCATTCTTCTTTCTCACAAATAATACTGGGGCAACCCAAGGTGACACAGATGGGTGTATATACCCCTTCTTCGAAAGTTCCTCAAGTTGCATTTGAAATTCCTTCAACTCTGGTGTACTCATCCTATAAGGGATCTTGGACATTGGGGCTACTCCAAGCATTAGATAGATAAAGAAATCAATATCTCTCTTGGGTGGAAACCCCAATATTTCTATAAATACATCTTCAAACTATTTTAGGACTACATAGTCTTCAATATTTGACACTTTATCCTTAGGTGCCTCCTCCATATGTGTTGAAAATACTTGGCATTCCTTCCTGAATATTTTCTTCAGCTACAAGGATGAAACTTCTCTAACAATTATTGGCCTTGGAATACCCTAGGTATCCTCAAGTTCTCATCTTCATCCAAGCAATTAAATGTATTATTATAACAATCTAGGACAACATGATATTTGTCCAACCAATCCATACCAATGAGACAATCATAGGAGCCCAAAGTTATGATGTTCAAATATGCCCTTGTGCTCAGCCCATTCATGTCCATTGGACATGCCTTGACCATCTCATTAATTTTTCAGTTTAGCTCATTTATCTAGTTACACCAACCAAGGTTTTCCAAGCTTAGTTCTTGGTAATTGAAATATTTCCACCATTTTAAGATTTAGATAACTATGACTAGCTCTTGAATCAATTAAAATATCAATGAGTTATTCATCAATCTTACCTTCCACTTCAATCATATGGGATTAAAACTTCACTTTCTTGTTATCCAGGGCTATATAAATCCTTGGTACATTTCTTCCTATGTCCTCCATTGTATCATCCTATTTTACATTGTAAACAATCCTCACTTTTTCAGCTCTATGAGGGAGATCCCTATACATGTGATCTGCCTCACAACCCCAACATTTCATAGGTTGTCTCTTTGGTATTTTTCCCATTGTCTACGTCATTCTTGGTTCCTTAGGAGCTGGATGTCCCTGAGAATTATTTCTGAAGAATGGTGGCTCAGTCCCCTTCTTCCTCTATTCTATCTTTCCTTTCTTCTTTTCTTCCCAAGCCTTTGGAAAGTCAGTCTTCCTCTATGTTGATAATAGAGGAATTTAACTCTCCTTATGGTTTCTTCTAGTGTCTTCGGATCATCATATTTTATCTTATCACTGAAAATTGATGGCAACCCACTCAGGTGCCTCTGAATCTTAACATGTTCATACTTGATGAAAGCAACATATTTCAACAGCTCTAAGAATCTCCTTTCATACTCATATATGGTCATACTCCCAAGCTTGATTTCAAAGAAATCCTTCATTTTCTTATCATAGTAACGCTAATACCTTTTGAATTCCCTCAAAGTAACCTTCTTCTCATCAATGTGTTGCACTTGCAAAAATTGGTCCCACCACATTGATGTTTTTCCTTTGAGATGGTAGATATAAATTCTCCCTTCTTCTTGGGAAGAGTAATTATGTAACTGAAACTACTTCCTCATGCATAGCAGCCGGGTCTTTTCATATTCATCCTTCTTATGCTCACCATCAAAGGAAACATGCTTAATCTTATTCATTTCTCCCTATAGTTCATCCACTCTAGACCTTCTCTTATGATTTATGACAAGAGATGAACTTGAACTACTGTCAGCTCTCCTAGGTGAATGCCTTGGTGAGTGGTGATGATGTCTATCAACACTCCTTGTTTCTCTACTTTTATCATGCGACTTGTAACTCCTTGACTTGCCTGACTCTGTTTTATTATCCATTTTCTTCTCTATTCTATCCAAGCTCTACATCGACTTGATATTGAAGCCATCTTGATTCTCCTTGGATTTCATAAGCCTCTCATTATCAACTTTATATATTTGTACATATTTTTGCAGATTTTGTATGCTCTATACCAAGTTCATGCTCTCCTCCTTTCCTTCTCTATGCCCATTAGGTTCTTTACCCTCATTATCCATATTGACATACAACCCTTTGACATTTCCTCATGATTGTAGGTTTACTATGGATATTTTGTGCTTATGGTATTTGTGTTGATCCTATTCTAATCTAATTGTTTTTAACTCTTCAAAATGTGTAGGAAATAGGATTTGTTAGACTAATTAATTTAACAAATTCATGAAAACTATGCACAATTTTGTTCCATAATTGCATCATAATCATTTCAATTCTGAGTCATGAGCATACAATTATGGCCATATGATTATTACCCATTTTCGCATTCTTCTCACCCTTCAACTAGGTGCAATTTTTAGTTGAACTTGTGCATCCTTGAACTTGATCCTTTGGAAATTTGATAGGAGCCCAACTGGGTTCCTTCATGACCATATTTTGGACAATCTGTCCAAATTTCACCTTCATCTGGGTTTCAGGATGCTAGATACATCTTGTTGAAGTTTTAGGCTAATTTGTTGTTTTAGCCACGAATGCTACAGGTTCCTTCTATGCTCTCTTGTGCATTTTGTATGCCCATATTTCTATTTTGACTCCATGGATATCTTTTGCGGCTCAATATGTTTATTTTGACTATTCTTGTACCCCAATCTATTTCCATAGCAAGAAGTTATGATCCTCATAAGTTAATGGATCTCAAAATTTACCCTCCACTGTTTGGCATGTAACTCCCTCATATTAGCTACGTTTAATGAACAATTTACATAGTTAGAAAGATCTCTTCTAGCTCTATCATTTTATATGCAAAAACTCATGTCTTTGGAAGACATACGATTATGTACAAAACTGATTATCGAAAAATGTTGTTTAGGCCTTCAAAAATGGCCTGCAAGTTGAACACCTGAAAAATTACCCATTTTCTGAGCAAAATTCAATATTTTATGTAATTTCTAGTTAACCCGTGTTAACTAGGATCATGAAATGGCATCATGAGTCCACTTGGAACCTCAGGGTGGCACCACGTTATTCCTTTTCCACCATATCCCTGCCCCATTGACCTCTACCTTCTATCTTCCCCTTTCCCCTTCCTTTCCTCTACAAGTGCACACATTATTTTATCTTTTTCGAGCCCCATAGCCCTTGTTCTCCTACGTGGTGCCTTCTCATGGGGTCACAGGGATGGGTGCGCCCCATACCCAACCTATACACTTTGGCATTCAAATTTACACGTTGTTTTAATCCAACGACAGTGATTTGGGGTGCAATCAACAATTACGATCACAATCGATGGCCCACATTGCATCGTATCCTCCCCCACATATCCGATGTTTAATGAAGGGTAGAGGGGGAACGAAAATTAACCTCTGTAAATAATTGGATGATATGTCATTCATCATTTAATTTCACCCTCCCCCCACCTCTGGTTATGATAACCATACAAGACCCCCCCACTATTAGCATGGGATTAATGCGTGTCTGGGTGATGACAACACGACGACGATCTCACCGAGGAGGAAGGTACCGACTTGCTTGCCACATCTGCATCATGTTGCCAATGTGTACCTACCACCATGGTAGTACACATCACCACTCTACCATGTCAACTGACACGTGTCCCCCACATCATGCTGACGTCAACATATGGAAAAATACTCAATTATTTTCTATTTTTCCAATTTTCTCATTTTTCCAAAAAAGTCCAAAAAACGTAATTTCAAATTTTATTTTTTCAGTATGTCATTGAATCTATGATAATAAGCTTCATATAACCAATTTTTACCCAACATGTATTAATTCAACTTCTTCCCACTAATTTTGACCCTTTCCTGTCGAATTTCTTCGAATTTATGTTGCAAAAATTGGGGTGTTCTCCCAATTTCACCCCATTTTTAACATGGGCTCCATGGCCGCTCTATAATTTCCATATTTTTCCATCTGCAGGCCTGAATTTTCCAAATTAAATGTTGAAAAATTATTATTTCTCATTCCTGGGCTCGAATATTTCAAATTCCCCATGAAATTCTCCCAATTTCACAAGAATACTTTTAGCATACATGTTGCGGACATCCTATGCAAATTAAACTTCTACAATTTATTTCTTCAAAATTCTACCAAATCTTCCCATCCAAGCTTAGTTTCAAAATGGGGGTGCCATTCCATGAAGTGGCACTCCCCCAACATGGCCATGGGGGGGGGCATCCTTCATAAATGCTCAAAAAAGGGTCGGATTTTCCAAGGAAAAAGTGGGTTTTAA
This sequence comes from Picea sitchensis, assembly GCA_010110895.2. Taxonomy (NCBI): domain Eukaryota; kingdom Viridiplantae; phylum Streptophyta; class Pinopsida; order Pinales; family Pinaceae; genus Picea; species Picea sitchensis. The sequence goes on from SNQJ01S0005185.1 coordinate 81,118, forward strand.
CCTAGAAATGATGGTTTTCCTCCTCTCATATGATGTAGGGGTCATGAAAAATTGTTTTAATGGTGTCAAGGGGTGGAAACACCTCACAAAGTGAATGAAACACTTGGGAAGGTGCATATGACACTTGCGATAGTGAATGTGACATGTATTGATGTGCATACATCACTTTGCGACACTTAGGGTGTGAAATGCAAATGTGGCATTTTGATGTGTAACAATAATGGAGGTAAATATGTGAAAAATCAATTTACAAGTTACTGCATTGCATAGGGAATCCAAATGCAACACACTGTTCCATATACACCACAACAAAATGGTGTTGTTGAGAGAAGGAATCACACACTAAAAGGAATGGCTAATTGTATGATCCACTGTAAGGGATTAAGTCTTAATTATTGGGAGGAATCTATTAATTGTGAAAATCACATAATAAATATCACTCCCACTAAGGCTCTAAAACATATAACATTGGAAGAATCATGGAATAAACTTAAGCCAAATGTAAGTCACTTCTGTGTATTTTGGTAGTGTAGCATGGGCTCACATTCTTGATGAGAAAAGGAAAGATTTATAGCTTAAAAGTGAAGTGTATTTTTGTTGGTTATTTTGAATATGTCAAAGGTTACAGACTTCTTCAACCTCATTAAAATGAAATTATTATTCTAAGATATGTAAAATTAGATGAAAATATATTGGCCTGCAAACCTAATTCGATGTTTGTGCCTCCTCTGGCGTGTGAGCCATCTTCAGTGTTTGTGCCTTATTTTGTTCCTATTCTGGTTTCTTCTTCATATGATTATGACAATGAGGATAATAATCCACCTCCACCTACTCATGTTCCTTCGGAGGATTCCATTGCACCCGAATTTACACTAGCACCATCGCTTCCTAGATGGGTTCGTTTAACACAAGAAATAGTTGGTGATCTCAATCACAATTCTAGTGAGCATCTTCTCTTTTGGCTCAAGTTTTAGAGATTCATGATCTAGATACATTTGTAGAAGCTTTAGGTCATCCAGATTGGGATACAACAATGAATGAAGAGTATCATTTTTTAATGGCGAACGATACTTGGGATCTTGTACCTCTTCTGAAAGGAAGAAAACTTGTCAGATGTAAATGGGTGTACATAAAGTCTAAGTATGCATCATATGGAAGTGTTGAAATACACAAGGCTCGGTTAGTTTCCAAAGGGTTCTCCCAAGTTGAATACATTGACTATAATGAAACCTTTTCCCATGTAGCGAAAATGAATTCCATCTGCCTTTTTCTAGCCCTTGTTGCCTCACATAAATGGGAGGTCCATTAGATGGATGTGAAATTGTCCTTCTTGCATGGGGATTTTCAAGAATAAATATACATGGAATAACCTCCTGGCTATGTCCAGAATGACTCCAGCCTTGTTTGTTTCCTTAAGAAATATCTTTATGGTATTAATCAAGATCCTCAAGCTTGGTATGCCAAAATTGACACTTTTCTTCTTGATGTCGACTTTTCTAGATGTCATCTTGTCCCTAATGTTTATACCAAGAAAGTAGGAAGCCATATCATAATCCTTGTTCTTTATGTTGATGACCTTATCCTCACTAGAAGTGACCCAAAAATTTTAAACCATGTGAAAACCAGCCTTAAGAATAATTTGAACTGACAGACTTGAGCTATTTTCACTATTTCCTTGGTCTCCAAGGAAGAAATTTTTCTTTCCTAGTCTAAGTATGCTTGTGACCTTATTTGTTTCTTTCACATGGATGATTTAAAACTATCCCCTTCTCCCTTCCAGTCTGGAGTCAAAATTGTTGTCACCTATACTTCTCCCAAAATTGATGCCACTTTGTATCGTGAGTTAGTTGGTATCCTCTTATACTTGACTCATACTCGTCTTGATCTTTCCTTTTTTGTTGGTCGTGTTTCTCAGTATATGCATACACCCCATGAATTCCATTGGAACGCAGCTAAGATGATACTTCGGCATGTTTGAGGTACAGTTTAGTTCGAAATACATTACAACTCAGGGGAGACTCCTTTATTGGTCGGTTTCACCAATTCAGATTGGTTTGACAACCCTGATGATCGAAATTTTATTGTAGGTTATGTTTTCATCATTGGTTCATGACCTGTCACTTGGGCTTGTAGGAAACAATAGGCTATTGTTCTTTCTTTAGTAGAAGTAGAGTACCAAGCAGTGATTAATGCAAGTCAAGAAGCCTTGTGGATTCAACAGATCCTTTCATAGTTTGGATTCTAGCAGCAACATCCGACAACCCTCTGGTGCGACAATCAAAGTGTCATCAAGCTCACAAAAGATCTAGTTCAACATCAATGCAACAAACACATTGAGACACACAAGCACTTCATCTGAAATTTCATTCATGATTAAGTTATTGAAGTGTTATTTTTCCCTATAGAAGATCAAGTTATTGACATATTCACAAAGTCTCTTACATAAGTGAAGTTTTCCAAACTTCGATCTATGTTAGGAGTTCAGGAAGTTGTGATTAAGGGGGGACAAACTCTAATGCCTCCTTACTTCTCCTATTGTGTCTCCTTTGAAAATCCTTCAGTCCTATCCCAAGTTGTTCTTAAGGGGGGATATTAGGATATTTATACACTTAGGAGTTAGTTAAGATCAACTTGGTCTAATGTGTCATTAGGTAAAAGTGGGATTTTTTAGTATGCATTAGTACACATTAGTATGCATTTGTATTTAGATAATCTGATGGTCACGATATGTTCCCAAGATAGAGTGATATATTGGTTCATTTTCTCCTCGATCTTAACAACTATATTGATCTGTGGCATAACACCCGATTGGTCCATGATCTTTATTTAAGGAGAATGGAGGGTCATTTGCTGATGATTGATTGTGAGAAAATATCTTGTAAATCTCTCTATAATATTTTTTCTTTTGCATTGATAAATTACTCTAAGTAGTCATGTTGGTTGGGTTGTAGATGTTTCCTCATAGGGGCTTTACCACATAAAAAAATCAATGTGTTGATATTTGATCTGGTTGTGTGATTGGTTGTTGAAGGTGTTCGTCCTCTATTGAAATATTAGTGTTGTTGAATAGAGGTATGCAATAGACAACTGACCCAAGATATCAACCCCAATATCTCCTGCATGAAGCTCAAAACGCTTCACCACTCAAGATAATCCACCAAGATAAAAATAACACTTTCATTTTAGTTTATTAACATTACATTATACATTTATTTTACACTGAATTATAGGTTACACCTCACTTATCTCGATTGAAATCATTATGCATATACGAATTATATGAGCTACGTGGCATGATCTAATTGTTTTGTAAATATAATGTTGATCTGGAAATCAATTCAACTACTTATAAATGCCAATTACTATATTATGCAAATTACAATAAATTTACAAGAAAAAAAACATCATATGCATCTCTCTCTCTCTCTCTCTCTCTCTGAGAGAGAGAGAGAGAGATGCACATCCATTTAAGTTCTTGATATAATGTAAGATCTAATGTACATAGATCTTCACATTGATATGCAACGTCAATTGGGTTTAGCTTTTGTGGTTAAGAGGAGAAGTTATTATCCTCCCCGCACAAGGTCAAATATTGATTGTGATATGTTTTCCCTTCATGGGTTGAGTGGGGTTTGGAAAGTATTGGAAATCTTACTCTTGCTTAATTGGTTTGGAGTGAGACAAGATATTTCCAAAAAGAAAAACCCAAGAAGATAACTCAATAAACTTTTGTTAGTATTATTGGGAATTTGGTTATTCTCATGACAACGGATACCAATACAAATTCCCCTAAATAAAACACACTAATTTACATTGACAAAATTACTAGAAATATCGTTCACAATTACAAAAAAACCACACTTTAAATTTCCTCTCTAAAATCAATCCAAACATTGATTTTCAAGCCCTTTAATCATATAATTTTATGTTAATTTATCACTTTGATGTCATAAATCCTTATGTTCCTCTTGTATTCTTTCAAGATATGGTCCAAAGTTATGGATCCATTTCATGGAGACCTTTGGGCATGCAACCCCACTAAGGAACATACCATACAAGTCCAAAGGCTCATGTCACGAGGGAAAATCACAATGACATTTTGTAAGTTTGTTTGTATTAAAATAATTTTGTAAGTTTGTTTGTATTAAAATAATTGTATTCATTGAGCTTCTTGTATAAGGAGAATGGGCCCACTTTGCACGAATTTTGTGGACTTATCATTGGCATAATAGAACCCAAAGTAACGTGCATAACATTTCCTATTATATCGTTTTAATTATTTGGATTATAAGAGCATTATATCTTTCTGTAATGCTCTATGTTTTTATTTAACAATTTCCCTAGATTATTAAATAAATAATATTGTATAGTTATCCATCAAGAAATATTGATGGATAACATTACAAACTAAAAAAGATGGATAACATTACAAACTGCAAAATCCTGAATAATGTAATCTAATTTAGAGTTGCTAATTTTGAAGGGTTTAACAATAACAATCGAGCCCAGAACAATTCAATCCTTTGAGGACTTTATTACTCTTATTTAAGAAGGAGAGAACAACTTAATCCTTTTATGACTTATTACTCTGAAAAAACAACTTACGAAGTATGGTAAGTTAATTGGGTCCAACTAGAGTAATGGAATGAGAATGTATCAAATTTATTTGGTTGGTAAGTTAATTGGGTCCAACTAGAGTAATGGAATGAGAATGTATCAAATTTGTTTGGTTGGTAAGTTAATTGGGTCCGATTAGAGTAAAGGGTAATGGAATGGGAATGTATCAAACTTTTTTTTGGTAGGGATTTGAATGGCATCACACATGATAGTTAATTGATAAATATTAAATTGTAAAGAGTTGAGGGGGTAATAAATTGAATGGTTGGGAGGCAATTTTTGCATGTTACCCACTCGAATTCAAATCCTCATTGAGACAGGTGGTATTTTATGGCTTAGTTAGAAGGGTAGGTGCCCCTAGGATAGAGATGTCTCTTGGGGTGTTTTAGGATGTCTCGATCCTAGGTTGAGTTATGATTTTCATGCTAGGTGTTGACCATTTGCAGGTTGATGACATCTAGCCTAGGTTTTACAGTGGCAACCAACTGAATTTGAACCTAGGTCTCACCCACATAATCTCTTCCAGTTATTGATTTCCCTAGAAATTAAAAAAAAATGTTAAAATATAATGGACTATGATGGTATTAAATGTTTTGTCCTAACCATAGAGAAAGGTATTGGTGATCTTCAGGGACATACTTGAGTGGGCCTGATGGTTAAAAAATGTGTTTCCTTATAAGAGGTCACATGTTCGAATTTGGAGGCGGGTAGGGTATGTACACCTCTGTAGACTTAAGTAGTAAAATAATTATGCATAGGGGGTCCCTTGTCCCACAAACAAGGGGGGCGCATACATCAATTTGGTGTCTAGCTATGTTGTGACCTTAAAATTGATTATTAGTATTATTGTATATTAGATTGCAAAGTTTAACAACTTTGCTTTATGATTTTTTTGAAGTACAATAATAAAACCTTGCAACATATTGGGGACACATTTTCAACCAAATGTGGAAGGAGAAGTTATACTTATGGCTTGGGTGATCCATCAAATTTAGCTATAATATAATGAAGGTCGAGATTCACTATACCTTTTGGCATAGTCACACTGAATTTAAGTTGGAGGATTTTGAAGTCAATCAACTATTTCATATGAATATTGGACTTAGTATTTTAATCAGTTATATCATTGTGGTTTTGGGCAATCATTATGCATATCAATATGCACACAACAATTTGAACTAGTTAGTTTCCCTAATGGTGTGTTTTCAATATTTAGGATATTAGATGTTTTATATTTTTTTCAAGTAAAATTTCATGGGATCTCTCTCATTCCTTAAAATATTTATATGGAAGGAAGCTCAACTGACAACCACAACAAAAACTAGTAACCTCGAGGAACTCAATTGGATTTAAACATGTGACCTATGGCCTCCCATTGGCAACATATATTTTGTAGATGGTTTAATCAATTGAGATAACCCTTGTGGCTCAAATTATATGTCTTATATGCCCCAATTACTACTTACATTGTTGTTATTTTTTGGCTATTTTCCTCCCATCATGATTCAGCAAGCATGACCTTTCCTAGCTTGGAAATTTTTTTACAGCTATCAAAAGCTATTTACAACACTCAAATTAAAATCCTTCAACCAAGAATCTTCCAATAGGGAGTTTTCATTTCATCTAATTCATCCAAAGTTTTCACCTAGCCCCTGAACACACGCACACACAAACAACCCATGAAAGAGAAATGCGTCATTGCAAAAAATTCAACTCTAGTGAGAAAAATAACTATGGCCTACTTTTTGTAGGAACCTATTAACGACTTCTTATGTTTTCATATATATTCATTATGTAAAATAACAAAGTAGATAATGTGTCAATCATTGTTTTGTTCATTTTTTTAATCTTAATTTCTTGAATTTTATTTTTATTTTGGACCTACTAACTAGGCATAGTCAAATCAATGTTGTTTTTGTGCAAAATACAAAATAATTATAACAATAAATTAGATCTTTAATTAATACATCAAAATATGACATTAAAGGTTGTTGGATAGGAAGTTCGAGGAATGAATAATGAGGGTGCAGGAAAAAGAAGAAGGTACAACAGTTAAGCATACAAAAGCAGATAGACACGGAAAAGAAGAAAATAAAGCAGGTGAAAAGCAAGGAGATAAAGCAACATGCGAAAATTAAGGAAAGTTAGCATGCAAGTGCAAAGGTAGGAAATGCACGCCCGAACAATGAGATTTCATGAGTTGTAATAGGGTTTTTGGGATAAGCGAGTAGGGTTTTGAGCCCTAAATTCTATGTATATATATGTAATGGGTTGGGTAGAATAGGTTGTTGAAGTTGAGATGAGTGAAAAGGAGGCTGAAGTCTATTGAAGTTGAGATGAGCGAATAGGAGGCTAAAGGTTGTTGAAGTTGAGATGAGAGATTAGACTAAGAATGAGAGTCATTCTATGTCTGGAGGTTTAGGGAGATTTTTGCAGAGAGAGGCTTGCATTGTAGACTGGCTAAGCAGGATGGGGAAGGATATCATAATATATCTATTGTAAGTGCAGTTCGCAAGCCTAAGATGGTTGCACAAAGAATAATAAAGAATCCAGTCATTGTGGACATAGCGTAAGAGTTGGGTGAACCACGTTAAATTATGTGTTTGAATGTATTTTTATGTGATTGTTCATGGATGTTCCCTTTATGCATAATTAGATCTAGATCTATTTATTATATGATTGATGAAAAATTATTTTAAATGTTATAATGAATAGTTGATCTTGCAATCTGTGTCACAATGGTGTTGCATAATTAAAGTTGTTAATTAATCAAGGGAAAATGGATAAGGAATACGACGCACAAGGTAGATAAGTAGGAATGAACATGCTAATGTCCTCACATCCCCTCATCCCTGTAGAAACTTGGTTCCTGCAGCCCCAATATATACCTCGGGTGAGACTTCACTTGCAATAAGGTTATGTTGAAAGAGCCAGTATATTAAGGGTTTTGACGGTTAAATAACTTGAACCTAGGGTCTTACAATCGCATGACAACAAATGGTTCCATCGTTGGGAATCAGAATCTGTAATTGAGGGAACGTTTTGGAAGCCAACTAAGAAATAGATCACCGAATGGATAGAAAGGAAGGAATGAGAATTTTTCGAGAAAGAGAATATAAACCCTCAGATGAGCGATGAGCAATGGAAGCAAAGGTGTGTGTACACAAAGCTACATGAGATTTTCTTTGGTGAATTTATGATTATATTAACTGAGTGGTTAGAAATATTAGTAGAGAATACTAGAATGTATTGAACTGCAACGCCGAGGAAATGGACTATTGAGTTGGTAAGACAATTGAATTCTACAAGTAATAAGACTTCTCGTGCAGTTGATTTTTGACTGAATAGCATATGAGGGGGTTATATTATAGAATTTGTAGTAGATTGTACTCAGTCATATAGTGTTGCAGAAAGGGATTTATTCAAGGGTCCACGTGGAAGGTTTATGAAATCATTGGGTACTTGGATAAATATGTTATTGTGTGACAAGTGTGTGATGACGATGGGATCTGAATGCTAAGGGGATCCGCTCACATAGGGGAACTGGGGGATGACCATAGGATAGTCTGAAGGTAGGAAAAAATTAAGAAAGGAATGAATAAGGAAGGGAGGTACCAAGGATGCAAAGAAACGAGGTTGTATCAAAAGAAGAAGAAGATGAGTTTGTAGTACTACGCAGTGGAGGAAGATACAAGTGGTTGAAGACTGGGGCTGAGAAGAGAGATTTTCATAGTGATTTTGAGAGGAAATAACCTTGCGCAATAGTCCATATTGTAGAAATAATGTACATAGAAAGAGATGAAGAGGATTCTCAATTCAGTCTTATAACAGAAGATTCGTTGAGTCCCACTCATAACAGATCCTATGTCAATTCCACAACCCCATGTGTGTCACCTAGATCAGAAGTAACATTTGAGTATTTGTCAAAATCACTTATAGTTATTAGGGGAAGACAAAGTAGCAATAGTCATAGCAGTGGAAGAAGTGCACTAAATTAGATTCAACCAACATCGCCAAGGGGATGTACTACACAAAACAACATGGCAGGGTTAGACAACACATTAAGTCTACCTGAGTTCTAGGGAGTTGGGTCAGAGGACCCAAAATAACATCTATTTGTATGTGAGACCATCTGGTTTGTGAAGAATGTCCAAGATGAGGTCGTAAATATTGTGTAGTTGGAGACAATGTTTATAGGTTTTTCATTAGTCTGGTATATGAAACTACAAAGTATTATTCCTATAGGTCAAGAGAGGACCTTAGCATAAATTAGACAAGCGTTGTTGAAAGAGTTCAAGAAATTGAAGTCTGAGTTGCAACACATTATAGAGTTGAAGGAAATCAAACAGGTGCAGACTAAATCCATGTGGGACTATGATCAAAGTTTTAAGGACTTGATGGGTATATTGACATTTCAAATTCCTGATCAACAACACCAAGAATGGTTTATTGCAGGATTACTATCACACATTCACTAGTCATTGATTCAACAGAAGTTTGTGTTACATCCTAAACCGTTGGAGATTTCAATGAAGCTAGAAGCATCCCCTGTAGGAGACAGTGGGGGCATGGCACAAGTCCAGACACATCTAACTTCCTTAACCATTCAACTAGCATAGATTACAAAAGGGAAGGAGAAGCGGGAACAAGTCTAGTGTACCAAGTGTATAATTGAAGGCCACCATAAGGAAAAATGCCCCACTTTTGCACAGTATTTGGAAACTAGAGCACCGAATCCATTACTAGGAGGAGGATACTGTGAAATATGTAAAAAATGGGGTCATCATCCACATGATTTTCCATTGTTGTAGGAATACCAGAGTACACCAACGAATCTATTTTGTAAATTTTGCAAGTCATTTGGGCATGAAGAGAAAGATTGTTGTGCATTTTAGTTGATGACAGAGCACACTTCAGATATGTATAGGATTCAAGAGGAGAATGTTGCAACAAAAGGAGGTGGTCCATGGTATAAAAATCAGAGAGGATTTAATCCAGAAAACCGAGGAGGATTTGGGAGAGGTTGAGGTAGAGGAAATTTTGGCAGAGGAGGTAGAGGACCAATAACATGTTACAATTGTTATCAACCAAGACACTTAGCTTGTTATTTCTCGAATACTTTTACAACCTACATGTATTGTAGAACACTGGATCATGCGACAAAATATTGTTCTCAACTATTTGCGAAGTGGTAGGAAAGAGGGAATCAGAACCATAACCCAAATCAAAATGTACAAAATATATCAGCCAATAAATGCAATTAAGGACCTAAAATAACAGTTGTCAGTGAGGATGAGCTAGAATAGGGGTTGATGAAACAAATGGAGGGAGGCAGGTTGAGCAATGGGTGAGAAAATCAGCAGGACCTATGCTGACATTTGACCCTCAACAAGAAAAGGACATGTATCATAGGGCAAGAAAAGAGATGCTATGACCAGATTGGGTAGCACCAACATCATCTGTGCCTCTTGTTTGTGATAGTACTATACCAGAAAAGTCGCTTGAGAAGGTAAGTACTCTAAGAGAGGTTTTGAGAAGTTGCATAGAATTGATGAAATATGAAACCATGTTTAATACATTATGCAACATGGTTGATCATTGCACACAAGAAAGTGAATTTCCTACTACATAGAAGGTAGTGAATCAGGTACTGCACAAGAAGAAGACTAATGGAGAGTTTAGATTAGGTGTGCAGATTGGGGAATATGATGTGGATAACGTTATTCTAGACTTGGGTTCTAATGTAAATGTCTTAAGAAAGTAAGCATGGGATATGATGGGGAAACCCAAGTTGATTTGGTCTCATATCCAGTTAATATTGGCAAACCAACACAAGATAGTACCAATTGGCCGAATGACAAGAGTACCTGTAAATATAGATGGCGCACACAGTATAGAATATTTTGAAATCATTGATATTGTGGATGATAGTCAGCCACACCTAGCGCTCATGGAGATTGAATGGGAATTTGAAAATCAAGATATCATTAATCTGAAGAAGAGGCAGATGATATTCGAAGTAGGGGACTTGAAGGTTACTGCACCATTGGATCTGAAAGAAGGAAAGAGGTACATAGATCCAGTAAAAGGGAACAAAATTTAAAAATTGTATAACATGACTACATGGATGGATGACTATGTTAACCCAATTATAGATGGTGCGTTAAGTTGGAGAATTATTAGCTTGTGTGTGTCTGATTCATAGGAAGGTCTAGAACATTGGAAATATAGGATGCATGAAGTATCGACTAGATGATGTGCACGCATAACTCGATTATTGCGTTGGATTGGAATGGAGTTATGTGATCCACCCAAGTATGATGGATTGATTGATATAAGATCTTTTGTAAAGGTGTTTGACTTGCATATACCCGAACATCATATATTGTTGGAATTAGATGTGGTCTTGAAAGCTACTCCGACCAAATGGTGGGTTGCACACAAACAAGGAATAGAAGACTCGAAGTAGTGTAGAAGACTAATGCAAGTAAGATTTGGTACCAAGGCTGAGTATATTGCACATAAATATATAGGAGTAAGTGATCCAACAGATCATGTTGAGCAGTGTAGAATCATACAGAGTTTGATAATGAAGGAGGAATGGACACATCATTTCCTACATACACTAGATATGATTCCTAAGAACTGGTACTTAGAACTAGAAATGCACAGAGAAACAAAAAATTGGAACGATCTAACCCAAAGGTTTAACGTAACCTTTACATTTGAACACAAATGTCCATTACTAGATGTAGCGTTGCATGCCATTAGAACCAAGATATTTTTAGAAGAAGGGTCGATGGAGGTAGTACATGTTTGTAGTGCACATAGAGCCTCTATGATTGTCCATGAATTACTGGAATGTTACAATGTTGCTAAAGAAGAACAACATGAGGAAGATCCAAGGATTGTACAAGTACCTGAAACTAATGGGGAGTGTGAAGTGGAAGATCAATTTGTCACAAGGTTCCATAAACAAGTTTGGAAGGCAAGAGAAAAGGCATGGCATGATAGACATATTAAACAAAAAAAGTTTCAAGTGGGGGATTTAGTATTAATATATGACGGTAAATTTATGAAACATCTAGGAAAGTTTTGAATACATTTGTTAGGAGCCTATGTGATTAAGCATGCAACAAAGGTAGGTGTTGCGTAGTTGGAAACGTTGGATGGAGAAGTCTTGGGAGGAATGGTGAATGGAAGTCGGTTGAAACTCTATAGAGACAGTTGAACGTCTATGCAGTAATATGAGTGGTGTAAGAACACATGTACCATAGAAGTTGTATTATAGTAGGGAAGTAAACAAAGAAAAAAACAAATAAAAAGTGGAAAAATAAAAAGGAAAGAAAAGGGTAAGGGACCAACCACATCTATGCGAAATAAGATGTAGTCCCACAAGGAACCATCTATATATACTTTAAAATATGATGAAATTGATAGAATCGACTATTAGGTGAAGGATCTCGTAGAGGAAGTAGTTCAGAAGGAATCACAAAAACAAGAATAATTGCACCACTAAGTGAAGGAACAGTTATCAACGTTGTAGGAGCTCTTGGAAGAAGTAAGGATAACACCAGAGCGTAGATCTGGTGAAGGACCATCAACAAGCCCGACTGGGGAGGTAGGGGCCACAAACTATTACTTTTCAAATATGGAAATAGGGCACAAAGTGTTGAAGATATCACCAGATGTAATTGACTTCCCTACTCCCAAGATGAAGGAGCATGTACAACGAATAAGTGACCTGCACTTAGTCGTTTCACATATTCCCATAGCAGTACTACATGGCTTGCACATCGATATTGCACATGATATAAGGTTCCGTGCAGATTCATCATCAAGCGAGTTGGAAAAGGTAGCGGCGAGAAAGACATAGCTACAAAAATATTATACCAATGTTTTACAGGAGAAGAGCGCGACTGAGGAAAAGGCTAAAAGGATATTAAAAGGGAGAAGAGTGAAGCTAAAGAAAAGGAAAAAAAAATATTGAAGGAGAAGGATGAGGTTGAGCAGCAGGTAGAGAAAATATAATAGACCATCCATAAACTCTATAAGGATATTCCAGAAATATCGATAGTGATAAAATCCACACTTGAAGAACAAGTCTAAAAAAGCAGGGAAGTCATTAAAATATTCTACACCAAGATCGAAGACTTGGAATCGCGCAATGCACCAGGGACACCACTGGAGGAAAATGTCAAAAGAGAAAGAACCATTATGACCTCAGTGGCAAGTATTAAGAGACTAGATGGGGAATTTGTGAATCTATGTGAGGAAAGCACACATATTTGGACAAATCTGATGGAGGATCCATAGATGAAGGTTGTGGAAGCTAAAATAAGGGATGCACAGGAAAAAGAATAGAAGGATTTAGAGAACATAAGTACGCTTCCACCAACTGAGTGTATGGTGGTCATTCCAGCAAATGAAGTCATACACTAAAATAGAAAAAACAAGGGACCAACAGAAGATTCTCCAATAGTAATTAGTACCACTACAGGACAAAGCACTACAGGTAATAGGGGACTTGGTAGATACACAGGGAAAGGTAAATAAAGAAGCACATGATAGTGAGGAGAAACTCACGACTCTGACTACGTGGGTCGTAGAAGAAATTTTGGAACAAGAAGAAGAATTCAAGAAAGAAGTTGTGACAACGAAGGAAACCCTCCAAAAGTTCAGGTAAGCATGGAGGGGTGCGATGCAACAGGCTTGAGTGGCTTGGGACAAGCCATAGGTGGGTATTAAGGGATTGTTGGATATGTAGTTTGAGGAACAAAGAATGAGGGTGTGTGTAAAAGCAAGAATTACAACAATTAAGCATGCAAAAGTAGATAGATGCGCAAAAGTAGGAAATAAAGTAGGTGAAAAGCAAGGAGATACAGTAGCAGGCAAAAAGAAAGGAAATGTAGCATGCAAGCGCAAAGGAAGTAAAAGCATTCTTGAACATTGAGTTGTCATGAGTTTTAATCATGAGTTGTAATAAGGATTTTGGGATAAGAAAATAGGGTTTTGAGCCCTAAATTATATGTATAATTATGTAATGGGTCGAGTAGAACAGGTTGTTGAAATTGAGATGAGCGAAAAGGAGGTTGAAGGTGTTGATTAAGGTTGGTTGTCATTGATGTCAACCCTTGAAGAAATCCCTACAACACAAAGGTTTGGGTAATGGACCCAAGATTGTTTTATGTAAAGATGACTCATTATTGTCTTGTCATGGTTGATAAGAAGTAAATATGGATGAACTCCAAAGTGGTCCCCTTATGGTGAAAGCCCTCACGGGAAGACGCTTTGC
>SNQJ01S0005185.1:95039-116575 GCA_010110895.2 Picea sitchensis
CGACTTCACCAATGCAATCCAAGCTCCATTATGAGGCTTATGGAGAAATATCTGCAAATAAACACAAGCCAACGAAGACAAGAATAACAAAGTCTATTTGATATGAAACTATGTACGTGATCAAGGAATCATACAATATGAACAAATCACATTCATATAGGAAAGAAAAGTATATATGTATTAAATAATGTGGAAGAAAGATACAACCAGATGCCTTGATGTTGTCAGGTTCCTTCCAACAGTTCCTTGCTTCCCACACACTTCTATCTCCAAGGATTTTGAGATCATAGATATGATAGCTACTCACAATCTATCTTGACAAAGAAAATCTCAAAGCCACTCTAACCAAGCTAACAATCTCAAGCCAAAACAACTAACTTTCTCCATGAGAGCTCCTCTCCTTTTGTAAGCTGAAGAGGATAAGGTGAGGAGGTTAGGATGATCCCACTAAATCATGAAAGAAAGTAATATCCAAACCGTTCGGAGGCCACCTCACCATAGAAGCTTCTCCTTCTAGAAGCATCAAGAAGATGCTCATTTTTCCCATGTACAGGAATTTTTTCACCCTAGCTATAGAGCAACCTGCAAAAAATCTGCAACCTAGATATAGAGAAAGGTGTGGAAATCAGGCATTTACACACCCTGCATATAGAGAAGCCTGTAGAAATCCTCATTAATAAGGTTTTTACAAAGGAAAATACAACTTCTTTTCTCAGGGAAAGTTCTTCTCCCTTCTTTCTTCAAGAATTCAGGCTATTGATACTTTTAAAGACAAAGGATAGGTTTACATCATTAATGGTCATAAGGGTGACAAAAATAATGTGTAACAGAGAGCTCCCCAAAGTATGAAGTTGCAACAGAGTGATAGCTGAAATACTTTGTCGAGTGTGTGTAGGGAACAAGGAACAGTTGGTCAGAAACCTGCCAACAAACAAGGAAATGCAATACAATAATATATCATCATTGAGGTAGGCATTCCCATACTCAGAATAAAAATGAATAAATGAATAAATTCTGACATGCGAAGATCCATGTCAAGTAATACAGGTCATGGCCACCAAACATACACTGTGGATCCATGCCATTATGACTCAAATATGAACATAGCCACAAAAATACATTGTGGATCTATGTGTTAAAGACTCAAATTTGAACATAGCCATGAGACATACATTGTGGATCTATGCAACAATACAATATGAATATACTCCAACACAATCTGAATTTGTCAGAAAAGATTCAGGGTCTTCATCTCCACCACTCTATAGTACGAATCTAACCATGCAAATACATGTGCCGAAGTCGAACATGGTAGAAACCACTTTATTACCGATCATTAATGAATATCGTTAACAAGTGCGAGGGAAATCACCATTAATGTCAATGACTCCCAAGGTACACTAGTACAATCCAACGGGTGCAAATTAATGAGTTGAAGTCGAACACTCGGTGGAATCTCCTGATCAGGGGTCAATAATGAAAACCCACTGTGGAAAGAGAGGAAACCTGCCATTGAGTCATGCAAGTTCCAAGGTACCAATTAGTTTCTAAGTCTAATTCCTAGATAGTGAGTTGAAGTCGACAGGGAAAGACTCGTCACAGGAGGGCCTTAGTATATCCCCCATCAATGACATGAAACGGGTAACAAGATTTGAAGTAGATCAGAGTAACCAGTGACTTAGGACTAAGTCATGGATGGTTGATGCAATAGAAGGCTTAAGGACTGCAGAAATAGTCGACGCAATAGAAGTTTTTCCGGGTTGAAATTCTCTTTGAACATATTGACGACACACAACTGTCTTGGAAACACTGACTCAACAACAAGGATCACAGACCGATTGGTAATATTATAAAGGAGTATGATCAGTAGGCAAGAGGATTTTCCAACCTAGACACAAATAAAGTGAGAGGGTGTCATGTTCAAAAGCGACTCTTCCATAGAATACAGGTTTATATACATTTATTTCCCAATTTCCCCCTACCATTTCTGGTGAGTACCTATTTATTTTTACACAAGCTTGAGGAGGATAACATATGCTTGAACTGTAAGCTGATCCTTCGGACGAGTCCCTCGGAGTATGTTTAACGTACCCTAGGAAGGAGTGGTTCGGTCCTATATGGGCCTTTCGATGTTTGTTTTACGATTCCAAAGAAAGAAAACTCAGGGGTGTTTCATGTTTAGAGAGTCTGAAAAACACTTAAAGAAAACTCCAAAAAGTCTGTTTTCATAAAGTAGTCTGATGAGATCAAAAAAGAGATAAACTACCACTCGACAAATGTTTTATTCAAATAATTGTAACGAGCGTGAAAAGAAAAATATCGCTCGACAATCTTTTCATGTTTAGAGAATCTGAAAAGAGCTTAAAGGGAACTCCAGAGGGTTCCTTTTTCATATAACCTTTAAGAGTCAGAAAATGTGATAAAAGTATACTCATTACATTCTCACGTATTTACAAGCCTAAGAAAGAACAAAGACTAAGATCAGTAACTTATTCTCATGTATTTACGAGCATGAGAAAGAACAAAGACTAAGCTCGGGATTGTTTTCATTTTTACGCAAGATTTAAAACAAAAGAAAACTATGCTTGGGATAGATTTTATTTTTTCACAAGATTAAAACTAAAAAAAACTATGCTTGGACCTGGTTTCATTTTTACACAAGCTTGAACCAGAGTAAACTATGCTTGAGGTAGGTGGTTTCATTTTTACACAAGCTTGAACCAGAGAAAACTATGTTTGTGACTTCCCAACGCATAACCCAAGGATGGTTGGTACTTAGCCCCCAGCTTAAGAAGCTAGTGACTCAACTTCAACATGAAGTCCAGAGGCTGGAATCAAATACCCCCCAAACTTCATCTCATCCAACATCACAAGCAGATGAAATGAATCTTCAAATACTAGACTTGACTCAAACGGAGAGGGGGAATTTGTTTCATTTTTTAATGAGTTTGACACAGCAGAAGAACTATGCTCATGAATCCAAGTTCACTCCCTAGACCTCTGCTTCAGTTTTTAACGAGCTTGACACAGAAACAAAAACTATGCTAATAACCTCTGTTTCATTTTTTAACGAGGTTTCCACAGAGACGCAAAACTATCCTCACAGCTGGTTTCATTTTTTAATGAGCTTGAAATCAGAAAACCATGCTCAAGGATGGTTTCTTGATCACGAATTCCAAGAGGATAGTGCTCTGGAAGGACACCATGTCAAGGGAAAAAAATCAGTCATGGCCTCCAAGAGATCTTCACTCGATGGAAGAAACACACTTTGGGAGGAACACATGTCGAGGGTCGCGATAGGGGTAAGGAGGGAAGGATCCAATAGCCCTTCTGAAGAGATCACCATGTCAACTACCAAATCTAAGTCATAAGAGACTGATATTACGATGAGAGGCTCATATTCATCGACATTTGAAGGCATGGAAGACAACGCCACATAATTGACCTGTGGTGGCGGCGATACTGACTGCATATACAAACCGTTTAGGGAAGTCATGGTGTTGAATGTCAAGTTAGATCCAACAAATGAAAGTTAATCAATAGTCACCATTCTTCCATCATGTGGGAAAGATATCACATGAAAAAGAGTGGACACAATAGATTTCATGGCATAGACATAATCTCGCCCAAGGAGTAAATCAAAATCCACGGGGTCTTGGACTACCATGGCATCAACAAAGACAGTTTTCCCTCCTAAAGTTACGGGAAACTGGGGAAGGATCCGTAAAGGGTGATTGATTCTTATGTTAAAATAAAACAGAGTCTAGGTAACAGGCACAAGCTGAGGATAACCCAAATATTTCCAAGCAAGAGAGGACAAAATACTAACTGACGAACCTCCATCTATCAGTGTCTGAGGAACGTCCCGACCAAAAACCTGTACTGTAATCTTTAAAGGAATGTGAGAGGGAAGAGGAGGTCCAGTTAGCACACCCCAATCAAAAAGGATGGCCTCATTACTTGGAGGGGGTTCCACGGGAGAGGGAGGAATACCCCCTAGCAGCGTAGAGTCTCTATCAACAAGAAAAATGTGGGAAGTATCGGGTTTACTCTCTAGTGGGAGAGTAGGATTGATCAACAACGAGATCAAATCGACCACTTGAAGTGCATTCTCCAAGGGGAGAATGTGGTCGACAGGTAGAAAGGGGTCGACCACTTGAAGTGCATTCTCCAAGGGGAGAATGGGGTCGACGGGTAGAAAGGGGTCGACCACTTGGGTTTCACTCTCTAACGGGAGAGTGGGAACGATCGAGGATGGAATCGGATCGACCACTTTGTCAACTGATTCAACCAAAGATGTGACCATATTGACAACATGATCAACCGGATTGACCGACGAAGGGACCGGATTGATCAGTCCATCAACTACAGGTGGTTCAAGGTTTAGCTTGCAATAAGAAACTGTAAGTTGAGGTTGTGAAACAGTCATGTCTTTTAGTAATTTCAAGGCTTCATCCATACAAGGGAAAAGGTAAGTTTGATGGCTCCCTCCGCATAACATACACGGGAACTTGACTCTACTTTTCTTCTTCCCAACGGTATCTTGACTAGTTGACAGGAGGTCATCAACATGTTGTTTAGAGGTTGACGACATGGGTTGGTGAGGTTGTGTAGACCATGCTTCTATAACCTTGTATAGACCAGGGCAATCCTTAAGAAGATGGATACCCTTACAAAGCCTGCAAGGGTACTTGGGATTACGGGTTGTGTGGGTGATATTGATATCATCAACACTCCCAACACGATTAACAATAACTGGTTGTTTTCCAACATGTTTGGAAGTGGTTGGAAGTTTGGACCCTTCCTTATTTTTCTTCTTCTTATCCACCAGGTCACTAGCTTTAGATCTTTCACTCGGCAAAGAAGATGAAACTGAAGAAAACATTACAAGTGAAGAAGGAGAAGAAGATTGTACTGGTGAAGGAGGTGAAGGATCAACATGAGGTTGATGTTCTTGGGGGAAAGTTCTTACAACCGAAGCACTAGTTGCATTCAGGATTACCTGAGTGGAAAAAAACCATACCGATAATCCAATTGTGAGACCTGGAAGGCTCAAAGTAGCAATGTGAGGAGGACCAATGTTTTTGTAAGAAGGAAAAACAAAAGGTTCCCTTGGAAAAGGGGTTCCTTCATCGGTCGTTCCGAGAACTGACGCCATTAAAGCAAAGATCCAATCTAGAGTCCACTAGGGAAAACAAACAGCACACGCTAAAAATACAGAAAGCAAGAAATCAAACAAAAACCTTCTCACAATGAACACACTAGTTGGTGATGAAATCCAACATCATGGGATCAAGGTAAGAAAGGGTTGAGATAGAGCAGGTGGAAAATTTACATTGACGACCTGCTTAACGGACTTACACCTTGGTGCAAACTCCCACACATAAATGTGGGTATACCCTCCAAGGAGCCTGAGTGAGTTTGGCCAACGTCGATTCCAGGTACCGTGAAGACTTACCCCTCCACAGTCACCTCGTGTAAGACCCTAAAGAGATAATCCACTAAGGTTACCAACTACAATAGTGATGCTTGGTGAAACAGTCGACAATCCGATCCATGTGCAAGAGCAGGGTATCTAGCCCAAAATCAACTTAAAAGGCTTTCGCTCATCATTGTGGGTATACCTTCAAGCGACCCCCATAATACGCGCAATCTCTACACCAAGACCAACAAAGCAAGGTGAGTAACTCTGTTAGTTTTAATGCGACCTCATGATTGAACCTTGTGTTAGAAGGGCTTCCTAGGACAAAATGTAGCAATTGGATTTCACCGCTCCCTAACGCAAGATTCTATGTTTGTTTGCAGCTTTGGAAATTTATCTTTCACACCTATCCCAAATCCCTACAACTAATCTATTGTAGCTTTGCTACCAAAAAATATAAAAATGTCTAATCAATTTTTATAAGCGTTTTATTCTTAAGGTTGTTGTTACTCAAAAGGAAAATGTCATGGATAATATGGTGTTTTGACCGACTCGGAAAGTTATGCAAAGAGATGAAGATGTAATCTTTTCATTTCGATGAAAGCTATGCTATGAGAAGGAGAAAACATTCATCATTCCCAAATGTACAATGTCCCAAAATTTAACTAAACTCATCAATATCAAGGTTCTCAAGAAATGAGAAAAAGAGACTGTACACCAATACACGATTCTTGAACCCTCCCTGGCCATGAGGGGGAATGTTTTTAAGAATTCAAGACCAAAAAATTCCAAAAATCATGCAATTTCACTACTTCAAATGAAAAGATGCCCCCAATCTAATTTAAAGCAAGAAATCATTTTTTTTGTTTCAAAAATAGCTAAAAGAAATAGCAAATCTCTATAAAACAAAGCAACCCAAACAGATTTTCTCTTTTAACACAAACTATTCAATAAGAGAAAAAGAAATTCTTTCACCAAACAATGCTTTGTAACTGAAAGACACTCAAAGCAAGAGACCAAATCTTTCAAAAGAAAACAAAGGAAAGATGGTTAAAAGAAGTTTCAAAGATGTCAAGTAGAGTGTAAACAGATCATAATCAAACCCAAAAATTCACCCCAAAACCAAACCCAAGATCTAGGTAAGGAAAAACCATCAAAAATCAAAATTTTCACAATCGTCGCAGGTTGTAGACTAACACAATGTGGAAATCCTTGATTGTTGAAGGCTAGACAACCAATACAGTGCGGAAATGCCACACTGCGTAAAAAAGGTAGGGCACGAAAATCAAATATCGTTGCATTGTCCCTCAAAGTAGGGTGCGGAAATAAAATAAAAAAATGGAAAAAAAAAATATGAAGGTTTTCCAATGAATTTAAACAGTCAAAGAGTCAAGTTGGATCTCCTAGTGACTCAGAAAACAGAACCCAAGCAATCAAAGCAAGCAAGACAAACTAGGAAAACAATGTCTCCCCAGTATGGTTGCCAATTTTGTTATCAGGATAATTGTTAAGTGCGGACACAAATCAATCCCCCTAGCTTCACTACAAAACTAGAACAAAACAAGACAATACACTACTCTTTCCTTAGATTTAAATTATCAAATGAGAAATGGATCTAGAACATACCTTTTAAATATCGAATATCCGACTTCATCAATGCAATCCAAGCTCCGTCGCAAGGCTTATGGAGGAATATCTGCAAATAAACACAAGCCAACGAAGATAAGAATAACAGAGTCTATTTGATATGAAACTATGTACATGATCAAGGAATCATACAATATGAACAAATAACATTCATATAGGAAAGAAACGTATATCTGTATTAAAGAATGTGGAATAAATAAACAACTAGATGCCTTGATGCTGTCAGGTTCCTTCCAACAATTCCTTGCTTCCCACACACTTCTTGCTCCAAGGATTCTGAGACCATAGATCTTATAGCTACTCACAATCTATCTTGACAAAGCAAAGCTCAAATCCAATCTAACCAAGCTAACAATCCCAAGCCAAATTTCCAATCTTAAAGACTCAAGAACTTTCCAACCCAATCAAGCTAACTTTCTCCGTGAGATCTCCTATCCTTTTATAAGGTGAGGAGGTTTGGATGATCCCACTAAATCATGAAAGCAAGTAAGATCCAAATCATTCAGAGGCCACCTCACCATAGAAGCTTCTCCTTCTAGAAACATCAAGAATACGCTCGTTTTTCCCACGTACAAGAATTTATGCACCCTAGCTATAGAGAAACCTGTGGAAACTCCGCAACCTAGATATAGATCAAGGTGCGGAAATCAGGCATTTTTGCACCCTTCATATAGAGAAACCTGTGGAAATTCTCCTTAATAGGGTTTTTACAAAGGAAAATACAACTTCTTCTCTCAAGGAAAGTTCTTCTCCCTTCTTTCTTTAGGAATTCAAGCTATTGATCCTTTTAAAGACAAATGATAGGTTTACATCATTAATGGTCATAAGGATGAAGAAAAAAATGTGTAACAATAGGAGAGGTATGGTATAGAGTGTGTGAGATACAACAAGCTCCCCACTAGTTGTCTCTACAGTGTGTTGTCAACTAGTGGAGTGTCCCTGCCATCCTCAAGTATGACTCCTGATAGGAAACGATTCGGGGAAGACTTGTAGTCTATCATGTGAAACCTCTCAAGGAGATCTCTTGCATACTTGGCTTGAGACATTTTGATGCCTCATGCATCATGAATGATATCGATTCCAACAAAGAAATGTAGTGGACCCATGTCCGTCATCAAGAACCTGTCATGCAAAATCCTCTTGACTACAACAATCGTTGAAGTTGAGTAACTGATGATCATCAAATCATCAACATACAGAACTAGGAGTAGAAGTGAATCAACCATCCTGAGCATGTAAACATTTGGGTCTGACTAACAACATACAACTTCATGTGACAACAGGTAGGATTCCATCTTGGCATACCATGCCCTTGGAGCCTGCTTGAGGCCATAAAGAGACTTCTTCAGTCGACAGACCAAAGATGAATCCTGCATAAATCCCTGGGGCTGATCCATATAGATCTCCTGAGAGAGATCTCCATGAAGAAATGCATTCTTCACATCCATCTGATGGAGTTCCAATCCCTTGGTTGCCGCAATGGCAAGTGTCAAATGTATGGAATCCATCTTCGTTGTTGGAGCGAAGGTCTCATCATAGTCAAATCCATGCACCTGCTGAAAGCCTTTGGAAACTATAATGGATTTGTATTTGCTAACATGTTCATTCACTGCGTTCTTGGTCATGTAGACCCATCTGCACCTAACAAGTTTCCTTCCTGTAGGAAGGGGAACCAGATCCCAAGTCTGGTTCTTGAGGAGGGAGTTGTACTCCTCCTGCACAGTGAATTCCCAAAAGGGATTTCCAACAGCCTCGCCATAGGACTATGGATTTGAGGACTCAACCAAGAAAAGATGCATGGGTGGCATCAATTTAGTGGAATTGAGTGCAATAGGAGGCTCCTCAAAATCAGATCGAGTCCTCCTAGTATCAGCTAGATCCTCACCAAGATCTCCTACATCCTGAAGAGTAGTATTGGCCCACTTGTGCCTCTATTATGGCTCTGCATCTACATTTGCATGCACTGACTCTGCATATGAATGTACTAAATCTGTGTCTATATCATTTGAATCCTAAATCAAAACTCTCATGTGAAGAAGAGTCGACATGTGTATGCTCATCATCTCTAACAGGTGCAAGAACAAAAGTGTCTGCATCTGGTTGTTGAGGTACATGCGAGACACTTTCTTCGAATTGGAAACTTCGCTTAATGATGAGTCAGTCCGAGGAAATATCAATGAGTCTATATGCATTCACATCATCGAGGTATCCAATAAAGATACACTCTGTGCTCTGTGGATCAAGTTCCTTCCTCTTCTCAAAGGGAATCCTGGCCCATGCACGTGAACCAAAAATACAGAAGTGGGTCACTTCTGGTTTGAGTCCGCTCCAAGCCTCGTAGGGGGTCTTATCCTTGACAAATCTATGGGGAGATCTGTTTTGGATGTAGGTTTCACAATTAAGTGCTTCAGCCTGTAATCTTTGTGGAAGTGAATTTGCATGTAGCATGCAAGATTCCATCTCTTTTAGAGATATATTTTTCCACTCAACAACTCGGTTTAGCTGCAAAGTATAGGCAGTTGTGTACTGCAACTGAATCTTGGCCTCATGACAAAGATTTTATATCTCATGGTTGACATAATCTCCCCCATTATATGTTCAGAGGAATTTTGTTTTGTTTCCTAACTACGTCTCAACAAGGGCTTTGAAATCTTTGAGGTGTTGAAAGACCTCTATTTTTTTCTTGAGAAAGAAAATCCATGTGAAGCATGAGAAATCATCAACAAAAATGAGCATGTACGTTGCTTTATTGATTAATGGATGCAGAAAAGGGCCCATGAGGTCACTATGAATCAGATCTAAAGGAAAGGAAGCCTACTGAGTCTTTCCTTTTGTCGAATTTCTCTTGAGGGTGTTTTCCAAGAACACATCCCTCACAAATTCCTTTGGAGAAGTGGATGTCAAGTAGACCATCAACCATTCCCTGGTTGCTAAGATATTTCATATATCTAAAATTTAAATTCCTGAACTTTTCATGCCATATCCTACTGCTTTCATCATCATGGGTAAGCAGTGATGCAGAATCTGGTTCAATAAATTCATAAAATGTGTAGAGTCTAGATTGATGATTTACCTCATCGGTAGCAACCCTACAATTGGTTTGCATGTCATAGATATCCACTGCATCAAGTGTGAATATGACTCTCTTTGCAGTGTCGTATTTTTTCATTTGATACATGGAGAGAAGATTGACTGAAAGTTTGGGAATGTTTATCACATTCTCAAAGATTCCATTTATGAGTTTAATTCTTCCTTTGTCGGTGACCTCGACTAGAGAGTTGTCCCCCATCAGAATAGGAAGACATTTGCATGTATCCAATGAAGAATATACTTATTTTGTGGATGCCATGTGGTGTGATGCACCTGAATCTGCGATCCAAGCATCGAGAGAGGAGTTGATGGAAATCAAAGCATGGCTAGAATTTCTTTTCTTGAGATTCTAATCTTCTGTATTCTTCTTCTTGGCACCCTCAGGGATGGGATATCCAAGGTTGTTTTGTTGAAGTATTTGGTCCATTTGATCTATCTGTTTCTACATACATGTTGATTCTGGATGGAATCCTTTATGGCAGTAGGTGAATTTCTCCCCTTTTCTTCCCTTTCCACCTTTGGATCTAGAGGCATTGTTGAAGGGTTTTGAGTACCCTTCTTTCTTTAGATTTGCATGTGATTTCCTTTTGTCTTTGTCTTTAGATTTATGATATTGATGACCACTACTATCTTGCACAGTAAGTGCATGTTCCTTTGGGCCTTTGATTTTTACCATATTGATGAGCTTGTTCTTCTCTCATGTTAGTGACTCGATAAAGGCCTCAAGAGAGGGCATCGTCCAAGTGTCTCTAGAGGCGAGCCTAACTGAATGAAATGTAGATACAAACATTGAGTATTCCAGACCAAGTTTGGAGAGAATGGTAAGAACCATTTGTTTCTCCTCCTTAGATTTATCAACCCCTCAATCCTTGAGTTGCGAAAACAAAATCATTATATTTGGTAAAGAAATCCTGGAGATTATCGATGGTTTTTGGATCCAAAGTGACCAATTCCACCTCAAGCATGTGTCCCCTCATCTCATCCTATTTTCCAAAAATCCCTTCCATGGTGGTACATGCTTCATTGGGGGTTTTACAGGAGGATATGTGAAAGAGGAGTTCATGAGAAATGAGACTGCAAATAGTTCCAAATGCTTCATGCATTCGATTTAGATACTTGGATTTTTCTATGGCTGATGTGAGTTCTATCTCTATGTTCATGGTTAACCTGTATAATCCTCTGCCTCGAAGATGCATTATCATATTCTCCTTTCATGCAAAGAAATTTTACTGTGTAAGAATGAATTCTTTCGGAAATTCCATTTTTTCGTTGTCTTCAATCTTTGGTACCTGCAAAAATAATTTGGTGTGTCTTTTCCCTAGTAGTCTGTCGGCTCTGATACCATGTAAATGTGTTGAACCTGCACATAATAGATCTAGATAGAAAATCACATACACAATTTGCATAATAAATATGAGAAAAGAGAAGTAGGAGAGAAAGAATGGAAGAATTCTCATTAACCAAATGAATGGATGATAATTTACACATGATATACTCTGTATAACTCAACTAATGTGCATTGGAGGAGAATACAATGCGCCATAGTGGTGGTATAGAGTGATATGGACACACACCAACAGTTATGGGAGTAAACTGCCACCTAGTCTAGTCTCTCGGGCAGTTACAGGAGTGAACTGCTACCTAGTCTGAGTTAACTAGTCTCTCAGTGTTCAGTTAACTGATTGAAATAGAGTGAAGTGAGGAGGAGATCATGCAATCATGAGTAATGTGCTAGTCTGGTGATGATCCCAAGGAAAATACGCATTAGTTGGTGATGATCCCAATGTTGCATGGTGATAATCCCAATGTGGCATATAGACTCCACTCAACTAATCAAACTGAAGTGTGAACTGAAGAGAATATTCTCCTAGAGGAAAATTCTCCCTAAACTATAGGAGACTGGATAATTACTAATAAAAATAGGGAAAACCTTAGGAATAAGAAATCCTAGGTATGTGTGAAGTATCTCCAACATAAACTACATATATTGTGAGAGAAGTTGCGAGAGACAAGTGGACCATGGGGGTTTGAAAGTAGATCAATGAAGCTATAGAGTGGATCCTTAACCAATACATCAGTGTATGGCCTTAAAGGATAAGCGGTGGTAATTGGAAAGCTACCCACTTCTAAACTACATAAACTATGAGAGAATTTGTGAGTGACCAATGAGTTGCAAGGGTTTGAACAAAAATCAAGGGAACTACAGATTGGATCCTAGTTAACTAATACACCAATGTATGGCCTTAAGGATCGATCGATGGTAATTGGAAAGGTACCCACTTCTACACTACATACACTATGAGAGAAGTTGTGACTAATGAATAGGTCACACGGGTTTCAATAGAAATAAATGGAACTATAAATTGAATCCTTAACAAATACACCAATGTATGGTCATAAAGGCCAAGTAGTGATAATTGGAAAGGTGCCTACTTGTAAACTACAATCATTGTGAAATAAGTTGTGAGAAACTAGTGGGGCGCATGGGTTTGAACATGGATTAATGGAAAAGTTTATTAGATCCTTAACCAATACACCAATGCATGACCTTAAAGGTCAAGTGGTGGTAATTGGAAAGGTACCCATTTATAATTACGTAAATTGTGAGAGAAGTTGTGAGTGACCAATGAGTTACAGGGGTTTGAACATAGATCAATGGAATTGCATATTAGATCCTTAACTAATATACTGATGCATGACCTTAAAGGTCAAGTAGTGATAGTTGAGAAGGCACTCACTTGTAAAGTGCATATACATGAGAGACGTTGTGAGTGACTAGTGGGTCATAGGGGTTTGAACATAGATCAATGGAACTGTAGATTGGATCCTTAACCAATACACCTATGTATGGACTTGAATCTCAAGTGGCGTTAGTTAGAAATTTACACACTTATAAACTACATACACTATGAGAGAAGTTGTGAGTGAAAAATGAGTTACAACAATCTAAACATGAATCAATGAAGCTATAGATTGGATCCTTAACCAATAAACTAATGTATAACCTTAAAGGTAAATCGATGGTGATGGTCAAGCTACCCACTTCTAAACTACATAAACTATGAGTCATAAGGGTTTGAATACAAACAAATTCTCAAATTTGTAATACAAGGCTTGATGATTTATTTACCAAAAGAACATTCAAAGCCACTTACCAATAATGAGTGTAATTATTGATCCAATGGAGTTTTAAAGTTGATTATTCCATGTTTATGCAATTTTTTTTAACATATAACTTTTCACTCTACCTTTTAACTAGCTAGAAAAAATGGCATTTTCCTTCATAAGGATTGTTAATGAACAATTAGTTCACCAAAAAAAACATATGTTACAAACAAACTTTATACCTAATTAAAAAAGATAACCATCCTACTTCTCAACCGTGCCATGTAAAGTTAATTCACGTATATTATATATATATATATATGAAATAGATTTTCAAATTCATATTATTACTTATCTTATTATTAAAAATTATACTCTATCATACCTTCCTTGTTAAGTAAAGGAATGAAAATGATATTTATCTAATGAATTTTTAAAGATGATTCTTCCATTGCTAACTAAAAGGTATGTTGCTTGCTTTACTCCTACTATCTTGACTTTTGGTTTCGAATCAATGGGCTCTGCTCCTACCCCCTGCCTTTGTCTCTACGTCCTCTGCCACCTATGCTTTATCTGCTCGTGGCTATACTTGCTTTGCTTCCATAGCTGCTTATGGCTATACTTGCTTGATCAAGACTGCAGCTCACCAAAGCATGGATTTGACTACTTTCAATATTATGGGGATTGGATTCACTTTGGGCACCTTGGACGCTCTGAACCATGTCTTAATGAATGCCACTAATTCTTGGCGTAAAATTTAGTACGAAATATCATATAAATACATATTTATTATGAACTTAAAATAATCCAAGCATGACATTGAAAGCACTTGTAATGTTAGAGTTGAAGCAAGGGAGGATGATATCACATTAATTCATGGATTTGTATTTTAAATATTGTTTTTGGATTGACAAATTGTAATGTTAGAGTTGAAGCAAGGGAGGATGATATCACATTAACTCATGGACTTGTATTCTAAATATAGTTTTTTGTTGGATTGAAAAATATTTTGGTTTGGATAATTTCTTATAAACCATATTTGTGTTAAAATTATCATGCTAGTAACATAGTATGCATGTAGATAGATAACAACCACAAGTCTAGGAAAACCTACAAGTTATGAAAGTGAAACTATTGGTGATGTTAGTTTCATGGTGAGGGAGTATATTATCATATCAACTTAACGAATTGCACTATTAGGAAGTCAACTTCTAGATTGGAGAATATTTCAATGTGGGTAATGCCTTATAGACCTGCATCTTTGTCTCACAATTATTATGTATGTGATATTATTCACAACACAAACAAGTAAAAACATAATATTAATGTGGAATGAAACTCTAATAGAAAAATATATCATTGTAGTAAGAGAACATGCAACATCATGTAGATAACAATCACATGTCTAACACTCACTATTTTGGGAAACATTAGTATCAAAAAACTTATGGAGAGTTATATCTTTGCAAAGTCTATGGAAAGATATTATAGTTCATAATTACTTAAATCCATGGTCAATAACATACTATATTAGGAGTTATAGGAAGTCCACAAAAAATGTGTCCACAAACTGAAAGACATTAATATAATCTTTCCATTTGGTAAAAAACCGATTGGTATGGAAGGAAGGGATTGAGGAGCAGGTGAGGGTTGCCATACACCTTTAGCTAAGATGCAAGCATGAACACAAGTTACTTGAAAAACTAAGAGAAATCATGTAGGATAAGGGCATTTTCACTCTCAATCAAATCATGGACCAAGGGAATATAAATATATGGAAACAAGAGTGGATGAAGGTAGATAGGTTAAGGTTAGCTGGGGAAGATGCAATAGTGTGGAATGCTTATGTAGATAGGTTGCACAAAATCAATGTAAGACTTAGTGAGGAGGAAGACACAATTTTTAGGTTAAAAAATCAAACTTTGGGTATTAATCAATGAGATTGGGATATCAAGACAACTTCTCTTCGAAACCATAAAATACTACCTAGTGGTGGAAAAAACTTTAGAAGGTAAAAGTCCCAAAGAAAACCAAAATGTTTATATGTCTAGCAATAATGAATAAGACTAGTTCAAAAGATAGGTTGACAAGGGCCTATAATTTGTATTATTTGCATAGACGATGAATAAACAATACCCCGTCTACTCATTAAATGCTCATGTGTTAAGAAAATCTAGATAGAGGTTGATAAAATAACATTGTGAAAGATAATTGGGTGGGTGATATAGTTGAATAATGTTTAAGACAATAATGGGGCAAGAGAGAATTGAAGGAATGGTGTGATGTGCCCTTTTTTACAATATGGGTGTGTGGCTAGCGAGAAATGCATTGCTCTTTGAAGAAAAATGCCATGTACCCTCCATACAAGTTGCACATCAAATTAGAGCTTCTGCCACAAATTTTGGGATGCTAGTTATTCAAAAGAGAAAAAGGTAGTTAGTAGAGCTGGTTATAAATAAATAACATGCTTGGGGATTTTTTGATGGATCAAACTAAGGTACATAGAGTAGAAGTAATGTAGGATGAATTCTACATATTTCTAAAGATCATACAATTAAGATAAAAGTACGATTCAGAGTGGGTTAAAAAAACTTTGTAGAAATAATGGCTTCAAAGACTTCTCTTAAACAATGCTTTGGAAAAAATGAAGGAATATTCAAATATTTAGAGACTCCAATCTAGTGATTAAATGGATGAATAGCTTTGGTTATCTCCTAAACATTTTTCTAAAATATTTAGATGACCAACTAAATACCATAGCAGATACTTTCAAGTTAATCATTTTCTCACGTGTTCAAGATATAAATATATACACGCAAACAGATTATCAAAAGTAGGTCAACATGTTGATGAGGAAAATGTGATAGTAGAATAACTCATAGAAGGATCTTCCTCAATTTGTGAAGGCTATTTTGAAAGGAGTAAAAGTTTTATGGTTTTTCAGATTTTTATTTTCTTTTAAAAATACATGAACAAATGGTATAGTTTCTTGCTCTATAGTTAAAGGATACAAGACATATTTCTAAGACTTTTTAAGGAATGTTTTTTGGACAATGATTGTTCCACTAAATAAAAATATAATGGAATAGAAGATCCTTTGAATATGTGGATGAAAGGACGTAGTAAAATGTCTCTCTTTACTTCAAATTGTAAGTGTATAAGTGTAATTTCTCTTCTTAAATGAAATGACAATTTTTTTTTTAAACAAAAGTTTAAATCAATTTTATAAACAATTTTTTTAAGAATATTAAATTTATCTAAAATAATTTTATTTTTTAACAAGAAAAAATTAAATTATTTTAAAAAATCTAATTTATTTGAAATAAGAAATAAATAATTTTAAAATGAATGTAAATTATTATTATTATTAATTAAATGAATCTAAATAAAATAAATATTAATTCTTTCTCAATCTTAACTAATAATAAATATATAAAAAAATTAAACAAATTAAAATATTTTAAAATAAATAAAATACTATATTCTAATAATCTGGCTAAATCTTCTAATAAGGTATGTCTTCATTGTTATTTTCCTCGATCGAGAGTTCCAAGCATTCGAAGTATTATTTGGTGATGAAAAAGTAAGTGTTATTCTCATTACTATAAAATCAAAATATAATGAGATGTCTATGTCCTTGAAGTTTACAAGGACAAAGACAAAACCCTCATTTTAAAATTGAAATATTATAGATGTTTGCATGCTTTGGGATAAGCCCTTGAATACCACCTTTTATTTTCTAACTTTTTAGAATCTAAGTATCTAGATATAATGCAGTGTTCCTTTTCATGTTGAAATCGAGCTTTTAAATATACAAAATTTGTGGGTCCTTATTGTACTCTATAGATGGATGAATTGTTTTTCACCTCTAATTAGTATATATATAAACTATTTCATAAGATTGAATTGTTTTCCATCTCTAATTAGTATATATATATATATATATACTAACTATTTCATAAGATTGAGTTTAGGGAAAATGAATGTAAATAAAATTATAAGGAAAACATTCGATTACAATAGACCTTAATGTGCATAAATCCTCACATCACCTCAATCCTCACATTGATCTTCAAGCCCTTGAAACACCTTTTGTTATATGAGTAATACATTTGATCTTCAAGCACTTTATGTTATATGAGTTATATTTAATTTATTTAATATTAGATGATATAAATTTTTAGTTGTAGTTTAAATGTTCTATGAAATGATTTTTTTTTGGTGTTATTTTTTGGGGATATTTACCTGAAATCTAACGAGAAATTGTTAGACCCACAAATTTGAAAGGTTATTTTTGTATAATTCAAATATCTTAAAGGTTTTTCAGCATGTTGAATTCATTTCTACATTCAAAAATAAATTTTAAACAACAAAAAATAATATTTTCATACAAATTTATATCACCAAATTCCAAAAAAAACATTTTGTAGAATAATAAAACAACACCAAAATCCTTATATTGATTAATACTTTCAAACGCTTTCAAAATATGTTACAAATATATGTGTGAGGTCATGTGATGTAGGCCTTTGGGCATGGAACCCACAAGGCATATGTCATATAAGTCCAAAGTCTCATATCATGAGGGCCTACAAGAACACTTTTTGTGTATTAAAATAAGTCTATCAATTCACCTGAAAAAGGGCCCATATTGCAATAATTTTATGGAGTTAACCTTATAGAATCATAGAACCCAAAAATGTGTACATAGCACTTCAAAGTATAGCGTGTCAATGTCTAAGTATTGGATTATAAGATTATTATATCTTCTTCAATACTTTGTCACATTGTGTTTCATTTCATAATTAAATATACATTTTTATATACATAGTTAAGTTTAATATAGAGTTGTAATTAGTATAATAGATATAATTGAAGGTTTTTTTAGGAGGAATATAATATATTATATTATATTAGTAACTAAAAATATATGAAAATGATAAAAGGGTGTATATAATGAATATCATATATTTTTTTTGAAGGGATATTAAAGTAGCTATAAAATTAGAATAAGTGGTCGACATTTCTAATCAGTAATGCACTTTTTTCTAGGAGTTGTATACATGTCTCATCTCGCCATAATTGATAAAAAGATGGCTAAGAACCAGCCTCGTTATAAAAAACAAACTTGAAATGGAATTTCCAAATTATAAGCAAAGCAGAAACTCTCAAACAATGTTGAATACTAGCCAAGAAATCCCATATCACTTATCTGGAATCACCAAACAAAACTACCCACCAATGAAAAATCCCCTTAAGGATGTTTTCCAATTGAGATTCAACCTGATCCAAACAAGATCTTGCAAATGAGCATTCCCACAACATGTGATTCAATGATTTTGAGTTCAAACAAAAGGGGAAAATGCCATAAAAAAGACCACTTTTGGCCAATTGGGATTTGAAGGGGAGACTTGGTAGATCACTAACCAAGCAAAAACCCATAGTTTATAAGAAACTCAAATTGACTAAACCCCATGCAATCACTGAATCCAATAGCTCTCTGCATCCAAAGAAATCCACCTAGCATTGGTAGTGGAACCTAATTCATGTCATTGATGCATAATGGAGTAGAGCTTACAAGAATCATATTGAGTCAAGGGACAGCCAAAGATCCACTCTCAATCTCGCCAAAAGGGACCGATCATATCAATATTCATCTTAAAATTATCCTCCTGAAGTATGAGCACCTCAATAATATCCATCAAGGTCGGTCAATCTACAAAAGACAATGCAAACTCCCTAGACATTAAACACCAGGTCTTCCAAGAGAGAGATTTGGAATCCCAAAGATCTCTCTAGAAGAAAATATTATTTCCGCTAAGCCTCCTTTCCTGAAACCAAAGGAGGTCAGACATGCATCATGCTTCCAACTCCAAATGGCCTCCTAGCCAGATCCCAACTAAATCTACTACTTGACCACTACCAATGAACCAAACCTACCACTCTCCTCCAAGATGTCCAGATACTCTCGAAGATGAAGGACCCTACAATATGAAAACTGTGAGGAGAAGAAATGATATCACATAAACTGAACAATCCATTTACTTTACCAACGTGATGGGATGAAATCAATTTGTGCTGCATCAAAACCTACCAAGGGGATGAGCCCTCCAAACAACTAACCACCCATTTAGTAGCCAAAATGTTGTCATGGGTTACCACATCAATCGGACCAAGGCCCCTCTCATCCTTGGGCATGATACAAACTGCCAAAGGGACCATGGGAAGACCACGAGCCCCATCATACTTGGATCCACAAGTACGAGTGAAAAATATGTTCCAATCGGTGAAAATGTGCCTTTCTTGGAAGCCAACAGGACATATAGTAGATGTTGGAGTCCTGAAGAATCCTACTCACCACCGTCAGCTTAGTAGAAAAGACAAGATCCTTATATTACCAAAAAAGTGACTTATGGTGCAATCTTTCCAGGTACCAATCCCACTTAGAAACCAGTGAAAGGTATACCCCAAATGGTATACCAAGATACCTACCCTTGGCTGGATAAATCTCCTAGTAGTTGGAAACCACGTGGGTTGATCCTCAAGACCAAATATCCAATAGTATGCCATGTGATCACTAACAATTGCCTCTCAAGCCTCACAAAACACTGCAAGACAATCCCTAGTGGTTAAGACCAACTCCTGATTAGCAGAGGCCAAAAAAAGAGAGTCATATGCAAAATGGTTATTAATCATATCCTCTCCCCTCTGGGGAGAGAAATACCTATGAGCTAACCCTGAAGACAAGCTACCTCCAGTAGATATCCGAGAGCATCAACTGTCAAAACATACATATAAGGGGTCGAATTACACCCTTGTTTGATAAACCTATGGAGATGGATGCAAGGAACAAAACATTAATCATTAAAACAAAAGTAGAGGCACATATAAACAAGGTGTTGATCATACCAACACAATGTTGGCCAAACCCAAGGTAAATCAACATATTAGTGATAAATATCCAATCAATACGATCATATGCTTTGTCAAAATCAATCTTCAGAAAGAGTTCTTGTTGACTAGACTCCCTAGACCACTCCATTGCCTCCCAAGAAGAAAATATTGTATGCAAAGTAAACCATCCTTATACAAAGCTTGTCTGCTCTCAACGGACAATTTTCCAAACCATGTCTTGGACTCTCCTAAATAGAGCCTTGGCCATAATTTTATAAGAATATAAAGTCTACTTAAAAATTAAACTCGCTAAAGTTCAAACACCTAATACATACAATCACATAATAAAATAAAACATAAAACATTATACTCTAGCATAAACAAAATATTGAATAATAGTCTATAACATTCTATAAAGGATTAGTTTTTCATGAATTGGGAATGGCCAATCATGATTCTTTGTTGGTTGAAGAGATTTCGTTATTTTGAAAATGGTCCAGGTTAATGTTGGCTTTTTAGTTGAGCGCATTGAACTTTATTACAAATAAGTTTAAAATTTAATATTAATTTTTATTTATTTATAATAATATATTATTAATATAAATTTATGACAATGAATATGGCTGAAATATAATATTTCTCTAGCAACTTCTTTTTTTTCCAAAAAAAATTCCTCGAATTTATATAGCGTATAAATTCATTTACATAAGAAAACTGCATCGAGTTTTGTGGACAGCGAGCACTTACAATAAGGGCCCATACATTCCGTATTCGGCAAGTTCAATAGATCTAGGAATAGCATGCTTGTATAAGACAACAAGACTTCAAAAATAAGACAAAACACAGTTCAGATCCGGAGGTAGTGATCCTTGCTGCTGCAATGGACAGCAGGCAGCCTCATTCAAAAATGTTAATAGAGGTTATGGGGCTCTCGATTCCTCTATCACAGTGATAGACCGAGAGCCTCCCTATCACTGCAGTTAAGGCCCTCTTTGAGAGAGCATCAGTTGCCCTATTGTGGGATCGGGGAACATGGAGAAAGTTGATGTCGGAGAAGCGCAGAGAAAGATCTCTCGCTTTTTGCATCCAGCCTTCTAAATGGATGGAGCGGAGCCTGCTCTTTTTAGTTATCCAGTCGATAATAACTCTCGAGTCTCCCTGGACATGTAAGTGATCCATAGACCATAAGGCAGCGAGAGCGAGCGTGGCCCATAAACCCATGAGCTTTGCTTTTGTATTCGTCCCGGCTCCACAGTTGATGAACCTATTTGTGATTCTGGTTGGGTGAGTTTTGAAGGTACCTCCAGCTCCGCAACAAGAACCATTTGAATGAGCAGCGCCGTTGAAGAAGGCAATGGTGTGACCCTCGGCTAAATCA
>SNQJ01S0005185.1:138792-154893 GCA_010110895.2 Picea sitchensis
AACAACTGATCTCTATAAAGTAGACTAAGATTTTTCAGTAAAAGAAAAGTTAAAAATTGATTGATAGCTCAAATACTGATTCACCCCCCCCCTCTCAGTATTTTCCAACAACATGCATTAAATTTAACAATATGCTATAAGCTTGAACTATCCCTATTATTCTAGGAGTATGGTAATCTAAGATGAACAATTTGGTCATAGTTGGGTTGATGTGAACAAAGATTGTGAGCTCAAAAGATATGAACAAGGTACTGAATATAGTAAGGAAAAATATTGAGTCTGCAATCAAGGGTAAGGTTTTTTGGGTTGTAAGGAAAGGAATATGTTGTGATTCACAAGTGAACCAAACATGGTGTTGGAATTATGACAACAATCGAAACCATGAATGGTGGTGGTTCATGTAATGGTGATAGTTCTTGAACTTGTGGTAATTCATGTAATGGTGGAAACTATGTTGAATACATTATATATAAGTGTGTCCCTAAGAGACATTTGGTAAGTTTTCCCGAGGAGGCATATGGAAAGTTATGTAATATTGTTGTGGAATTATTGTAATTTTTACCTCTGAGAAATAAGAATGTTGATACCTTGCCTCATGGATTTTTCCTTGACACATTTCCACGGTTTTACCAGGCAAATTTGTGTCATGTTGAATATGATTTATGTTATCTTGTTTTTTCCATTATTCCTTCACATTTAATTTGTGCTGAAATTTATATTATGTGGGCTCACATTTCCAACAAGTGGTCTCAAATCCAAAATGAGGAGAAGTTGAGAGACAACATGTTCATTGGATAGGATATTTTGGATTTTTCCAACTGTGTGGAGAAGATTTTGGAAATGATTACGAGGATTAATGTGAGGCATTGGAAAAAACACATTGAGGAAGAAGTAATAAGTTAAGGAGTGATTGATTTGGTTCATTATATTTGGAGCAAATAGGAATGTGGGAAAAGAAGTAGGTAGATGCTTCAAGAATCGTTTTCTTGGAAATACAATTGTAATCATATTTATGGAGTTGTGTTTTATTACATGTAGATGGGCATATGGCTATAAGACCTATTTAGACATGCACACCCTTGGTTTGATGGTTCACCGGTAAAGTTTATACCTAGACCTAAGTGATAGGGGATGCATGTTGCATTCTCAGAAACGTGGTAAATAAAATTTTAGGGGGGTAGGTGAATATCCCAAGTCAATTTTAAAGGGGGGAATGTTGGTTTAATCTTGTCTTGGTCATAAAGTAGATAAGATAACCCTAATATGACCAATGATGGGTTTACCGTTTGTGGTTTACGGGACCATGGTATTGGGTAACCCATGGTATTTTCTCATGGGATTATATGTGATGAAGCCTATTTAAAGGCTTTATGAACTCCATCGTAAAATTCCTAAAGTGTCCTGGTGTTTGGTCGGCTTAGATAAGGTGATGGATGGACTTGGGTAATGTATTAGGTAAATTGTTGTCGAGGTGGGGATTTTCGGACTTGTGATAATAACCAAAACTGGTGAATAGTGGTGGTTCATGTAACGGTGGAAGTTCTTGAACAAGTGGTAGTTCATGTAATGGTGGAAAATATGTTGAAGACATTACATATCTACGTAGCTCTAAGAGGAATTTGGAAAGTTTTCCTGAAGAGGTACATGGCAAGTTATGTAAGCTCATTGTGGGAAGATTGTAATATTTACCTATGAGTAATAATAATACTGATACCTTACCCCGTGGATGTTTCCTTGGAACATTGTCAGGGTTTTACCACGTAAATTTGTGTCCTGTTGAATGTGATTTACGTTATCTTTTTTTTTTTGTTATTCCTTCAAATTTAATTTGTGCTAAATTTTATATATTGTGGGCTCATGTTTCCAACACATGGTTGGGATTACATGGGCCAATATGGTACAAATTTTGGAGATTGAGCCCACAAAATTACATGGGATGGTTTTGGCATCCAAATTGTGGAAGAAAGGAAATAGTTACAACTAACAAGTTAATATAGTGTGGAAGAGAGATTTCATGGATCTATGACTGAGGGGGTAGTTTCATGAATGAATCGAAGAGGAAACAATAAATAAGAGTTGGAGCTTATAAAAAACTAAGTATAGTAAAGAGTGAGTAATAATGGCTAGGTATTCATTTGGTAGTATGGAAAATCATTTGCTTATTCATTTGCATTGAGAAAATAGTG
The DNA here is from genome assembly GCA_010110895.2 of Picea sitchensis. NCBI lineage: Eukaryota > Viridiplantae > Streptophyta > Pinopsida > Pinales > Pinaceae > Picea > Picea sitchensis. Next base: position 140,979 of record SNQJ01S0005185.1, read on the forward strand.
CTCTGTAAAATAAGTATGAGCAATGGGATTTGATAAAATATTAGAAGAGAACCAAGCCAATAGAAAATTCAAAATATTACAATGTAAATCAAGAATTAGAGGGAGACCAAACCATAGAAAACCCTTTGGAATACTAAGAGAGGGGGGGGGGTGAATCAATATGAGCACTTTTTACCACTTTCAATCAAAATATATAAACTTCAACTTTATCAACGATATATCATTTATGATTGCATTCAATATATCATGAGCATATAACCATAAGCAATATCATCACATCAAATAACCACATGCACAATTTTATAGCACACGTTGTCGTTTGGGAAAATCCTTACCCAACCAAAAAATCAAGTGCTATAACTAAGGAAATCCTACACCCAATGTCACCTCGATGTAGGTCCCACACTTCAAGGGTAACTAGGTCAATCTAGGGAGGCGATCTTGGTTACCCTAGGGTGAATGAGATGGGGATGGATAGAGATGGAAGTGGAACCCCTAGAGGTCAAGTATAGATGGAGTGAGAAGTGGAAAGAGATGTCTTGTAAACCCAACTAGTATTTCCCCAAAGATGTAATACTTCTTCGGATGATTGTACCTTCCCGAGACACAAGAATATCCAACTTGCAATGATATATGTTAATATGGATCAACAAGTTAATCTTGGTGTCCCTAATTTGCAGCAATGGATAACAATTTATATCATCAAATAATATATATAAATCATCATATAAAATCATAAGATTAACAAATGATATTATCAATGAATTAGGCAATCAATTATGACTGAAAAATGACACTTTGAGGATAAATAAAGCAAGTTGTTGTAACATGTATTTTATGCAGAAAATGGCAGCCTTATGGCTGTATCTTTCAGTCACGTATATCAGCAAGTTACACCATCAAAAGATGCCAACAATTATTCCAAAAGGTGTGCCCTAGTTAGCAGAGTTAGTGAGCAAGATTTAAGAGCTAGTCTAGGGTCAGTTTAGGACTTAAGAGAGAGTTAGTAGCTAGGGTTGTGCAGCCTTAATTGTTGTAGGTTAAAGTTTTTAAAAGAAATTAAAGTAGTGGGAGAAAGGGGACGCCCTAGTAGGGGAAAATTCCTCTCAATGTGGAAAACCAACTCCAATCAAGATATCTTTCAAAAGATAAAATTTCACGTCTACCAAGGCAATGATTTTATATATCCAATGTGAAAAGAAATGACTAGTGCCTTAAAAATTGGGTTAATGGAGTCAAGTAAATGAACTAGAGATGTTACTTCCTTGGGGGTGTAAATTCTCTTACTTACTAAGGAAAATACATCTAGTTAGGGTTTAAGAATGAGGGGTGTAAATCCTCTTACTTCCTCAAACAAACCCTTTCAACATTAATGAACTTTAAGAAATAAATGATGGATATTAGAGTTGGGGTGTAAATGCTCTTACTTCCCACTTAGCTCCTAGCACAACAATCCTTGACTTGAAAAAATGATAGCATAAGAGTAAAAGACCATACCAAAATCAAGAAAGATGCTAAGACAATCCACCATAAAATCTAGAAACCATTCATCCAAGGCTAGTGCCTCACTCCTCCATCAACCATTCATCAAGATAGCTATAAACAAGTGCACAAGAGACAAAAGAAGCCAAGTGTAGAAAAAAATTCATATCAAGTTCTCTCACAAGAGGGAGAGTTATGTTGTGAAATGAGATCTTATTATCTCTATTTATACAAAGTGTCGTCAAAATAGTTTGTCCACATAATGTTAGGGAAAAAAAAATATTAGGGGTCAACAACCCTAATCTTGCCCCTTTTACAAAATAATATTAAACAATTCATCTAAGATTTCACTTTTTGCACAAATAAACCCTAATTTTACATGGATGTCTCCCCTTTAGGGGACGTTTTTCCACTTGGGAGAAGTCATTTGTGTTGGAGAAGCATTGATAGGCCTCCAAAGACCACATGTCAAGAATATAGGAAATTGCCTCATGGTGAAGACCTCCTCCTCCATAAAACGTCCATATGTCAATGAGTGGCTACATCACGACCAAACCCTAGCCACCAAAAGTGACATCATGCCCTAGGAGATGACATTTTGCCTCTCCTAGGAAATTTGTTTGGCAAGTGAAGCATGGGCTAGGTCCATATAGCTGTCCTCTAGGCCTCCAAAGGCATATCTCTCTCATTGGGCATGTGGGCCTGTGTCATCCATCCTGTGGGTTGCTTGGCCCCATGGAAGCCCAAGCTAGTCTTGTTCTTCCAAAACTGGCCACCAACCTGTACCTTCAAGACAAATGGATATGCCATCCAAGGATCTCACTTCAAAGCATCATGATGTGTGAATAAATTCAATAAAAGAGCCATTAAAGCATGTATACCAGGACTACATCATACAAACATGTGCTTAAGAAACTAGATGTTTTTCCAAGTTTGGTTGTGGGAGGGTTGGCATGGTACTTATTTTCAATGGATCAAACCCCTAGTTCTTGGAACAACCCTATCTGTGTCATGTGAATGAAGTGGAATGGATGGGGGAAGTACTCAATTGGCATGGGGTTCATGATATGCAAGGGTCCATAGTATCTAATTTATGGGTGCCTTTGTGGAGGGTGTGTTGCACCTTCGTCCATAATGCATTTTTTCCCAAGCCCATCAATTGCCTTTTATATTTATTTCTTTGTATTTTCTTTCAATATAGCATAGGGTGAGTTGGAGGCCACTTCCCTAGCATGTTGACCAGGTAAAAACAGTGTCACCCATAAGCACTTTCATGGAAATGAGAACTTTGAATCGTGATGAGACCCCCTTTCCCTTAGCCATGCAATTGAAATCCATTACCATGGTGTGATGGCTATAAATGGTAATGTAATACCATTATATACCCATGGACATGATAGGATGACTCATGATGAGACCCCCTATCCTCAACTGATCATTTTAGCATCTTTATTTATTCTTTTCATAGGGTCCTTATTTTCTTGCGGAGAAGCTTTTCATTGCTTTCTCGAGATCCCTTGGGAAAAGAATCCGGAAGGTTATTTCATTAGGATTTTATATTTTTCCATCTAAATCCCCTCTAGGCCTTCAACCCCTTTTTCCCATGAAATTAGGAATGGTCCCTTCTAGGGTCATTCTACCCCAAAATCCTAAGATAGGATGTCATGAGGGGAAAAAATGATGGAAAGTGATAAGTATGTTCATGAGTGGCACAATGACTCATCAAAGGAAGATCCCAGAAACACCCCATCCTAAGCATCACCATCACTTGAGTGCCCCAAGCCAACCACTAGCATTTAAACAAGGTAAAAGGCATAGTTTCCAAAGCAAATGTATCATAATAAAAAATAACCTCTAATACACAAGCTAGAATGCCTCAAATATTAAAATGATACCCACCATCATACCTAACTTGTACCGCATGGAGTGAGACCTAAGTGACTTGTGGTCACAAGTTGGTGTGGACGATGACCAGGTGTTGGATCACTGTGGTGGAAATGTGGATCTATGGCTGTGAAAAAGGACAAATGTGTGATATTTGCATCTCTTGGTGCTCCATATCTACAACCTAAGGGCCTCGAGACATCATCTCCTTAGTTATCCCTACGCTAGGAGATAACACACGGTACACCCAAATTTACATGGAAACCCAAATGGGAGAAAACTACATAATTATTTCTTATATATATATATATATATATATATATATATATATCAATAATACATTCATAGGAAGCACATGTTAACTCCTAGAAAATCAGCCTCTCAATTCAATCTTTTCACCAAAGTTTGGTCATATCAGTCGTATTGGAAGGGAAACTAGTAGTCTTCAAGGTTCACTAATCAAATATTCTCATATTGAAAAGTGCCTATTGAAATGACAAGGAAGGGAATTCCTTATCAGAAGGCTTGATGTTCAAGTACATACAAATACACCATGTCAATTTCAGAAGACTGTAACAAGGATAAGTTTTGGTGATCTAACATTCATCCAAATTTTCATAAATTTTGCTAATGAATGAATTTTTGTTTTGAGAGTGTTTTAGTGACACAGCAACATCATACATGATGACATACACATGTAACATCAGTTAGAATGCATATCAGATCAAAGTATCAAGGAATTCATTAGTTGAAAACAAGAAAATGCTCATTTGGCAAAAATCCTAGTTTCATTAGGGATTATGTTTACTTCATCAAAATGGCTTGGAGGATGGTTTATTTAGTTGGAGCAGCTACATTATGAATTATAATACATTGTATAATCATTTTCCAACCTTCAGAACCATTCCAAAGCATTGGATTTACCCTAAATCATCAAATTGAAAAAACACAAGAGTTGGTAGTGCAAACCCTGTTTTTGCAGTTTAATGTGCTACCAACTTTCCTGTAGATGGCAGATTTCACAAATTTTGGTCAAAAAGTCCAAATTCGACTTGGATGGAGTATTTTTAGGGGAATATGATGACTATTCTGCAAATACCTCATCAAATATCATCCATGGGTGCAGGTGGCACTTCATTTCACCAATGGAAACATTCTAGGGATCAAATCCTAGAATGTAGGAATATGACTAGATTTTGGAAATCTGTGTTTTCCTGATTTAGTCACTTTCTTTGGAGAAATATTCTGATGATATGGACATTTATTTTTGGAAAGTGAGAGAATTTTTTCACAATAACGAGTTCCTCTTAAAAAAATTCTCTCATTTTTCCAAAATATGTTTTGATTTGGGAGATATATGTCAATCTTTAAGAAGCATATTTCCAGAAATTTTATACTATGTTTTTGCTAGCCACCTCACAAATTCAGATTTGAGTTGGATATCTTCAACAAACTAAAGATAGGTGAATATTTTGTGAGATCCATCTATTTTGGATCTATATGAACATGTAATCGCTCTATAAATAGGACCAAAGGGACGAGCTAAAAGGGAGAAATTGGAGACTTTGATACACTCTTTTTTGTACAACACCTCTTTGAAATACATTTTGGAATAAAAGCACTTCTCTCTGTATTTGTTCATATTTATTTTCACATATCTCTTTATATACTTGTGAATGAATAATGTTCATTTCTCTTTGTTTATACAATGATTGATAAATTCATTTGTCATTGCATTGATAGACAAGATCACAAGTGTTTTTCCTTGTTATAATCAACCTTTCATATGTATTTTTAATGTATATGAGCTTGTTGGTATGATAAGCATTCTTCATCCATATCAGTCCTTTAAACCATCTGATCAGTGTTGTTGAGGCCCTATTTTTCTGGATGTATTCAAGTGTGTCTTGAGTGAGGGAGTTATTGAATGAGTTATTCATATCATCAATCATGTACCAACATGTGCCATTAACCATGTGCCATAAAATGTACCTCGACCATATACCATGTCACTCATTACATGTCTCAATCATACCATACAACATGTACCATAATATACCATAAATGAAGTGCCTGAACAAGGTACATAATGAACAAGATCATATACCAAGTATGTTCCTCACACATATGCCAACCTCACTAGTATGTGCCTCTATCATGTGATATCATCACCATAAAATATACTAAACTAGATACCAAGATAGCCAAGAATGTTCTTCTAACAATGTATCATATCATCACCAAGGTGTACCATCAACATGTACCAACATCACCTGCACATGCCTCAAGAATGTACCATAAACATAACCATCAATAACACATGTAAAGAATACTTATGATCATGTATCAGACCTGATACAAAAAATTATAGACCTGTAGTTCTTCATCAACTTCAGCAACAAGAGAATATCATCTTCATCAAACTTTACCTTAGTCTCATGGGACTAGTTTTGGATTATTCAAGAACCCTAACTTTAAAAAATCTTAACTCCGTACTTGTAATGAATAAAGGTGTTCAATTTTAACCATAGATACTCTGAGGTCTTTCTTCCATCTCCTAAAAATTTTAGGGTCTGAAACTTCACAGAACAGAAGTTATATCGAAAATGGAAAACCTTCTTGAATTTTATCCTATTCTATAGAATGAACTTGTATAGCATGCCACATGCTCAATATCTGATATATTATTTTGAAACTCACACACAAGTACTAAAAACTGTTATCTTTCTACTCAAATTAGTCTCACGGAATTTGGATCCTCTATGAAGAAGTTATGGTTGTTTTACCCATAAAACTTCTTTAAGACTATTTTTAGGACTAGTCAAAAACCCTATATTCTACAGAGTGTATCTCCAAACCTACAACAACAAATATGATGAAATATTTAACACGGATACCTTGACATGTCTTCTCAACATCCTCCAATTTTCATTATCTGAATCATTCCATAAAAATAGTTATAGTGAAAATGGTAAGATTACCTTTAAATAACATACCTTAGAACACATCATCACAAGACTTCGTCCTCCCTTGGAATTTATCCCTTCTTCACTTCATCTTCCCTCTGAAATTCACCTCAAATATCCTTTCTTACCTCATATAAGAATCACTTTCTCACTTTATATATATATATATATATATATATATATATATATATTCAATAAACTTGTGTGTATATTGTACTTATAAGACACTTCTTGAGGTGTATATATACTTTTTGTAAGTAACATATTTCCTTAACTTTAGGGCTTCTTTAAATTTCTTGTTACAACCACTTTACCCTTTCATTAATGACTTGTAACCAAATAGGGGCTTCTTAACCATTCTTTGGGTCTTCCAACTTCATGAGGGCATATCTCCCTAACCGTGAGGAACCACGTGGTGTACCACCTACCGTTGGAAACGAAATGGCAAGGACTATCCATATATGAGTTTTTTACCTACATTTACATTGTTATTCATGTCCTTATTCCTCAAACAAATTCATGCCTCATGACCACACCTCTGGTTTTCTGTTAGACTTATTCAAAGCATCTTCCCATGAGGGCCATGCTTCAAGTATGTCATGATGGGACCACTTTGGAGACTTCTCCAAATACATGCATCACTTCTATTGACATGAATGATGACCATATTACCAACAATATCGACCACATCTTTGGGGATTCCAAAATTCTCCAAGGGTTGACATCAATGACAACTAACTGACCAAACCAAATGTCCAACAATATCCCTCGCTTGCACTCATGTAAACACTCATGCTCCAAACATTTATGGCAACACTCATACTCCAAAACTCATGATCCCCCTGCGATCATCGTTCCTCATGTTTCTGTCCCCCTTTGACATCAATGGCAAAGGGTATCTCCCTTTGGGGAAGCTCCCCGTGTCGTCATGCTTCTAATATTTCTCTTCTAATATTTATCTTTCTCCCCTTTTGACATCATGGGTAAAAGGGTAACTCCCCCTGTTGGTATACCTTCTTTGATTAATCTCTCTTTGACTTCATGCACTCTCCCTATCTTCATGCTTTTGATCTTTCTTTCCTGATATCTTTCAGTGCTTCTTTTCCATTGGTGCTTCCTCTTGTAATTCACTGACATATATAAAAAGAATTCAAAAATTAATTGACTTCAAATATGCATGGCTTGTCAAGTTCATATAAATGACCATACTTTCCTCTGACGATATAGCTTATGCTGACAATTTCTCTTCCCTATTCTGATGTGCCTTTCAATGCTTGCCTTCCTATGACTAATTGATTCCACTTGTCCATTGATTCCATTGATATACATTTTCTATGAATCAGGTCTTTTGTATTTACCAAATATCTCTTGAAATCGTCTTTGTCAATGTGTCATAATAATTGTCCATGACTCTGCTACTCAACTACATACAATGTTGACCCATCTGTCACTGTATTATTCTGACAACTTCTCCAATATGTTGCAATTGGTCACTACATATTCATGCCCTTCAAGTTGTCTTTTCAATATGCAACTCAGACTCTACACATCTGGAACAATATGTACTAAATATATCCCTATTTGAATACATGTTTGGAATCCTCTATACAATCATCAAACTTTGCCTGAAAAATGTGCTAATGATATACTTCATAACTATCAATTGATACCTACATGGAAATGTGTTCCAAAATTTTCTTCTCAAACAATCAAATTGTCATAATACATTATGCATTGTTGTCATCAAACCATTCTGAAGCCGCCTTTCCAAAATTTGTAAGCACTTTAGACTTCTCGAAAGATAGTTCTCTTATTTGTAGATCTACTGCTTAGACTCCCCCTGTTCAATATTCATATTTACTAGGATTCTCCAAGCCAACTGGCTCAGAAAAATATCCACTCTAATGCGGAGTAATATTTCTCTTAGTCTACGAATTCATCATCATCCTCTTTTTGAATTCTGACATTCTTTTCATCTTCTTCCTAAATTATGACATCTTCCTCTTCATCCTCTTTTAGGATTTTGACCTCTTCCTCTTTTTCTGTGGATTCATCCTGATCTTGCACTACTACAAATCTTGTGAGTGTGATCTCTGGGACCTAGTCTTCATTCACCCACTCTTCTTGTTTTTCATTTCTTCCCCAAACCTTCATGTATCTGACATTTTCCTTTTTGCATGTATATTTGTCTTGATCTCGTACTATTTCCAATCCTGAGAGTATGACTTATGGGTGTCCTTCATTCATATGTTATTCCTTTAAATGTTCTTGTTTTCTTTTCCATAACTTTTTATATCCGATATCAATGTTGTCTTTCATGGAAGAATCCATCATGCTTCTACAATCATGAGTTATATGTCCATGGTTGTGGAACTTGTAACATTCAATATTATGTGGGGCCACATAAACATTTCCAGCTCAACCATTTCTTCCATAAGTTATGTAATCTACAACTTTATGTCCAAATTTATTACAATTAAAACAATGACCATAAAATAAATTTCATACCTGGGAGTGAATGATCTTCATTGCGATGTAATCCTTCTGAACTCATGTCTTTTCTTATCATGGTCTTATCTTTTGTTGTTTCCTTCACAATGGTTGAAGCTTCTTTGATACCTGAAAGTGGAGGGTGTTCTTTGATATCTATATCATAAGTAATCTTCTTCTTGAGTTTTCCTCATCTTTGGAATGTTCTTCTTTTAGGTCTCACATTCTTCCTTCTTAATAGAGACTTTGATGCATTTTGCATAACTCTTAGCATTCTCTTCATTTTTCCTTTCTAGTAACATGTAACCTTTCTCTTCAACTTTATCTACTGATAGTGTAGAGATTCCTCTCTCTTAAAAATTATTGTTGATCTTGTTAACTTTGATTCTTAAGGTAACAACTTCTTCAATCTTCTCACAATCTTCTTCTTTCTTCATCATCTAGGTCTTCATGACTTCTTTCGTTCTCATTGCTTCGTCAAGTTGGGTATTTAAGGAAACAATATCTTTTTCAAGTCTTCTTTCTTGTTGACTGAATTTTTCTTCAAGATTATTTAAGTCCTCGTATCTTTCCTTGAGATGGCTAGTCAAAATATTTTCTCTCTTTTCTCCTTCCTTTCTCTGTGCTACTATTTTAGCTTCCAAAAACCGTCTTTCTTCCAAATGAATTTTGTATGTTTCTTCAATCCTTTTGGCTTATTCTACTTGGACTTTTAGGTTTGTAATCATTTGTTGGACTTCTTCAGAGTTGGGTTTCTGAGACTCCCTTTTTATCTTGATCAATTCTTCCTCGAGTGACTTGTTTGTCTCTGTTTATTTGACCAGCTTGTCTAAAGCACTGGTTAGGTGTCTCTCATAATTTTATTCTTTTGAATCTCTCTGACCTGATGAGATTCTTTCTTACCATACTAAATCAACATCTTCTCCATATTCATGTTGTATATGAGATTCCTTTGAGTATAAATTTTGCAATTTATCCCAAAGTTCTTTGGTTGATAAACATTGTCCCATTTTTACTTTTACTGAATTAGGTAACCTTTCCATGATGAAATCCATTACAATTTTTTTGTTTCTCTTTGATTCCTTCTTGGCTACATTCTTTGGTTTCTTTGAACCAGTGTATCATGTAACAACTAAGTACCAAACATCATACCCCTGTGCTCCTAGAAATGATTTCATATTGTTTCTCCACATCGCATAGCTCTGACCATTCTGACCATCAAACTGTGGTACTCCAATCTTAGCATACTCCATGATATTCCTTCCAATGTTTAAATTGTTTTATTGAAGGATCGGCTCTAATACCAATTGTTGGAATACTAAGAGTGGTGGGGGGTGAATCAGTATGAGAATTTTTTACCACTTTCAATCACAATATATAAACTTCAAATTTATCAGCAGTATATCATTTATGATTGCATTCAATATATCATGAGCATACAACCATAGGCAATATCATCACATCAAATAACCACATGCACATTACACTAGAATTTATGTGGAAACCCAAACGGGATAAAACCACATAATGATTTCTTATATATATCAAGAATACATTCATAGGAAGCACTAACTTCTCGATTCTCCAACACCAACTGGAAGGAGGCACCAACCCCCTAATTTATAGGCACCAACCTGAAGGAAGCTCCAACTTCTTGAATTCTCTAGCATCAACCGGAAGGAGGCTACGCTCCTCTGATTTACAGACACCAACCTGAAGGAAGTTAAAACTCCATGAATTATCCGTCACCAACCATAAGGAGGTTGTGACCCCAAGATTTATAGGAACCAACCTGAAGGAAGCTCTAACTCCCTAAATTCTTCAGCACCAACTGAAAGGACGCTAAAACCCGCCTTTCCTTTCCCCATTTTGCCACCCTAAAATATAAGTGTAGACTCGTTGTCACTACCATTGATAAACTTGTAAATGACACTGTCACTAATACATCAACCAACCAATCATTGTCACTGTAACATCAACCTGTCACTATTACATCCACATGTACCATTGTCCTTGTCTCATCAACATTTAATTTATGATCAACCAATCACCCAAATTGTCACATTCCCTATCACTGTCTTTATCATCGATATACCATCAACAACCAACTATAACTAGATCCACTTACATGGATACCAAAACCATCACCAAATCATGTACATGAACCATGTACATCAACCTGTACCATACCATGTATGTAACACCCTAGGTTTTGAACCCCCATTTTAAATAATGTATTGTTACAATGTTGAGAGGCCAGGGTGCCCAAACAATTATTAAAAGGCCAATATGCCCAATAAATGTAATGTTTTGATAATTATTAATAATAAACACATCGTTGACTGATAGAAGGACAAGGACTAGAGTTATAGGGGGCTATGATTCCACAAGAGAGGGGTCTTGAGGGGCTAAATGTGTATTCATATGTTAATTACCCTTTTTTTCTAAGGGAGGGGATCGGTTACGTGAGCTTCTTGGGGAAGGCCAGGAGGTTCTTGATTCCCCGCAAAGTTACTTAAACCTGCCTCTAGTATGATGGGGGGGTTCGACTGATGGCTTGTTCGATGATTTTTTGTACAATTCACTCATTTCCCTCACGCACTTCCATGCACTCACTTACCCATCCATTGATCCATCCTCACCTATGTCTTCGCTTGGGAAGGGAACCGAATTGTTGAAGAATCAACCATGGGATAGTTGGTTGTAATGGTCGTTTGTGCAATCCATCCATGACCTGGGGCCTGCATGTCTGAGATGCATTGGCATGTGCCCTGTTTTTTCTCATAATGGTGAGTCCTGAGAGTTCCAGCATTGAGATTCTCGACCAGTTGTGTTGGAGGCCCCAAAATAAAGGAGAGGGACTACATGGCAGAGAAGGGTGGAGATCCATTCTTAGGAAGGTACAGGCTAGGTAGAAGAGAGTTGGGTACTTGGGAAACCTGTGAGAGCATGGGTGTTGACTAGTTTGGGAAGCCAAGTACACTTTGGAACCATCCTTGTGGATTCATAGCCCTAGCTCAGGGGTGACACTATTGTTGAGATTTGGAGCAACGGTGTCTACGGTTGGGTGGAACGTCCTTGGTCTGCAGCCAGTTGGTGTCATCTTTCATAAAGATAAGTGTTCTCTGTTATGGTATCATTTACATGTATATGAATGTATTTTTATTGTATATTTAATTATCGTTTAATTGAATCTTTAGAATATGCATGCTTGTTGACTACTGTTGTGCATGTCATTAAAGTATTTTCTTTTATGCATCCTTAAATTTTAAAAAGGTTTCCTAAGAGAAATAATTCCAAGGGTAGGCTTGAAGGTAGCATGCCCCGACCTGTGGGTGGTTGGGGATGTTACAGTTTGGTATCAAAGCTTCTGGTTGAAACACTTGGCCAATATGGGTCAAGTTTGTTGGTCAAAGTCTCTAGGTCAAGATCGAATTATGACTGTGGAGTTGAAAATCTTAGGAGGAATGGTGTTGTAGAATCTATGATGGATATAGAATGTCAGAGACCCTTCGTAAGGGGTTCGAAGGATCATGACCGTCCCTCTTCGAATTCGAGAGCGATCGCCACTGTAGGATCAAGAAAGATCCAGGATCGTTGGATCGGAGGACATCTGAACAGGGGTCATTTGATGTAAAGGAAGTAAGGGCTAAAGTCACAACCATTAGATCCAATTAGAGAGTGAGATCAATGAACAAGAGGCATTGTGGGGAAACAAGTTACACAGGAGATAATTCCCCAAGGAGGTCTCGCAATCCAAACCACGGTTTCACCGAGGGGTTACGTGTCAGCATCAGGAGAATTGCGGGGAGAAAAATGGGTTACTCCAAACCGTCGATGCATGCCCCCACAAATTGAAAGGCATGCAGTGATGTGACATATTAGGGATCGAACATCGAAGCTACATATAGCTGAAGTAGATCTTGATCATCGATCACCAATAAGTACGTGTCAGCACATCAGTAACTTCGGAGAAATCTGTTTCAGAGGTTTTCATTTGATATTTGAAACTCCTGAAGCCTGGAGATCCAGAGAGCCGAAGTAAATCTCGATCATCTGATCATACAAAATAGATATCATTCGACAGATCATGTGGGGTAAATATAAAGCGTCGAATCATCCAAGGTGAGTCAGGGTCATCTGATCTAGAAGAGACGTGGTGTAAATCTGTGGATTTTGGGTGAACTCCCAAAGTAAGCCTCAAACATCTTATTCAAGAGGACACGCAAAAGAATCCTGTGTACTTAGAGGGGTTTGAAGTTTGAGATTTCTAAAACCCAAAGACCCGAAAGGATCTCAACCATTGATCTACTGAGAGCCATGCATCACCAGATCCAAGGCTTCGGATAAAAGCTAGTGGATCCAGATAAGTTTTTAAATTTGATATTTCCGAAGTTTGAAGACCTAAAGTAAGCCTCAACCATCAGATTAAGGAGGACACATGGTGTAGATCCGTGGAGTTTGGGTGAATACCCAAAGTGAATCTTAGTCATCTGATCCAGGAGGATGCAAGGAGACAAATTGTCCAGTTCAGGAATGCGCAGTTTGGGAGAATTGGAAGTGTGCTAGCATGGAAACTCCCTAAGTTTCAAAGCCTGAAGAGCCAAAGTGGTGGGGCACAATTATGTCACCTAGAGGTGATATGGATCCTGGAATTCCTGAAGTGATGTGGCTTGAGGACGTCACCTAGGATGACGTGGACACATGGGATGTGTGCCACATGTCAGTAATTTTTGAGCATTTGGAATATTGAAGAATTAGTTAGAATGTGACATGTGGCACACGCCTGATTGGGCCACATGGTGACAAATCGTAAAGTCCGGAGACTAGGCACTCCATACGGGAAAGATGTGATAGGTTGCACTGGGTCAAAAAATCCCGAAGGACCTAAGGCTGGAGTACATATCGACCATTGATTCCAGAAGACACACGTCAAAGGATCGTCAACTTCGAGTGAAAGCACTCTGAGAGAATGTGCAGGAGGAAAGTTTGAAACTTCCAAGGCCCGAAGAGATGAAGTGATTCATAGCCACTGATTTGTGGGAGGACACCCATCGGTAGATCATGAACTCCGGGTAAAAGGGTTCCAGGCA
>SNQJ01S0005185.1:154943-165233 GCA_010110895.2 Picea sitchensis
CCTGGAAAAAGGAGAAGGACTGCCTTAGGGACTGTGTGGTAGAGAAGGGTGGAGGTCCATTCTCTTGGGAGGTACATGCTAGGTAGAAGAGAGTTGGGTACTTGGATTATTGTGGGTGCTAGGAAACCTGTGAGAGCTTGAGAGATGATTGGTTTGGGAACCCAAGTACACTCTGGAACCATCCTTGTGGATTCATAGCCCTGGCTTGGGGGTGACACTGTTGTTGAGATTTGGAGCAGTGGTGTCTACGATTGGGTGGAACGTCCTTGGTCTGTAGTCAATTGGTGTCGCCTTTCTATAAATATAATTTCTCTTTGTTGTGTTATTATTATCTGTGTATGAATGTATTCCGATGTGTATTTTAATTATCATTTAACTAAATCTTAGATTATGCATGCTTGCTAGATATTGTTGTGCATGTCGCTAAATCTTGTATCTTATGCATTCTTATTAATTAAAGAATGTATTAGTAAGAGTACGAAGTCCAAGTGTGGGCTTGAAGGTAGCGTACCCCGTCCTATGGGTGGTTGGGTATGTTACAGTTTGGTATCAGAGCTTCTAGTTGAAACACCAGGACGGTATGGGCCGAGTCTGTTGGTTAGAGTCTCGTGGTTACAGATCAAACTTTGACCGTGGAGTTGAAAATATCAAGAGGAATGGCGTTGCAGAATCTACAAAGGAGTTAGATCACTAGATATTCGTTGTAAGGGGTCTGAAGGATCGTGACCGTCCCCTTCGAATTCGGGAGCAATCACCACTGTAGGATCAAGAGAGATCCAAGATTGTTGGATCTGAGGATAGGTGAACATGGGTCGTTCGATGTAAAGGAAGCAAGGATTAAGGTTACAACCGTTAGATCCCATTGGAAAGTGAGATCAATGGACATGAGGCATTGTGGGGAACCAAGTTGCACGGGAGATAATTTCCCAAGGCGGTCCAGCAATCCAAACCATGGTTTCACCAAGGGATTACGTGTCAGCATCAGGAGAATTGTGGGGCGAAAAGTGGGTTACTCCAAACTGTTGATGCGTGCCCCTGCAAATTGAAAGGAAGTAAGGGATGTGACATGTTAGGGATCGAATATCGAAACTCTGTATAGCCGAAGTAGTTTGGGTCTGTCCATCGTCAAGAAGAAACATGTGGTGCAAGATCCACAACTCTGAAAGTTTGTGGATGAGGAGGAGGTGAAATAGCCGAAGTAGATCCTGACTGTCGATCAATAAGAGGTACGTGTTAGCAGATCAATAACTCCAGAGAAATCTATTCAAGAGGTTTTCAGTTGATATTTTAGACTCTCGAAGCCCAGAGAGCCGGAGAGCCGAAGTAAATCTCGATCGTCCGATCATCTGAAATAGATCTCAGTCGCCAGATCGTCTGGAGTAAATCTCAAGCATCGGATCATCCAAGGTGAATCTGGGCCGTCTGATCCAGAAGAGATGTGGCGTAAATCTGTGGATTTCGGGTGAAGGCCCGAAGTAAGCCTCAACTGCCCGATTGAAGAGGACACGTGACATAATCCTGTGTACTTTGAGGAGGTTTGAAGTTTGAGATTTTTGAAACCCGAAGACCCGAAAGGATCTCAACCATTGATCTGCTGAGAGCCATGCATCACCAGATCCATGGCTTCAGATAAAAGCTAGTGGGGCCAGATAAGTTTTGAAATTTGAGATTTCCGAAGTTCGAAGACCCGAAGTAAGCCTCAACCGTTAGATTAAGGGGGACACGTGGTGCATATCCTTGGACTTCGGGTGAAGAACCGAAGTGAATCTTAGTCGTCCAATCCAGGAGGACACATGACGAAAGATTGGCCAGCTCGAGAATTCAGAGTTCTAGAGAATTGGAAGTGTGCTAGTATGGAAACTCCCAAAGTCCTGAAGCTTGAAGAGCCAAAGTGAGGGGTCACGATGACGTCACCAGGAGGTGATGTGGACCCCAAAATTTCCGAAGTGACGTGGCTTGCGGACATCACCTGGGATGACGTGGACACATGGGATGTGTGCCATGTGTTAGTAAGTTTTGAGCATATGGAGTATTCAAATGTTAGTTAGAATTTGACACGTGTCACCCGCCCGATTGGGCCACGTGTTCGCTTCCAGTATTTTGCCACGTGGTGATAGATCGTGTAGTCTGGAGACTGGGCACTTGTTGACGGGCGAAATTGACTGTCCTTCAACTGGAAGAGCGAGTCTGGTCCAGAGTTGTCTAAATAACCCAAGCCATTTGGTGTAACTCATTATGATGGGTTTAATGGCCCCGTTAGCCAATCTAAGAATCCTAAAAGAAATGAAATAAATAGAGAAATAACGAACTAATTACTAAACACACACACACACACANGAGAAACACACTAGTGGTTGATTTCAGTGTTGAGAGACACACCCTAGTCACCGAGAAAATCATTGAGGTCTTCCATCATTCTTCAACAACAGTTACACAGTGTTCAGCAGCAAGGTTACATTCATCCAGAGTGAGGGTGCAACTTTTGAGAGAGTTTTTAGTCGAATTATCCCATCTAGGGAGAATTACGATATTTCCCTTCGACCCATTTGAGAGAAGGACAAGGCACATCTTTTTCCTGGTTCCTCATCAAACTTCGATGGAGGAATAAACTGGGATGCATTTTCCAGACTTGGATGTGCGACACTTTTGGCTGGCACATTTAGGGTTCCAGAGAAAGCATCAGACCAGATTCAGGGAAACCCTTCCGACCCATTTCCCAGTAGAACAAGGCGGTCGTTTTGAGACATATCTCATCCGATTCTGATGGTGGAATCACTAGAACACATTTTCCAGAAGAAGAGGGGCACATTCCCTAAGGGTTATCCATCTGGGGTCTAGATTCATCAGCAGAGGGGTCCGACAGATACTTGTACTGAGGAATAGAGAAGGGTGCATCATTTGGGATAGCTTTCAAGCCATTATGAGAAGTATAGTTCCCAGGGCGAACTTTCCAGACTTCCAGTAGTTACCGTAAGAGCTTCCATAGTCCTAGGGCATCCATTGATTCCACAGTGCTCCCATATTCCGGGTATTATCTTTTAGTTGCTTATTTTTATTCCGGCTAAGATCCTTTATCTATAGATCCAGTCAAGTATTGTCAATTTATTCAGCCACATTCAACCATTTTGTAATCCATGGAGATATCATAATACAAACTTTGCAGTCCTTTGTCACATTTATTATTTGTATGATCATTTATATGTTGTAAACCATTGATCCTACACACACATTAGCAATGTTTCCTATAATAGCCAAGTCAGGAACATTAGAATGGTATCAGAGCTTTAGTGTTTCCAGCCTGTGACTAAATACAATGAGTGCAACAGAATACCCAAAGGGTCATTAAAACATAGGTGACGAATATGTCACTTACAACAAGCATAAGGAAAGAAGGCATAGGCCTGATTTTCCCCCTTTTCCTCGTAACTCAGAGGAAGAGGAAGAGGAACACAGAGAAGCAGAGAGAAGGGCAGAGCGTGAGGCAGAGAGCATGCTAGGAGACATATATGAGTGACCAGAGGGCAGTGACAAGGCCCTCATATATCCAGAGACAACTTTCATGCAATTTGTCAACGATATGTTAGCTAGTCAATAGACCATGTCTCAATCCTTGGCACAGGTGGTTGATAGATTAGCTAGAGTGGGCACCCTAGACACATTAGTCTCGCATGCAGCACAGGGGAACTCRGGAGTAGGCAGTAGACCCCAGTCACCCTCTCRCACATACACCTCTGTGAGTAAKATTCCCATAACCTTGTTTCCCAGTTTCMAGAGGGCACCCCCAGTAGAAGCACCACGACTGATAGAATAGAGGCCACCCACTCATGCAGATGACATTGTAGAGTATAAGAGGGAGTACGCAACATTGGGTCATGACTTCCATCAGGACATGAACTTAGTCATATTGTGGACTCAGACTCAAGAACTGCCCCAGAGAGTCGCAGAGGGGAGGACCACAACAACAACATGGGCATAACCTTGATTTCATTCGAAAAGTTGGGAAACTCACCATCCCTTCTTTCGATGGATCATCCAAATACACTGCTAGATATTGGGTATAGAAGCTAGACACGTATTACAAGCTCAACCAAATGATCGAGACAGAGGCCATCAGTTTCACGACCTTACACTTGGAGAGTGACGCACATGAGCGGTGGTATCATGGACTAGTGACATTGGGTCACAGTCACATCACCTCCTATAGGGACTTTACAGATAGGCTCATGGATAGGTTTGATAGGAAGGATCCCGAGATACACTTCAGGGATCTAGCCTAGTTGAGACAAACTAGCATAGCATAGGTGTTCATCAAAGAGTTTTAGTGGGTAGTCATGGCAATGACAGATATATCAGAGCCTAGGTTGATTATGCTATTCACAGAAGGACTCACAGAGCCTCTGAGAGGATGGGTGAAGGCATACAGGCCTCCCACTTTGCAGGATGCCATCCTTCACACTCGAGATCTGGCAGACTCAGTGCCAAAGACTAAAACTTTCTCCAAACCATTTGTGCCCCAAAGGGATTGAGACAGGAAGCCATTCAAGAGAGAATGGAATGGCAAGGAGAAGTTGGATGATGAGACTAGGCAAGAGCTTATGAGGAAGAAGCTTTGCTTCAGTTGTAGAGATCCTTGGGTCCCAGGCCACAGGTGCATGGGAAAGGGAGAGATTCATTATATTGAGGTAGCAGCAGACAGTGTGGATAGTGAGGAGGAGGAGAAGGACAATGGATCCACTAGTTCAAAGGAGGAGTCAGCACCAGCAAAGGAGCAACCTCCCCATAGACCATCGACACGGGTAGGAGCCCATCCTCTAGTAGTCCCACAACCTCTAGAGCAGGCTAATAGGAGGAAACCAGCAAAGGCAGGAATCATAGTGACCCTTTCTAGTGTTCCCAGGTATGATACCCTCCATATTAGAGGGATTATTCAGGGGAAATGGGAAATCGCCATGATAGATGGTGGGGCCACCCACAACTTCATCGACGCTTCACTAGTATCAAGATGATCACTTCAGATAGATGAGTTTGAGGGGTTTTATGTTGTGGTAGCAGATGGCCACACAGTGGAGTGTCTAGACAAAGTTCCAAACTTAGAGATGAAGTTAGGAAACTACACAATGAGAGACACATTTTATGTGGTTGACCTATCAGACACATATGTGGTGTTAGGATTTTAGTGGATGATTACCTTGGGAAAAATCACTACCAACTACCAAACCTTGGAAATGGGATTCAGAGATCAGGATCGGAAGAAGGTTGTTCTAAGAGGTATTTCGACAAGAGCACCTAGGACAGTTTTAGCCAAGAGGATGGAGAGGATATTCAGACATCAGGAGGTAGCATATGCCACAGAATGCTTGATCACTACTCAGAAGGATTCAGAAGGTTGACAACAGTACCATACAGAGATCAAGAATTTATTTGGACGACATCAAGAGGTCTTTGAGGAAATTCCACCAAGGAGACCACTTGACAGGGGGTTTGAGCACACCATTGAGTTGGAGGAGGGGGACAAACCTATGATCACCCCCCCTATCGTCATCCTATGAGGTTCAAAGATGATATAGAGAAGGCAATCAAGGAATTGCTAGCGATGGGACACATCAGACTGAGCAACAACCCATTTTCTTCTTCAGTTGTCTTAGTTCTGAAGAAGGATGGTACCATGAGGATGTGCATTCATTACCGAGCCTTGAACAAGAAAATCATCAAGAACTATTACCCTATCCCATGCATTGACGAGTTGATGGATGAACTGCATGGGGCAGTTTTCTTCTCAAAAATTGATCTATGCTCTGGATATTATCAAATCAGCATCCAAGAGCGGGACATAGAGAAGATGACATTTCGATGTCATTTTGGACACTTAGAGTTCCTATTTATGCCATTTGGGCTAACCAATGCACCCACTACATTCCAGTCTTGCATGAACCATATATTTAGAGATTAGTTAAGGAAATTAGTCTTGGTTTTCTTATACGACATCTTGATCTATAGCTGGTCATGGAAAGAGCATATGAGGCACCTGGATGAGGTATTGAGCATCAAGGGGGTACAGTCATTATATGCCAAAGAGTCCAAGTGTGAGTTCAGTATGACAAAGCTGCTTTAATTAGGCCACATCATTAGTGCACAGGGGTTACAAGTGCACCAAGAGAAGATCAGGTCCATTCTGGATTGGTCGACGCCCAGGAACGTGACAGAATTGAGGAGCTTCTTCGGGCAATGCAGCTATTACATGCGATTTGTTCGGGGTTTTTCTCAAATTGGAGCACAACTGACAGATATTACCAAGCATGGGGCCTTCATATGGACCGAGAAATCACAGGAAGCCTTTGATCACATGAAGGAAGTCATGGGCACTTGTCTAGTGTTGGCTCTACCAGACTTCACCTTGCCATTTGTACTAGAGTGTGACGCATCCGACGAAGGGATCGGTGCAGTTTTGATGTAGAGAGGACACCCCATTATATTCGAGATCTGGAAGCTTAGTCAACCTGAGAGGTTGTACTCCATTTATGACAAGGAAATGTTGGCAATCATGCATGCCTTGACCAAGTTCAGACAATATTTGGTTGGTAGCAAATTCATGGTCAATACCGATCACAACAGTTTGAAGTATTTCCTTGAGCAGAAGGACATCAGTGAGCGCCAACAGAAATGGGTGACGAAGGTAAAGGAATTTGACTTTGACATAGAGTATGTCAAGGGGAATAAGAACATTGTGGTCGATGCACTATCAAGGAGACCTGTGGCATGTTCTTTGATGGAGATTTCAGAAGATTGGAAATCCCACTTGTTAGTGGAATATAACAAGAAGAAGTTCGCTTGTGAAGTGATGGATGGGAAGATATAGGATGATCGGTATAGGGTCATTGACGATGTCATATTTTACAAGGATAGAGTCTACTTGGTGCCAAATTTAGGGCTCAAGAAGAAGATCCTCACCACAATTCATGATTCACCTCTAGCAGGCAATCATAGGTTTTTCAAAACCTATAGACAGATCAGAGAGAGGTTCTCATGGAAGGGACTCAAATAGGATGTTATGAGATACGTCAGTGAGTGTGTGACTTGCCCGCAGAACAAGTCAGAGCATGCTCTTCCAGCAGGGCTACTTCAGCCACTCCCCATTCCAGAGAAGAAATGGGAGAGTATATCTATGGACTTCATCATAGGTCTACCCAAGGTCTAGAGTAAGGACTGTATCTATGTAGTGGTCAACAGATTGACCAATTTTGCACACTTATATGCCATACCAACAGAGTATAGCGCATTTCAGGTAGCCGAGCTTTTCTTCAGGGAGGTCTTCAGACTTCATGGGTTGTTGAAGAACATCGTCAGTGATAGGGACAGTCGGTTCATAGAGACATTCTGGAGAGAGTTGTTTCGGTTGGTGCGGACAGAGTTGACACCTAGCACCAAATATCACCCTCAGACAGATGGGCAAACCGATATTGTCAACAAGTGGGTTGAAGAATATTTGAGGAAATATGTAGGAGGACAGCAGAGAACATGGGTAAAGTGGTTACATTTAGGAGAACATTGCTACAACATCACCTTCCACATGTCCATTGGTATGACACCCTTCCGAGCATTATACTGATATGATGCTCCCACTTTGGTAGAATTGGTCTTCAGGGAGGGCAGAGCTCCCAAGGCCAATGATTGGATCATAGAGAGTCAGGATATTCTCAAGTTGTTGAAAAAGAACCTGCAGATGGTGCAAAACCGACAGAAGATAAGTGCGGACAGGCACAAGATAGAGTGCAACTTTGAGGTTGGAGATTTGGTTTTCTTGAGAGTCCAACCCTACAAATGGTCATCTCTGAATACGAGTGGGGCCGAGAAGCTCAAGCCCATATTTTATGGTCCTTATAGGATCATGCACCGAGTAGGGCAAAGTTTCTTATGAGCTAGAGTTTCCATACGGGAGCAAGATTCATTATGTGTTCCACGTGTCTTGCCTCAAAAAGGCAGTGGGACAATTCATTAGCACATCAAAGGAGCTTCCCCCGTTGGATGAGGAGGGACAGTTGGAGTTAGTTCTGGAGGAGGTTTTGGAGTTCTGAGAGAGGAAACTAAGGATTAGGGTCATTAGAGAGTGTTTGATCAGATGGAGAGGGCTTCCAGTAGAGGACGCTACTTGGGAGAGTGAGCAAGTGTTTCATATCCCTGGACTGGTATTGCTTGAGGACAAGCAATTTTGGGAAGGGAGGATTGTAATGTCCCTTTCCAAATAGGAGCTCCAGAGAGGAGGCTTAATGGTCTAAACCACCCCGTTAGACTATAGTCAGGTCCAAAGAGGGGTAAACAGGGTTACTAGAGGTCACTCCAGTGACAGGTGTTATATTCGAAAGTGACATTGAGCTAAAAAGGGTTAAAAGCGCTTTTAAGTCATTATGAGCTAAAAATAGAAGTCAACAGTGAATTAGAGTTTCAACAGTGATTTAGGGTTTTGGAAGTCAACAGTGAATTAGGTTTTAATCATGATTTAGGGTTTTGAAAAGATATAAAGGAAGGGTCAGCGACCTAATTCATTATTATGCAGATTATAACTTGTCATTGAGGAGAAGAGCCGCATCTCAGGAGAGATAGTTTAGTGGATTCCAGGAGGAAAAAACTAGTGGTTGATTTCAGTGTTGAGAGACACACCCTAGTCACCAGGAACATCATTTAGGTCTTCCATCATTCTTCAACAGTAGTTACATAGTGTTCAACAGCAAGGGCACATTCATCCAGAGTGAGGGCGCAACTTCTGAGAGGGTTTTTAGTCGACTTATCCCATCCAGGGAGAATTTTGAGATTTCCCTCTAACCCATTTGAGAGGAGGGAAAGGGACATATTTTTCCTGGTTCCTCATCATATTCTGACGGAGGAATCAACTGGGACGCATTTTCCAGACTTGGACGTGTGGCACTTTTGGCGGGCACATTTGGGGTTCCAAAGCAAGCATCAGACTAGATTCAGGGAAACCCTTCTGACCCATTTCCCAATAGACCAAGGTGGTTGTTTTGAGACATAAATTGTTCTGTTCCAATGGTGGAATCACTAGGACGCATTTTTCCAGAAGAAGAGGGGTGCATTCCCCTAGGGGTATCCATCTGGGGTCCAGATTCATCAGCAAAGGGGTCCAATAGATACCAGTACTGAGGACTAGAGCAGGGCGCATCATTTGGGACAGTTTCCAAGCCATTTTGAGAAGTATAGCTCCCAGGGTGAAATTTCCAGACTTCCAGCAGTTACCGTAAGAGTTTCCATAGTCCCAGTGCATCCATTGATTCCGCAGTGGTCCCATATTCTGGGTATTATATTTTAGTTGCTTATTTGTATTCCGGCTAAGATCCTTTGTCTGTTGATCTAGTCTAGTATTGTCAGTTTATTTAGACGCATTCGACCATTTTGTAATCCACAAAGATATCATAATACAAACTTTGCAGTACTTTGTTTCATTTATTATTTGTATGCTCATTTATATGTTGTAAACCATTGATCCTACACACACATTAGCAGTGTTTCCTAGACTAGCCAAGTCAGGAACATTACAGTTGAGACCACCGAAGTGTGGAGTCCCGAAGTGGATCTCGATCATTGATCGTGAAAGAGGACGAGGACCGTTGATCCGGTCCTAGATGAAAGTTCAGAAGTCCTGAATATTTGGATAGGCGATTTTCAGCTAAGTGCAGGGTCATGTTCATGGTCATGTGTAGATTGAGAGTTGAGGGAAGGAGGGCTAAGGGATGAATTGGTTTCCTTCGATACAGAAAAGTGCTAAGGAATGATTTAGCTATGGTTCCTAGTCATGGTCACCTGGGAAGGTGCAAGATACCAGATATATAAAATATGCAGAACAGAAATAAAATGCTAGAAATGGCAGAATAACAGTAAAATATCCAGCATAATCTTCACAATACATAGAAATGATATATGAAATAGCAATAGAAATAGCACTTTGATTCAGAAAGAAATGTTCACATGCCTCTTTGAGGGGGCAACCTCCAGTCGAGCAGTGCTCTGTTACAATAATCTCCAAGATAGGGTTCTCATACCCTTGACCCTTATTTATACTAAATATGTCTATTAAGAGAAGCATCTAGAGGAAGATCGTTCTAGAAGCGGAAGCTTCTATTATGTCTTCTTACATCCACCTAATTCTATTTTATTGAAAGGCCTTATTAATATTGACCTTTATTACAACCAAATACATTGATCTACCTATGTGTGGGTTAGGACCTTAACATGTCCACCCCCTTAAAAACAGCCTTGTCCTCAAGGCTTGAGATGTGGAAA
>SNQJ01S0005185.1:172735-183036 GCA_010110895.2 Picea sitchensis
ATAGAGAGTTTAAAGTAGGGGAGCATGTACTTTTCAAAGTGAAGCCCAAGAAAATCTCTTTGAAATTGGGTAGTTGTACAAAGTTGGCAGCCAGATTCTGTGGTCCATTTGAAATATTGGATAGAATAGGGCCATTTGCGTACATGCTAGCATTGACTTCTTCCATGAATGTGCATAATGTATTTCATGTCTCTTTACTAAATAAATATGTAGATTATCCTAACCATGTTATTGATTGGCATCTGATTCAAGTAGAGACAGAGGGAGATTTTCAGGTTTAGCCAGTGCGGGTATTGGACAGAAATGTCAAAATACTCCATAATCGAGTTATATAGCTGGTAAAAGTTCAGTGGACCTATTACAGTCCTAAAGATGCTACCTGGGATCATGAAGATTCCATGCAGGCAGAGTACCCTCAAATTTTTGAATAAATTTGAGATTTTGATCTATATTTTGTATATACACTGAGGATGGTGCCAAAATAAGGGGGAGGGGATGTAACACCCCAGGTTCTGAACCCCCATTTTAAATAATGTATTGTTACAATGCTAAGAATCCAGGGTTCCCAAACAATTATTAAAAGGCCAGTGTTCCCAAGAAATGTAATGTTTTGATCATTATTAATAATAAACACATCGTTGGATGCTAGACGGACAAGGACTAGAGTTATAGGGGGCTATGATTCCATAGGAGAGGGGGCTTGAGGGGATAAATGTGTATTCCTATGTTAATTACCCTTTTTATCTAAGGGAGGGGATCGATTATGTGAGCTTCTTGGGGAAGGCTAGGAGGTTCTTGATTCCCTGTGAAGTTACTTAAACCCACCTCTGGTCTGATGGGGGCATTCGAATGATGGCTTGTTCGTTGATTTCTTGTATGCTTCACTCATTTCCCTCATGCACTTCCATGCACTCACTTACCCATCCATTGACCCATCCTCACCTGCATCGTGTCTTAAGAATGAAACCAAATTGTTGAAGAATCTGCCACGGGATAGTTAGCTATAATGGTCACTAGTGCAATCTAGCCATGACCTATGGCCTGCATGTTTGAGATGTGTTGGCCTGTGCGTCGTTTTTTCTCACAACTTCGAGTCCTAAGAGTTCCAACATTGATATTCTGGACCAGCTGTGTTGGAGGCCCCAAAATAAAGGAGAGGGATTGCCTGAGGGACTGTGTGGCAGAGAAGGGTGGAGGTTCATTCTCTTGGGGCAGTACAGGCTGGGTAGAAGAGAGTTGGGTAATTGGATTGTTGTGGGTGTTGGGAAACCTGTGAGAGCTTGGGTACTGACTGGTTTTGGAAGCTAAGTACACTCTAGAACCATCCTTGTGGATTCATAGCCTTGGCTCAGGGGTGACACTGCTGTTGAGATTTAGAGCAGCGGTGTCTACGGTTGGGTGGAACATCCTTGGTCTGCAGCCAGTTGGTGTCATCTTTCATAAAGATAAGTGCTCTCTTTTATGGTATCATTTACATGTATATGAATGTATTTCCGTTGTATATTTAATTATCGTTTAATTGAATCTTTAGACTATGCATGCTTGTTGACTACTGTTGTGCATGTCGTTAAAGTGTTTTCTTTTATGCATCCTTAAATTTTAAAAAGGTGTCGTAAGAGAAAGAAGTCCAAGGGTGGTCTTGAAGGTAGCATGCATCGACCTGTGGGTGGCTGGGGATGTTATAATGTACATAAACATATACAATACTAGGTACATCAACCATGTACAAGAACATGTACCATACCATGTACATCAACCATGTACATCAAAACCTGTATCATGTGCCAAAACCTGTACTGTATCAACCATGTACCACAACATGTATCATATCATCAACCATGTACTGCAACATGTATCATATCATCAACCATGTACCAACAAGTGCCATTAACTATGTACCATAAAATGTACCTCAACCATATACCATGTCACTCACGACATGTCTCAATCATACCATACACCATGTACTATAAGATATCATCAATAAAGTGCCTCAACAAGGTACATAACAACCAAGATCATATACCAAGTATGTGCCTCACACATATGGAAACCTCACTAGTATGTGCCCCTGGCATGTGATATCATCACCATAACATATACCAAACTAGATACTAATATAGCCAATAATATGCTTCTAACAATGTATCATATCATAACCAAGGTGTACCATCAACATGTACCAACATCACCAGGACATGCCTCAAGCATGTACCATAAACATAATCCTCAATAACACATGTAAAGCATACCTCTCATCTTTTAGTAGACCTGATACACAAAATTATAGACATGTAGTTCTTCCTCAACTTCAACAATAGGAGAATAACATCTTCATCAAACTTTACCTTAGTATCACTGGACTAGTTTTGGATTAGTCACAAACCCTAACTTTAAACAAGAATAACTTTGTACCTGTAACGAATAAAGGTATAAAATTTTAACTATAGATACTCTGATATCTTTCTTCCATCTCCTAAAAATTTTAGGTTCTGAAACTTCTCAAAGCAAAATTTATATCGAAAATGGAAAACCTTCCCAAATTTTAGCCTATTGTGAAGAGAAAACTTGTACAACATTCCATAATCTTAATATTTGATATATGATTCTAAAACTCACACAAAAGATACTAAAAATTCATATATTTCCACCAAAATTGGTCTCATAGAATTTGGATCCTCTATGAAGAAGTTATGATTGTTTTACCTAGAACACATGTTTAAGAATAGTTTCAGGACTAGTCAAAAACCATATATTCCACAGAGTGTATCTCCAAAAATACAATGACCCAGAAGCTAAAATTGTTACCACATGTATCTTGACATGTCTTGTCAACAACATCCAATTTTCTCTTTGTGAATCATTCTAGAAAAATAGTTATAGTGAAAATGGTAAGATGACCTTTAAATAACATACCTTAGAACACATCATCACAAGACTTCATCCTCCCTTGGAATTTCTCCCTTCTTCACTTAATATTCCCTTTGAAAGTTGACTAAGATATCCTTGGTTACCTCATATAAGAATCACTTTCTCACTTATATAGATATTCCATGAACTTGTGTGTATAATGTACCTATGAAAGACTTCTTGAGGTGTATAGATACTTTTTCTAGGTAACCTCTTTCTTTAACTTTAGAGCTTCTTGAAATCTATTGTTACAACCACTTTACCCTTTCATTAATGACTTATAACCAAATAGAGGCTTCTTAACCATTCTTTGGGGCTTCCAAATTCGTGAGGGAATATCTCCCTAACCACGAGGAACCACATGGTGTACCGCCTACCATTGGAAATGACATGACAAGGAATATCCATCTGAGAGTGTGTTAATTTCATTTACATTTTCCTTCATGTCCTTATTCCAAAAACAACTTCAGGCCTCATGACCACACCTACGGGTTTCTAGTAGAATTATTCAAAGTGTCATCCCGTGCAAGCCATGCTTCAATCTACGCCATGAGGGGACCACTTTGGAGACTTCTCCGAAGAATTCACCCATTTACTTATCTAATACTCAAATTTCATATGAGGTTTCACCACCAGCAAAAACCTTCGTATCCAGGACTTTTCTTTCTAATCTAACTGGCTGGATGGACAAAGCACAAAAATGAATCTGCTCTAACAACGGACTGTTATACTGGAGGATTTGGAACAACCGGTGCTCACTGGATCCGGATCTTAAACTACTGGAAAACTGAACTTAACCCATGGACTTGGGGATCTTCGATGAATGGCACTAGAACACCCATCACTTTTGTTAACATCAATGATGACCATCTTACCAACAATATTGACCACATATATGGGGCTTCTAGACTTCTCCAATGCTTGACATCAATGAAAAATAACTAACCAAACAAAATTTCCAACAAACCCATGAGTACAACATCATTATGCTACAATCCTATAATTTTGGAGATATTTCAAAGAGTTGGGTGGATGGAGTACTACAATTAATTACAAGATTTCGATGATGAAATCACAATGGAATTTGCACAAAATTCAAACCAATGTGATAAGAAAGCAATACCAAGGATGCATTGCTACAGTCAAAGGCTTAGAAATTAAGGTGGATGTAGAAACAATATCAAGAGTCTCAATGCTATCAGTTGGACTAATATGGGAGAAAGAAGATAGACTTCAATCATAGGAAGCCAAGAAAAATTTTCTTCTATCAAATGAGACTATGGAGGACATAGGTCAAAAAGTAAAATGGGGTAGCTTGCCATCTCCATGGGATGATGTTTCTCTCCATATTATAAGGTACATAAATCGTGAAGGAACAATTTAGTATTTTCCTATCACTTTAGATTATTGGTTTATTTGATATACTTTTCGTATTTGAAGCCTACATATTCCTTGAGTATTCCACACATTATATTGCAATCAATGAAGGAAATGGATGCTAAGGTAAAGGGAGAAAAACTGGTAGCATTGACCCATTGTGGGCTTGTCACTCTACTTTTCAGTGATGCTCTAACAAGACACAACTAGGATGAGTTTGTGAGGATGGACGATGAACAATTTCATGAAAGAAAGCAAGTTCATTGGGGTACACAAGGAAGTGAAACAAAAGAGTTTTGAGAAGATTCTTAGAAAGTGATGTAGGAGAATTTGACCTCCAAAATCAACCTAGTTGATTAGGCCTAAGGGGTCTTTGTTTACCAAGGGAGTGGGTTCCCTAATACTTTATTTTTATTGTTGTTTCCTATGTTTTTAAGGAATTTTAAGAAGATTGTATTAATTGTATCAATGGATGGACAACAATGTATCAAGAATTAGAAGACATGAGGAAGTTAAGGGAGAATCGTGACCATTCGATCCAGATCCAGATCAAAAGTCCTCATTACAACGGATTGAAGACAATGGAGGTTTTAAAGTATTGGAGGGCCTAAAAGTTTCAAGGCCCCGACGACAAAAAATGCCACGCTGACATAAGGAACTCCACATAGGAAGTGACACATGGAGACCATGTGTAATGTCCCTAAATCTGAACCCCATTTGGAGTTTCACATATAGGCTGGAGAGCCATTTTGGTTTTGTGTGCACCTAAGTAGTGTGTGATGTAATGATCCATATAGGTTGGTGAGACGTTGATAACAAGTGTAAATGTAATGCACATATGGGCTGGTGATTCGTGGTACCAAGTTTTGGTTTTGCACGCACCTCTAGAGTGTGCAAGGTTTGTAACCAAATAAAAAGGTGTGCACATTCCATAGTGTTTTGCATACCTGAGCCAGTGCATTTGGATTGTACATCAAGGGAGGATGTGCACATTTCACATTGTTCTACGCACTCAAGAAAGTGTGAGGGAATGAATGTGATGTATATACATGTCTGTATATTCTTTGAGGTTGGAGATATTGTGTGATTATTGAGCTGGTGAGTCGGGATGCAAATAGCCCAGTCTTCCTATTCTTGTAAAATGTATCACACTTATATTACATTATTGTGTGCAAACAAACTCAAACAAAAAGAGATGGGGGGCTAAACTCCACCGAAAAAAGGGAAAGGGGGGATATTTTAATAATATTTCTAAAAAGTGTAATTATGGATATATTATTTATCCTAGTTTCTCGAGGGTAGGGAATTATTCACCAAGTGGATAAAGCTACTTATGAAGGTGACAAGCGTCAAGTTGAAGGAATACAATATATATTGTTGGCCTTAGTGTAATTTTGGGATCATCCATTGTTTTTCTCTATCATTCAGAGGAACAAAAGTATGTATTTTGTTATAATTATGATAATGGATTAACCTTGTGCTTTGGGAAGGCTTGGTATGATTGAAGAAGTGGGTTGTTATGCCCATAGATTGTCCAAGAGGTGAGTTTTTAGGCCTGTGAGAAATCTCTCCAGGTGAGTGATTGGTTGGGAATTGTTCCCTGGTGTGTTAGGAATTAGTTCCAATTCTCTGAGAATTCATGTCTCGCTTATTGTTGAAGCCCTAGAAGGGAAGTGGGAAGCCAAAGGACTGTTGAGAAAAGAATGGGCACACTTCCTAGGGTGGGATGGGAATGTGGGGAATGAGGGACTATATACTAGTTGTAGTAATCAATACCTTGGACTGAGAAATTCCATTGTTTGTTAGTCCATGCATTGGCATTAGAAATCCTTTTTCCCAGGTGGAGTTCAAGCCCCAGCTCGAGGGTGACCTATTGTTGAAATATTATGAGAAAAAACATATATGGTTGGGAATAACGTCTGAGTCACACATGCAGTTGGTGACTTTTCATAAATGTTAAGTGTTCTTATTCATTTGTATTTGTTACGATCTATTACTTGCATAGTGTTGTAATGAATAATGGTTGTTATTTTGTCAATTTTGTCTATTATGTAAGTGTGATGTGAGTATTTAGCATAGTATTCATATTTGATGAGTATGCTAGTTTATAAGTAACTTCTATTAAGATAGTCTTGGTAAATGGTCAAGAGCTTCCTAAGTGAGGCTAGAAGTACCATGCATGTGGAAAGTGATCAGTGTGCACAAGTGATTGATTTCGTTGTGTGTGTTGGAATGTAGTCTAAGAACATAGGAAATAAATAATTACAAGCATAATCAGAACAAGTATGTATGATGTGGTATTCGGATGCTCTGTATGGTTATGTGCGTAATAATGTTTTCATGTTTGGAGTGGTCTTGTGCTCTGTAATGTTGGTGTGCTCGGTATGCTTGAGCGCACAGTTTTATTTCAAGTTACTTATGCTATTATAATCTATAGAAATAAGAGGGATTGTGGTGTGGAAAAGACTAGTTTGGATTGTGCGCACTAGACTTTTGGGTGACAGTACTCAACAGTAAGTTGGGTATGTCATTTGGGGACATTACATTGTGGTATCAGAGCATCAAAAGTAGGTATTGTGGGTGACTTGGCCCAGCCTGGGTGGTTGGGGACATTACATTGTGGTATCAGAGCAATAGGTTCAACACTAGACTTGTATGGGTTGGAGATTAGCATGAAATAGACGTGTGCATTAAGTATTGGTGTTGTGTAGTGCAGATTTTATTATGCATGGAAACTATCGGTGCACGGTGCAGAGTTGTGATGCATGCAAAGTATTTATGCGCAGAGTGCGCACTAGAATTTGGGATCTTAAAACATCCAAGGAATCAAAAGAAAGGATTCTGGCAAGATGGTTTATAGTTTTAATGAAGTTGTCTCATGAATTCATCTAACAAATCTTATTTTCTGCACATTTTGCAAAAGTATTAGCGGTTAGAATAGGAAAAAATCAGTATTGAAGGTCAAAAGCATGGAAGATGCGTAGAGGACTTACAGTCCTAATGATGAGTTCAGGGATTTGTATTTTGATTTGGGTGATGATGGTACAGAGTCCAAGGAAGAGAACATAAATTTGGTAGATACCATAAAAGGACTATAAAAGGATGTCCAAAGCTATAAATCCGATAACAAAAGGCTTATGAAATCCAAAGAGAAGCAAGATCATTTCAATGTCAAGTTGATGCAAAGCTTGGATAGAATAGAAAATAAAATGGATAATGAGATAGAGTCAAGTAGGTCAAGAAATCACAGGTCTCATAATGAGAAAAGAAGAGAACCAAGAGGTGTTGATGGGAAACATCACCATTCACCAAAGCATTTGCTTAAGAAAGCGTGGAGTAGCTCAATTACATATCCTGATAGAAATCATAACAGAAGGACTAAAGTGGATGAGCTATGAGGAGAAATGAATAAGATCAAGCCTCCTACTTTTGATGGTGAGCATAAGAAGGATGAGGATGCAAAAACTTGGTTGTTGGGTATGAGGAAATACTTCCATCTACATAATTATTCTACGAAGACAAAGGGGAAAATTTCCATCTACCAGCTTAAAGGAAAATCATTAATGTGGTGGGATCAGTTTGTGCAGGTGAAACACATTGATGAAAAGAAGGTTACTTGGAGGGATTTTCAGAGGTATTTTGAAAAGAAATATACCAAGTGTTACTATGATAGGAAAATAAAGGAGTTCTTTGAACTCAAGCTTGGTAGCATGAACATAGATGAGCATGAAAAGAGATTTTTTGAGTTGTTGAACTATGTGTTGTTTATCAAGGATGAACAAGTGAAGTTTCAAAGGTACCTGAGTGGGTTTCCATCATTTATCAGTGACAAGATACAGTATGATGAACCTAAGAAATTGGAGGAAACAATAAGGTGTGCTAAGTATCTTTATGATCAACAAAGCGGAAGATCAAATTTCCAAAAGTCCTGGGAAGAAAAGATGAAAAGAAAGGTGAAATAGAGGAAGAAGGGGACTAAGCCACCATTTTTTAGAAATAATGCACAAGGAAAACCAGCTTCTAAGGAGCCTAGAATGACTGAGGCAGTGGAAACTAGGCTAAGGATGTAGCCAATGAAGTCTTGCAGTTGCGACATAAAGCATATGTTTAGAGATTTCCCTCAAAGAGGTGAAAAATTGGGGATTATGCACGGTGTACAAAAAGTTTGCAACAGTTGAAGACATAGGTAGAAGTGTACCTAGAATTTACGCAGACATGGACAACAAGCAATCCAAGTTTCAATCGCACATGATCAAGGTGGAAGCTAAGATTGACAATCAACCCATTGTTATTTTAATTGACTTGGGAGCTAGTCATAGTTATCTAGATCCTAAGATGGTGGAAAGATTCCAATTGCCAAGAAGAAATCTTGGAAAACCTTGGTTGGTGCAGTTAGCCACAGGGGAAAAAAGGAAAATTAATGAGATGGTCAAGGCATGTCCAATGGAAATTAATGGACTATGCACAAAATCCAATTTGAATATCATACATTTGGGCTCATATGATTGCCTCATTGGCATGTATTGGTTGGACCAACATCATGTTGTTCTAGACTATTATAATAAGGAATTTACTTGCTTGGATGAGGAAGGAAACTTAAGAACAGTTCAAGGCATTCCAAGATCTATAACTATCCAATAAATTTCAGTCTTGTAATTGAAGAAAACTTACAGGAAATAATGTCAAGTATTTGCAGCACACATGGAGGAGGCATCTGTGGATAAAGTGCCAAGTGTTGAAGACTAAGAAGTACTAAAGGAATTCAAGGATGTCTTTGAAGAGATATTGGGGTTTCCACCAAAAAGAGATATTGAATTCTCTATAAATTTGATGTTGGGAGAATCTCTTGTATCCAAGACTCCTTATAGGATGAGTATGCCAGAATTGAAGGAGTTGCAGATGCAACTTAAAGATATTATGAAGTAGCGGTATATACACCCAAGTGTGTCTCCTTCAGGTGTGCTAGTTTTATTTGTGAAAAATAATGATGGTACGTTGATACTTTGCATTGACTTCAAACAATTGAATGAGGTAACAGTGAAGAACAAGTATCCTTTTTTAAGGATATATGACCTCTTTGATCAGTTGTGGGGAGCGCGAATATTTTAAAAGATTGATCTCATATCTGGATCACCAAGTGAGAATAAAATAGGAATACATCAGTAATACTTCCTTCAAAACAAGGTATGGTCACTACGAGTTTATAGTGGTGCCATTTGGGTTGTCGAATGCACCAATTGTCTTCGTGTGTTTAATGAATGGATTTTTATGAAAGTACTCAGATAAGTTTTTCATTGTATTTTTGGATGACATACTTATTTACTCAAATTCAAAAGAACTTGAGGATGGTGCTACAAGTCTTGAGGGAGCATCAGTTATATGCAAAGTTGAGAAAGTTATCATTTTACCAGTGATAGATTTATCACTTGGGTCATATTATCTCATGAGAAGGGATAGTTTTGGATCCAGAAAAGATTAAATCCATTGAAGAATGGACAACACCAAGAAATGTCACAGAGGTGTTGACGGGCGAAATTGACCGTCCGTCAACTAGAAGAGCAAGTCCGGTCCGGGGTTGTCTAAATAACCCAAGCCGTTTGGTGTAACTTGTTCTGACAGGTTTAATGGCTCCGTTATCCAATCTAAGAATCCTAAAAGAAATGAATAAAAGAGAGAAATAACTAACTAATTATTAAACACACTATATATATGTACATATGTTCAAATGTAACTAGAGTAGTTGTATTTAAGAAGAAGATATGCAAGTCTCGTTTATTTAAATGATTTACAAGATGAAAGTTTTAATCGAAACTTACGAAAATTAATGTGAAAAATGATTGCTTCTAGGAAGCAGATAAAGAAAGCACATAAAAATATTTATTGTTTTTCTTTTATAAATTTAAATAATCTTGCAAAAAAAAAAGTTAATGAAATATGAACATGTGGATAGTCAAAGTTGAACCATACATTATAGTTTTAATGATATGTAAATGACAGAAAAATACAAAGAAGTT
>SNQJ01S0005185.1:184597-206329 GCA_010110895.2 Picea sitchensis
ATTATTCAAAATAGTCAAACTTGCTAATGAACAAAAGAATGAACACATAATCATAATTTAAACAAAAGTAAACATTTGATAAAAATTAACGTTTTTGTTTAAATTGAGATTTTTATGCTCGTTTTTAACTTTTGACATATACTCTTGTAATAAATGTCTCATACTATAGTGAATGTCTTAAGTTTGTCTCAAACCAAGCCAAGGCATAGAACTATTTGAAAAGGTTGATTCTATAGCTCATTTTAATTATCAAGATTCTAATAGTGGCCCTTTAAATTTTGTAAAAATATAGGGGGATTTGTTGGGGCCCAACAAGAGGTGAGTCTTTCATGGGACTCACAGGTTATTATGGAAGGTTTATTGAAGGCTTCTCAAAAATTGTGCATGCAATCACGTCTTTGTAGAAGAAAAGTGTGTGATTTGATTGGACTCTGGATTGCGCAAAGAGTTTTTATCACTTGATGATTTTGTTGACAACTGAGCCAATTTTGGGAATAGTTGATCCTGATGCAGACTTCGTTGTGTGCATGGATGCATGCAGGGAAGGACTCAGTGGATTCCTTAGAGAGAATGAACATGTGATATATTACGAGTCAAGAAAAATAAAGGAACATGAAAGGATCTATGTTACTTATGGCTTAGAATTAGAGTCTAGAGTGCATGCCTTGAAGATATGATGGCATTATCTTATGGGTAAAATATTTGAGCAGAGAACAAACCATTGTGGTCTGAAATATTTGTTTGGACAACCAAGTTTAAATCCCAGAAAAAGCAAGTGGTTAGAGTTCTTTAGTGATTATGACTTCAACATAAATCATATCAAAGGGAAAGAGAATAAGGTGGAGGACACACTCAATAGGAGGGTGCATGAGATGCATGCTACAACCATTAGCAAGTACCATTCATATTTGTGCGACAAAATTTTAGAGGTTGCCAAATCAGATTTGTGCTATATGGACATAAGGGAAAACTTACAACAAGGTATGTCATATCAGAACTTGGAAGGTTATGAGCTAAGAGAGGATGGGATCCTCATGTATAGACATAGTGTCTATGTGCCAAATGATCAGGAGTTGAAAAGTCTATATTGTCAAAGATGCATAAGTTTCCTTATGTTGGACAACCAGGTTACCAGAAGACAATTGTCACAGTCAAAATCACTACTATTGGCCATGCCTGAAAAATGAGATTTTTTATTTTATTGTTAGGTGCCTTGAATGTCAAAAGGTCAAGGTTGAGCACAAACACCCAGTAGGTTTGCTACTACCTTTACCCATACCTGAGTGGAAGTGGGAAGTTGTGACCATGGATTTCATTACCAAGTTTCCTAGGACTACTAAGAAACATGATTCTATTATGGTGGTGGTAGACAAGCTTACTAAAGTTGTCCATTTTATTCCAATAAATTCAGCACACAAGGATACTTAGATTGTTGATATTTTCATGCATGAATTTTCTAGGATGCTTGGTGTTCATAAGAAAATTGTGTCTGACAAAGATCCTAAGTTCACATCGAACTTTTGGAAATGGATATTCAAAGGATTTGGGACAAATCTGAGTTTCAACACAGTGTATCACCCTACGTCAGGGGGACAGATAGAGAGGGTAAAATAGGTGATTGAAGATATGCTCAGAATATATGTGATGGATAAACCATCAAAATAAGAAGACTACCTTCATTTGGTAGAGTTTTCTTATAACAATTGGTATCGGGCATATTTAAAGATGATCTCATTAGAGGCACTTTATGGTAGAAAGTGCAACACACTAGTGAGTTAGGAAAACCCAGCTCACTACACAGTGGTTGGGCCAGATCGGCTCCAGGAAAAGGAAGAGTAGGTGGTGAAGATAAGGCATAATTTAAAGGTTTCCTAGGAAAGACAGAAAATATGTGGAGATAAAGGCAAAAAACACCAAGAGTTTAAAGTGGGGGATCACGTATTCTTGAAAGTAAAAGCAAGACTTAGTTCCCTGAAGTTGGGGAATTGTTCTAAGTTAGCAGTGTGCTACTGTGGGCCATTTTAAATCCTAGAGAGGATTGGTCATGTCGCATATATGCTTGAATTTCCTACATCCTTGTGTATTCATAATGTTTTTTGAACCCCATTTGTAGTTGCACATGTAGGTTGGAGAGACATTTTGGTTTTGTGTGCACCTAAGTAGTGTGTGATGTAATTATCCATATAGGCTAGTGAGTTGTTGACAACAAGTAAAAATGTAATGTATATATAGGTTGGTAAGTTGTGGTACCAAGTTTTCGTTTTACGTCCACATATGGAGTGCAAGAGGTTTGTAACCAAAGAAAAACGTGCCTACATTCCATAGTGTTGTGCATACCTGAGCTAGTGTGTGTGGATTGCACATCAAGGGAGGGTGTGCATATTCCACAGTGTTGCGCACACTCAAAAACATGCGTGGGAATGACTATGATGTATATATATGTATGTATATGCTTTGAGGCTAGAGATCATGTGTGATTATTGTGCTAGTGAATCGGGACGCAAATAGGCCAATGCACCTATTCTTCTAAAGTGTATCATAGTCAAGTTATTAATATATTACATTGTTGTGCGTAGACAAACTCAGATGAAAAGAGATGGGAGGTTGAACTCCATCGAGAAAGGGGAAAGCGAGGGATATTTTAATTATATTTCTAAAAAGTGTAATTACGTATATATTATTTATCTTAAGTTTTCTAGGGTAGGGAACAAGTCACCAAGTGGCTAAAGCTACTTCTGAAGGTGACAAGTGTCGATTTGAAGGCATGCAATATATATTGTTGAACTTAGTGTAATTTGGGGATCATCCATTGTTTTTCTCCATCATTCAGAGGAATAGAAATCTATATTTTTCCATAATTATGATAATGGATTAACCTTGTGCTTAGGAAAGGCTTGGTATGATTGAAGAAGCATTTTTTCAGGCCCATAGATTATCCAAGAGGTAATTTTCCAGGCCCTGAACAATCTCTCCAGGTGAGATATTGGCTAGGAATCGTTCCCTAGTGCACTGGGCATTAGTTGTAATTCTCTGAGACTTCATGTCCGTCCTATTGTTGAATCCATAGAAGCGAAGTGGGGTAGCCGAAGGACTTTTGGAGTAGAGAAGGAGCACACTTCCTGGGGTGGGACAGGCATGTGGGGAATGAGAGACTGTATACTAGTTGTAGTAGTCGACATCTTGGACAGAGTAATTTAGTTATTTTTTGGTCCATATATTGACACTAGGAATCCTTTTTCCCTGGTGGAGTTCGAGCCCCAACTCGAGGGTGACCTGTTGTTGAAATATTATGAGAAACAACGTCTATGGATAGGAGGAACATTTGAGTCACACGTGCAGTTGGTGACTTTTCATTAAAGATAGGTGTTCTTATGTTCTTGTATGTTTACTGCATGCTTATTCATTTGTATCTGTTATGATCTATTACTTGCATAGTGTGTATATGAATAATGGTTGTTATTATGTTAATGTTGTCTATTTTGTAAGTGTGATGTGATTATTTAGCATAGTATTTGTATTTGTTGAGTATGCTAGTTTATAAGTAACTTTTGTTAAGATAGTCCCAATAAATGGTCAAAAGCTTCCTAATAGTGAGGCTAGAAGTATCGTGAACATGAAAAGTGGTCTCTGGAACAAGTGATTAGTTTCGTTGTGTGCGTTGGAACATAGTCTGAGCACACAGGAAAGCAAGAAGTGTAAGCAGAATTAGAACATTTATGTACGTTGTCGAATTTGAGTGCGCTGTATGGTTATGCATGCAATAGTGTTTACATGTTTGGAGTGGTCTTACGCTCTGTAATATCGGTGTGCTTAGTATGCTTGAGAGCACAATTTTATTTCAAGTTACTTCTACAATTATAATCTGTAAAAACATGAGGGACTGTGGTGTGGCGCAAACTAGTTTAGATTGTGCACACTAGACTTTTGGGTGATGTTACTCAACAGTAATTTTTGTACGCCATTCAGGGATGTTAAATTATGGTATCATAGCATCATATGTAGGCATTGTGGGTGACCTGGCCCAACCTAGGTGGATGGGGATGTTACACTAGGTCCCACAATACATGTTTTCCATGGAAAAAATTTGAATGTAGATCAACGGCTCATATTAGATCTCGAGTGAAAATAAACAGCCCATATCATCACGGACATCGTCCCTTGGTGACTTCTAACTTTGAAATAGTGTTAAAGATTAGACGGTAGAGATTAAATCTTCGAGACAAAATATCGAACACCCTCATCATTTTGTACTTCATCCATCATGAGTTTTTGGTTGATAAGAATTCTTGTAAGTATCAATGTCTCAATGATGAGATACTTCATGTTGATGTAAAGGCATCCACTAAAGAGATGAAACATGGAAGCAAGGTTCTATATTCATCAAGGTTTTGTGGTGGCCCACATCATGAGTTGAATTATAATTAGAGGATAATTAATGGTCCATACTAGATCCATGATCTAGAGAGATGGTGATCCATAGTTGAACGATATCGTAGAAGAAGAGATCATGATCGTTGATCACCAGTGGAATCAACAGTATAGGTCATTGCAGATCGCAGCCTTCGAGAGTTCTGGTAGTTGGGAAGTGTTAAAATTATCGACATTCCAAGACTGTTATACATGGAATTCATTCATTGAATAACATAGATCAATGACCATCAAAATGAGTGGTGCAACGGAACTAGAATATCCACCGTCAATCATTAGAATGGATCAATGGTGAACTAAAATTCAACGATCCCGCAACACAGTTAAATCCAATTGTTGATTGGGAGAGGAGATATATGGCCAAGTTTGAACAGGTATTGACAAGGTGCTTGGAGTTTAAAGGGTCACCATCCATGGAGTGGTTTATGTCAATAAAGCGTGTGGTCATAGACTATGGTCATGTGGAATGAGAGCGCTTGAAGTTAAGCACCAAGTTTTAAGTGCGAGTGGATAAGTTTCGTTCACATCCACTAGTCACATGGACGAAAGGAGATATTAGCATATATACTTTAGGTGCTATTGGATTGGTGCGACAACATATCATGACAGATACATTTAATAGAGGAATTGGACTCGTATAGAAACTTAGAGAGTGGCTCAAGATTGGAGCTGCAACAGAGTAAATTTATAACTCTGCACCTATGGGAAATTGGCCTGGTGGGTCGTTATCAATTGGTATCAAAGCAAGTAAAATCTCTTTGGATTTTTTTAAAGGATACAAAGAAATAGAATTATGAAAATACTAAGAAAAATTAATTGGATATCCTTAAGTGGATTATTGCATATATGAGACCATTCCAACCAAGAAGAGAAATTGGGAGAAGATGTGGAAGATCTTTGAACATATTTTACAGGTATTGGTTTAATGTCTTATGATTAAAACTAGTAAGAACATATTATGTTAGCAAGTAGAAACAAAAGGAATGGAAGCAGCCATTATAGCTAGTAGAGTTGTGACAGAGGAACAAGAAGCTAGTGGCAGAACATTGCAACAAAGGATGTTGTAAATACTTCTG
This sequence comes from Picea sitchensis, assembly GCA_010110895.2. Taxonomy (NCBI): domain Eukaryota; kingdom Viridiplantae; phylum Streptophyta; class Pinopsida; order Pinales; family Pinaceae; genus Picea; species Picea sitchensis. Next base: position 190,102 of record SNQJ01S0005185.1, read on the forward strand.
ATAGAGAATTGGAAGTGAGGATAACAATAGAAGTTCTCAAGGAAAGGTGAGTAGGTGTAGAATTCAAAGAAGAGCAAGAGGTTCCATAGGAAAGAACCAGAATAATACCAGGAGATCGGGCTCAGATAAAGCTTGATAATGTATTGAGTGGAAATATGCAAAGACTTGCTATAGAGAAGGCTTGATGCAACTCACAATGAACTAGGAGAAGTCCACAAGGGAGATGACTATTGAGGGTCATGATAGAGGTTTAGAGAAAATTCAAAGTCTGAGGAGAGAGGATGCCAAAGCAGTTGGAAGAAATATGAACCAAGAGGAGGTTGACAAAGAATTTACTGAGGTAAAGGAAAGACTTAGTATAATTTTGAAGTTGCTACATGAAAGTAATGAAGACCAAAGGAGAGGTTGGAATGTGAGGGAAAAGATCAAGTGTCCTATTGTGTATTTGTTCATGAGAAAATTGATGCACATGATGAGTATTTTCCTTAAGACAGAGGAAAAGTTGAATGAGAAGAGGAGGCATAGACCAGGTGCTTCATTGAAGAAAGATAAAATCAGAGGAACTGAGTTTAGATAGAGGGCAGTGATAGAAGAAGAAGTTCACTACTGTGAACCTAAGAAAGGATCATTCCTTGGAGAGGATTATGATGGAGATGTTGAAAGGAGACCTATTGATATTCGTATGGACTGTTTGGATAGTTCAAATCAACATATGAAGATTATGTTAGAGGAATCAAATGAGACCATAGGGTCTTATGTTTTTAAAACTAATGATTTGTCTATGTTTATAGGTTGTGTAGAGGATGAAGCTGAACAATAATATGGAACTGTCATAAAGGATGATGAAGGTGGAGAAATGTTTTTTAAAGGAATAGAGACACGATAGAATCAAATCTTTGTTGTGGAGAAGGATGATACAATTCCATATCAACAAAGGATCCAGATTAAAACACAACTTGTGAATGAAGTTGTTTAAGGAAAAGATGTTGATGGTGGAATTCTGATGAGATTATCATACCAACATGAGGAGATGATTTTAGATGATAATGAGCAGTCTCATGGGTTTGACATTGATCATTGGTGTGTGTATGCAGGTTATGAAGACAACCAAACGAAGGACAAAGATGAAGATCAACATGATGAAGGAATAACCAAGAAGATTCCAGCGAATGGAATGATGGGTGATAGTCTTATGGTAGAAGAAGAAGAAATCGAGAACTTAGAGGAATGGATGGCAAAGAACATAGGTGATGAATACTACATAGAGTTTACAAAATTAGTTCAAGTTAATTTTACTGATTTGTATGAGGAGTTGGAATTCTTGGAAAAGAAGTTAGTAAATTAAAAAGGTGCATATTCGGCATGCAAAATTATAACTGAAATAAGAAGGAATTGTCTTAGAAGACATCGAGGTGCATGAACCTGCAAGGCATGACCAACAGACTGTAAAGTAGATGGAAATAACCAAGTGGATTCCATATGAAGGACAAAGACATCAAAGGATAGAGTTGGACATTGAAATCGATGAACTGTTGAAACTGATGATGAAGAGGTCCAGATGGAGATATTGGGAGATGAAGAAGGTAATGAACTATAAATTGCAGTTGGCTGAGAGAGATTGCATCGGCGGGAATTTTACACAACAACGGAATAAATTTTTGGATCCAGGAAGGTTGCATACAACAACTGTACAACAACAAGGCAATAAGGAAAGTGGACAGCAACAACATAAGGTTTGGGATCCATGAGGACTTCAGCAAGTGAAGACAAATGATTAGGAGATCATGAAATGTTTTAACCCTAGGAGTCTGATGCAGAATCATTTGACCTCCCAAATCAACCTAGTTTATTAGGCCTAAGGGGGCTTTCTTTACCAAGGGAGTGGGTTCCCTAATACTTTATTTTTGTTTTAATTTCCTATGTTTTTAAGGAATTATAAAAAGATTGTATTAGTTGACTTAAGGTTGGAATGCATTGTAATTGGGTTTTTCTTGTTAAATCAGATATCGAGAGTTTCGAAGTCTAGAAGAGATGCTAGAGTGATCTCTTGAGGATATTGTGGATCTGAGAGATCCTTGCAAATTTTGTGGAGTCTAAGTAGGATCTGAACCGAATTCAGGTTTCATCCCTATGTTGTATATTTTGTAAGCCTACAGGAAATCAAGAGTGTGTGTGTAGAGACAAAGTGAGAAAGTGGAATTGAGTTTGTAAGAGGATGAGTGTGGCTAGAAGGTCAAAATAGAGGCCAATTAAATGTAAATCATTCCACAAGAAGGCAAGAAGTTTGTTGGAAATACTGAGAGGGGGGGTGAATCAGTATTACCTTTTATCCAATTAGTAGTTTTTTTTTTTTAACTTTTCAACCACAACAACAAATTAACAATGAATTAAATAAAATAATTAATTTTTTTTCACTAATAAGAATTACAATGTCTATATTACAACAAGTTGTAATTTTGAAGGAAACTTATCCTTTTTAAAGCACCAACTCTTGGAGACACAAATCCCCTTCCTTTTATGAGCAGCTACTAAAGGAAGTTGCAACTCCCTACTTCCTCAAGCACCAACTTGAAGGGAGGCTCCAACCCCCTGAATTATTCAAGCACCAACTTGAAGGGAGGCACTGACCCCCTTTTGTTTCAGGATTCTACCTGAAAAGGACTACAGTCCTTCCTTTCTCCTCCCTTCCACCCTCACTGTATAGTTTTTATTTTTACTTTGATATGTTTTGGTGACTCTGCTTCAGGTATACTCAGATATATCCGGAATCACACTTTCATTCTTCATTTTGATGGGTTTAAATATCTTACCAAATGGTTCGCATCACTAAACCATTGTGAATCTTCAATTAATCAATGTGCCTATTCATTAATAATAGGTTTTTTGTTGACATTAACTTGAATTGAATTTCAAATCCCCTTTAAATTTATTAAGTTTAGTTATTTCTTAAGTCAATCTTCCTTATGGAAAGGTCGATCTGAGAAACTCTTCAAAAAATATGACTAAAATTTTCACTTTTGTCATTACACACCGCTCTAGTTTTGTCGAAACTCGGTTGTCATTGGATCGCAATCAAGATTCAATATTGATAGTTGATTTCCATGCCTGACTTTCTTGGGAACCTAGCTTCTTCCTTCAACCCATTTCTAGGGCATTTTACTTAGGGAAACAATCGTGGATTAAGTCACAATGTGGTTGTGTCTTTCGTGTCTTGAAAACTTGTCGCAATGGTGTTGCACCTTTTGTGTCTTGGAACTTGTCGAAATGAGCAGTGCCTCTTGTGTCTTAGAACTTGTCGTAATGGGGTTTCACCTCTTGTGTCTTGAAACTTATTGCAATGAATTTGTGCCTATTGTGTCTCGGAACTTGTGGCAAATGGTTTGCACCTCTCGTGTCTCGAGAACTTTTCGCAATGATGTTATGCCTCTTGTGTCTCGGAACTTATCGCACAGGGGCTGCACCTATCATGACTAGAAACTTTTTCCAATGAGTTTGTTTATTTCGTGTCTCAAAAACTTGTTGCAATGGTGTTTCACCTTTCATGACTCGGAACTTGTCATAATGGGGTTGTGCCTCTTGTGTCTCAAAAAATTGTTTCAATGGTGTTGTGCCTCTTGTGTCTCGAAACTTGTCACAAAGGGGTTGCTCCTCTCGTGTCTTGAAAACTTGTCGCAATGATGTTGTGCCTCTTGTGTCTCAGAAATTATCGCAAAGGGGATACGCCTCTCGTGTCTAGAAACTTATCGCAATGAGGATGTGTCTTTCGTGTCTTGAAAACTTGTCACAATGGTGTTGCACCTCTCATGTCTCAGAACTTGTCACAATGAGTTGTGCCTATTGTGTCTCAGAACTTCTCGTAATGGGGCTGTGATACTTCTTCCATGTCGCATGGGATAGGTGACTCAACAATGTGGTTTTAATACTACTTCCATGTCACACGATATAAAGGACTCAACAACGTAATTTTACTACTACTTTGATGTCACCTCCGGCAGGTTAGATGGACGAAGCGCGACACATATATCACAGTTGATCTAGAATATTTTTCAACAGCACGATCTCTACATGATACAACGCTATTTATTCTAAGCTTGTGTCCTACATAATCTATGCACGATGCAACACCGTTTCTCGTTTGATTGCATCCTGCATGATTTTTGCATGATGCATCACTATTTCTCTGATTTTGTGTCCTCTGCAATCTCTACATGATGCAGTGTTATTTTTATGAGCTTGTGTCCTACACACTCTTGAAATCAATGACAACTAGACTTCCAACAATATCTATGCGATGCAACAATTTTTTTCCTGAGCTTTCATCCTACGTGATCTCTATGCGATGCGATGTTATTTATCATGTGTTTGCATCCTACGTGATTTTTGTGCGATGCAACGCTGTTTCTCTGAGGTTACATCCTACGCGATTTCTATGCAATGTAATGTTATTTATCCTGAGCTTGTGTCTTGTGCAATCTCTACACGATGCATCACTATTTTCCTAAGCTTGTGTCCTGCACTCTATTGACATCAATGACAACCAACTATCTCCCCCTTTGGCATTGATGACAACTTAGTAAAATTGTCTTTCGCTATATTATCCCTCTTTTTGAGTTCTATAGCTTGAATTTTATTATTTCTCCTCCCCCTTTGACAGCAATGACAAAAGGGATATTTCTTTGCTCCCCCTGAGATTATGCTCCCCCCGAGGTGATGCTCCCCCTGTCTTTGTGCTTCCTTTTCTGATGAATATTTTATAGTTTATTTAGGGATGGATATTACTCCTAATTTATGTCTAATATTTTCAAATGTGCTTTTGGGTAAGGGTTTTGTAAAAATTTATGCAAATTGTTCTTTTTTGTCTACATACTCTACTTTCACCAATTTTTGAGTAACCCAATCTATGAGGAAATGGTATTTTATTGGGATATGTTTGGTTTAGAGTGCATTACATGATTCTTAGAGATGATTATAACTTTAGTGTTATCACAATTGATAATGATTCAATGATCATATTTCACTTGTAAATATTCTAGGGTTTGTTTCACCCAGATTATTTGTGTGCAACAAGATGCATCAACAATCTATTATGTCTATGTTGTGGATAGTGATATAGATGTTTGTTTCTTACTTATCCATGCCACCAGACACTTTCCTAGGAAGAATTCTCCTCCACTTGTGCTTTTCCTACCATCTATACTACCTTCCCAATCTACATCAGTATATTCTTTCAAAGTAAACTCTTTTGTTTTTGGATACCATAATCCAAAGTCTAAGGTAGCTTGTAGATATATGAATATCCTTTTTGTTGCTTTTAAGTGAGTTTATTTATATGTGGATTGAAACTTGCCCGCTAGTCCTACAACCTGCATTATGTCAGGTTTTGTTGTTGTTGCATAGAGCAGACTTCCAATCATAGATCATACATAGTCTGGTCTACTTTTGGTAAATCATCATCTGAGCTCAGTTTGCATAATGTGACCATAGGAGTGCTCATTGGTTTGTAGCCTTCCATTTGGAATTTCTTGAGAATTTCTTTGACATATTTAATTTGGAATATAAATACGCCTTTTTCTATTTGAGTAACTTGTAAACCTAAGAATAAAGTTAGTTCACCTAGCATAGACATATCAAACTCTTTTTTCATTTCTGTGGAAAAATGTTTTCTTAGTATAGTCATATTACTTCCAAAGATTATATCATCCACATATACCACTACAAAAATCATATTTTGTTCTTTAATTTTGATATATAGATTACTATCAGTAGTTCCTCTCTTATATCCTTGGTGTTGTAGATATTGATAAAGTTTTGAGAACCATGCTCTAGGGGCTTGTTTAAGACCATACAGAGCCTTCTTTAATTTGAATACATAGTCTGATTTTTTTGTCAACCTAAATCCTTCAAGTTTTTCTATGTAGACTTCTTCTTATAAGGTTCCATTCAGGAATGTTGACTTGACATCCATCTGATAGATTTTGAGTTTTTTGAAACATGCAAATGCTAAAAACATTTTGATGGCTTCTAATCTTACTACAAGGGAAAAGGTTTCTCCAAAGTCAATTCCTTCCACTTGGGCATATCCCTTGCATACTAGTCTGGATTTATTTTTTATGATCTGTCCATTTTCATTGAGTTTGTTTTTTAATATCCATTTGGTTCCTACCACATTTTTATCTTTAGGTGTTGGAACTAGTTCCCAAGTCAGACTTTTATCTATTTGATCAAGTTCCTCATTCATTTATTTTATCCAATCCTCACTTTTACTGTCTTTTGCAAAAGTTTTAGTCTCTATTAGAGAAATCGTTGCTTGTTCTTCATATAAGAGTTTCCTCCTTGTTTCTACTCCAACACTTTTGTCTCCTATAATTTGACTTTCTGGATGATTCTTTTGAACCCTTTTTTATGGTGGTTTTGGCATGGATGTCTCTTCTAGAATGTTTTCTTCATTAGTGTATAGTTCATTTTCTGCATCTTGTGATTCACCATCTTCTTCATCATCACTAGTTCTTCTCCATTCATCAATTTTTGTTTCATTTTGAGATTTTATTTTTCTCAATTTTAGATCATCTATTTTTACAATTGCACTTTCCACTATTTTGTGCAATCATATATTATATAATTTGTAGGCATTTTTGTTAGGTGAATATCCCAAAAATATACCTTCATCTAATCTAGAGTCAAATTTCCATAAATTATCTTCAACCCTCTTGATGTAAAATTTACTTCCAAAGACTCTGAAATGTTTCACAGATGTTGGTATTCCAAACCACAATTCATAAAGGATTTTCTCATGGTTAGATCTAAGTTGTTCTTGGTTAAGTATGTGAATTGTTATATATATTGCATCTCTCCAAAATTTATCTGGAAGTTGTTGAATTATTGTAACTTCGAAGAATATTCTACTTATATTTGATTCATTATTGTATAGATCAAATCCCCTTTTGTGGATTGATCAAGTCGGGTCTTGTATAAGATCAAATCCTCTTTTGTGGATTGGTCAACATGTATTTTTATGGTGGTATTTGTAAAGTCGACCCCTAGTAATTGTAAAGTGGTTTTAGCCACTTCTAGGAGAAGTCGGCTCCACAAAATGAAGAGTCACAATCCTAGCGCCACCTCACAACTTGTATTTATATGTGACGATGGTGTCTCATTTGAACACACTCACTCACTCATCTAGTGCGCATATCTTGAAGACAGTTGTAGTTACAAGAAGAAGTCTAATGAAGGAGAAGAGAGGTGCATTCTTAGTCTAATGAAGGAGAAGAGAGGTACATGCTAAGTCTTGGTCCGTGATGGTGTTTTATCTTAATTCTTTTGGCATTGTAATCGGAAATCTATTTACTGGTGAAGTTTTTGGTTTTCCAAATACGAGGGTTTCTCAAGATAAAATGTTGTGTACCTTAGATATGTTTCTTTTCAAGATCCCTTCTCTATAATTGTTTTTTTTTGGAAATGTACTGGAATGCTCAAGGAATTTGAGATAACCTAATAAAAGCAAGAAAACTTAACATGGTTTCAGCCATTGAATAGAGCATCTTCAATCGGGTATCTAGACGCTTGTGTTGCCTTGAGCTGCTGAAATTGGGATTTTTAACAAGACAATTTTTGACCAAATACCACCTTAGGAAGCGTGCCTTTCCCTAGTGCACCTTTTGGCAACTTGAGTGAACCTTTTCAGTGACTGGATTCTTCATAAATTCAAACACTATTTTTGATTGGTACTAGAAAATTAGAAAACTTGGAAATCATAACTAGTACCAAAAGCACCACCATACTATGCAAGTCAAGTTTTCAAGATGTAAAACTTGAATTTTCTAGAAATGGTCTGCCCAGCAAACTCCTCACCAACATGCATCTCTTGGTAAGTTCGGTTTCATTTTCTTCTCGAAAGCACTTTCATTTTTTTCGGTCATTTTCTTAGCTCTAGGTCAATATGTCTGTAAGCACCAAGATTGTTGACAAGTTAGAAGGTGTGGAAAATTTTCATGCATGGAGGTAAAAAATTGGACTCATTCTTTAAGATAATGAACTTGAAAGCACCATGTGCTAAAATGTACCAGAACCCAAGAAGATGAAGCCAAAGAGAAGTACAAGGATATGATTAGGGCTAAAAAGAATACTCTGTAGACTCCATTAAATATCACTGATCCCTCAAGTTTCTTTTTAGAAATACTCCAAAATATATGTTTGACTCCCTAACCATAATGTATAAAGGAAGGAACATCAATCAGAAGATGAACTTGAGAACACAACTCAAGAATACAAGAGTGCAAAAAGGAGAAACAATTCAAGAATATTTCTCAGGGGTTCTCAATTCAAGGAATGGTTAGAGGCAATTGGAGACAAGTTGGATGAAGATTAAATCATGATGACAACTCTTAGTGGTCTCACAAGACCCTGGGATGCCTTCATCCAAACTATTTGTGCAAGAAAAGAAAATCTCCAATTTGATAGTTTATGGGAAGAATGTGTTTAAGAAAAAGCAAGAGTGGTTAACCGAGAAGCCATTCTAATAAGAGATGAATATCAATCCCTGGCTACTCATGATAAGGGTGGAAAGGGAAAGTCTCATTTTCAAAAGGAGATTCACTTTCATAAAGAGTCTCACTCTCCAAAGAGATTCTAGAAATATCATAAGGGTCAAAGAAGGAAAAAATATTTCTTCTCCTGCAAGTGTTATAATTGTGATAATATGGGACACATTACTAAGAATTGTCCTGCCAAAAGGGAAGAATAAAAGAGGATAAATAAAAAAAGACATCATGCCCATGTGAATGAAGTGTTGGAGAAATTTATATTTTCAGCACACTAGTTCAGTGGGAGTTAACTAACTAGTTCTATTTTAGACTTTATATTTTAGATCATCATTATTATTCTATTATGCATGCATTCATTATGTTATTATGCATGTTCTTTCCTATATATGAGTGTATTCCACTCATTAATTGTATCATATTGATCATAATCTATGTATCAATCATCAACTCATTGGAGTAGTGTGAATATATTTTCTCATTCTTCCATATTGAATCTCTCTTCCTTTCTTGATAAGATTTGTTTGTACTTGCTTTAGCTAGATCTCCTCTGTAGGTTTCGATGAAACATTGACATGAAGAATATGAGCCACCCAAGAAGTAAACCAGAGAAGAGATTGAAGAATATGTTTTTTTCTCCGCTCTCTCAAGACCAATGACACCTAGAAAAGATACTTGGATCATAGATAGTGTATCTTCTAAGCACATGACAGATCAGAAGAACACTCTCTCCAACCTTGTAGAGAAAAATTCCTCCCATAAAGTTTCACTTGTAGATGATTATCAGTGCCCAATCAAAGGAATAGGATAAGCCACCTACAAACATGATTTAGGAACTCCGATGAAAATGAAGGATGTACTCTATGTACCAAGTTTGAAAAAGAACTTACTTTATATTTCTGCTCTAGATAAGAAAGGTTTCAGGGTTGCATTTGTATATGGTAAAGTTATTATGTGGTCCAGAGGAAAAACTATAGAAGAAGCAATTGTTGTTGGAATAGAAGAAGGTGGTTTGAATAATTTAAAGGGTCACTCATATGTAGCCTTGACTCATTCTATTGAAAGTCCTTGTGAACTTTCTCATAGAATGCTAGCTCACATCAACTACAAATCCTTACCATATGTGAGAAAGGTAGTTACAGGTTTACCAGAACTAGAGGTTGATCATGAAGGTGTATGCAAGGGATGTGCACAAGGAAAGAACACAAAGAATCCTTTTCCAAAGAGAGACAGTAAAGCAGAAGGAATTTTGGAACTTTTCCACTCAGATGTATGTGGTCCAATTCCATCAACCTCTCTAAGAGGCCATGTATACTATGTCTCATTTATTGATGATTACTCTCGTAAGACTTGGGTTTATTTCTTGAAGTCAAAAGATGAAGTACATGGAAAGTTTAAAGAATTCAAAGGCTTGGTAGAAAACCTCTCCGAAAGAAAAGTCAAGATACACAGGTCAAACAATGGAGGAGAGTACACTTCAAATGAATTTGGAAGCTTTTGTAGAGATGTCGAGATTAAGAGGGAGATCACCACTCCCTATAATCCTCAACAAAATGGTGTAGCAGAAAGAAAGAATAGGAATATTATGGAAGCAGTAAAGACTATGATTCATGATCAATATCTTCCAATGCACTTATGGGTTGAAGTAGCAAGAACAACAATATATGTCCAAAATAGATTATCCCATAGTACACTTGGATTCAAAAACCCCAAATAAATGTTCATCGAAAAGAAGAAATAAGTAATCCATCTCAAAATATTTGGTTGTCCAATATCTGTACACATTCCAAAAGAAAAGAGAACTAAGTTGGATCCTTTAGGAAAGAAGGGAATATTTGTTGGATATTGTGAGGTCTCTAAGGCCTTCATAATATACATATCAGGTTACCATCATATTGAGATCAGAAGAGATGTAACATTTGATGAATATGAAACACTCAATAGATCAAGGAAATTCTAGTTAGAAGAAGTGTATGAATAAGAACATGTAGCTCACATAGTTGCAGAACCCATGAAGGAAGTTGCAGTTACCCTTAATGATGAGATTCCAGAAGATCATGATATGATAAAATCTCAAGAACCTCCCCGTATGAAGATCTCTCACAAGATAAATCTAGCTTGGGTGAGAGAAATTATTCAAAATGCAGAGAAGTATGGTGCCCTAGAACGAACCATGAGACAAAGCAAGAAGCCTAAGCCATTCTCCAGCTATGTGGCATTGATGTTTGATTTCGTAGATAAGAAACCTACTTTCTTTAAAGAATTCATTTAAAATAAATAATGGATGAATTCCATGACAGAAGAATACCAGTCCATTATGAAGAATGATGTGTGGGAAGTAGTTCCCAAACCAAAGAACAAAGATGTGGTATCTTCCAAGTGGATATAAAAAATAAAACACACAACAAACAAAAGTATTGAAAAATATAAGGAAAGATTGTGGCTTGTGGATTTTCTCAAAAGGAAGGTATTGACTATGAAAAAATATTTTCTCTTGTAGAAAGATACACTTCTATCAAAACCATCATAGCTCTTGCAACCAAAATGAATTGGAATTTGCACCAGATGGATGTAAAAACAAATTTCTTAAATGGTGTTATTGAAGAATAAGTGTACATAGAACAACCATAAGGGTTTGAAGTTGAAGATAGAAAAATGCATGTCTGCAGTTTGAAGAAAGCTTTGTACGGGTTGAAGCAAGCTCTGAGAGCTTGGTATGGAAAAATTGGCAGTTTCCTAACGAGCTTGGGCTTTACCAAGAGTAAATTTGATTCTAATATTTACGTCAATTTTATGAATGATGAGCCAGTTGTATTTCTACTATGTGTGGATGACTTATTCTTGACAGGAGAAGAAAATCTCATCACAGATTGAAAAAGGAAGATCACAGCAGAATTTGAGATGAAAGACTTAGGCATGATGCATTATTTATTAGTTATTGAAGTTTCGAAGAGCCCAGAGAAGATCCTCCTTAACCAAGGGAAGTATGCAGTTGAAATATTGAATAATTTTGACATGTTGGAATGTAAATCCATGGCCATACCCATGGATACAAATTTGAATCTCTCGGTTGATACTTCATTAGAGTTAGTTGATGCTACTCTATACAAACAGGTTATTGGTTCATTGATATATCTGATGAATACCAGGCCAAATATATCCTTTGTTGTGAACACCTTGAGTCAGTATCTAGTGGATCATAGACATGTTCACATTGTAGCTGCAAAGAATTTGATGAGATAGCTTAAGGTTACATTGGATTATGGTCTATGTTATATTGGAGATCATGACTTCAGACTGTATGGTTATACTGATTTAGATTGGGCTGGAAGTGCTTCAGAAAAAAAGAGCACTTCATGATGTTGTTTCAGTTTGGGGTCATACATGACTTCATGGAAAAGAAGGAAGCAGTCTAGTGTTTCTCTCATCACGGCAGAAGTAGAGTACATTGTAGCATGTTCCTCCAATTGTTAAGTCATATGGCTTCGGAAGTTGTTGATAGGTTTGTTCGGTCTGGATATGGAAGCTACCATGATTCTATGTGATAACCATAGTTGCCTAAAGATGACATAGAACCCATTATTCCATGACAATATGAATCACATAGGGATCCGGTATCACTACATTCATCACATAGTGAAAAAGGGAGTTGTAAAGCTCCAATATGTTGGCACAAATGAGCAGGTTGCAGATGTCTTTACTAAGTTGTTGACTCATGTGAAGTTTGAGTACTTTTGAGACAAGCTTGGTGTAGTCTAAAAGGACATCCCTTGAAAGGGGGAGTGATGTTGATGATACTATGGTATCCTGACCAACAATAGATAGCTCAGTTAGGATTTTATATCCTAGGGCATTGATCATCCCTGGGAAAATCCCAAAGGTATGGTAAGGACGGTCTGGAAGAGCACATGTGCATGTATATGCCAGTTGTGTTCAATAATGGTAGCTCAGTTAGGATTCTATATCCTAGGGAATCTTATGATTATTGGGCAGATCTCGAAGGTCCGGTAAGAGCGGTCTGTCAGAGTACTATAGATGTTGTTGTTGATGCACCTGTCTCATTTTGTTGCCACATATAGATGTTGATGTTCCAGTTATATTAATTGGATGTTGAGAAAAACTTCTAATGATTTATAGATGTGCCAGTCAATGTTCCATATGTTGATGATGATGTTTCCCTCTCTTTCTCTTGATGATGTTGTATTGAGTCATGTTAGAAGAACACCCTTCTCACTAAGGGGGAATGTTGAATTATTATAATTTCGAAGAATATTCTACTTATATTTGAGTCATTATTGTATAGATAAAATCCCCTTTTGTGGATTGGTCAACATGTAGTTTTATGGTGGTATTTGTAAATTCGACCCCTAGTAATTGTAAAGTGGTTTTAGCCACTTCCAGGAGAAGTCAGCTCCACCAAGTGAAGAGTTACAACCCTAGCGCCACCTCACAACTTGTATTTATATGTGAGGAAGGTGTCTCATTTTAACACACTCACTCACTCATCTAGTGCGTATATCTTGAAGACAGTTGCAGTTGCAGGGACAATTCTAACGAAGGAGAAGAGAGGTGCATTCTTGGCCTTGGTCTGTCTTTGGTGTTTTGGTCTTAATCTTGGCATTGTACTGACAATCTATTATTGAGGAAGTTTTGTTAGGTTTTCTTGCTCGTGAGGGTTTCCCAGGATAAAATGTTGTGTACCTTATGATTGTGTTTCTTTCAGTGATCCTCTTTATACTGTTGTTTTGGAAATGCATTGAATGCTCATGAAATTTGGAAATAACCTAATAACAGCAGTAAAATTTAACATAAGCTTGGCTTCATTTAACATAGTTCTTGCAGCCTCTTGAAAAGCTTTGTTTTTCCTCTCCATAACTCCATTCTGTTGAGGAGTTCTTGGAGTTGAGAATTGTCTCTTGATTCCATGATCTTCACAAAACTTATTGAATTCTTTAGAGGTAAATTCTCCTCCATTATCTGATATTAAACATTTTATTTTGAAATGTGTTTCATTCTCTACATAAATCTTGAATGCTTTAAACTTTTCAAATGCCTCATATTTTTCTTTGAGAAAATATATCAGGCCATCCTCATGGAGTCATCAATGATCAACATGAAGTAGTGTTCCCCTTGAATGCTTCTAATCCTAGTTGGCCCACAGAGATCATTGTGAACAATCTCCAAGGGTTTTGATGTAGAATGCTCTTTTGTCTTGAATCTGACTCTTGTCTATTTTCCTAATTGGCAGTGTTTGCAAACAGGTTCTGAGGGCTTGATTACTTTTGGCATGTCTTTTACAACTGCCTTTTTACTAGCTTTGATTAGGTTATCAAATCTCAAGTGTCCCATCCTTTTGTGCCATAGCCATCTTTCATCTTCTTGACTCATATGACATTTTTCTTCTTCCTTAACATCTAAGATATACACATTGCTTGAGGTTCTTGGTGCAATAGCAACTATTTTCTTGATCCTTTGTCTCTTATTTCAAATTTTCGAGAGTCAAAGATGAGTATATTCCCTTGATCACAATTTTGTCTTACACTTAGAAGATTAGGCTTCATATTTTCAACTAATAACACATTTTATGCTTTGTTTTTCTTGTTGCCCAAGGTGACTGTGAGTTTTCCAAGTATTTTAGCAAATACATTATCTCCAAATGTGACACTTCATTTTTCCTTTTTCGTTAGTTTGAGAAATTTATTTTATATCATGTCATATGTTTGGAGCATCCAATGTCAATCTACCATTGACATTTTTTGTTCTTGGCATATAGGGCTACTTTGCATTATGTATCTTCCATATGTTTTCCTTTCCATATTTTCTTGTATTGAGTGATAAAATAAATTGTTTTGTGGTTATCCTGCATTCCTTGGTTTGACGACCATAAATGTTTCCCTTCTTGCATTCAACATTGAACATTTGTAATGGAGAGAATGAATTGTAACTTCTATTCTTTAGATTTTTTTTGTTGCTTTTATATTTTTTATTATTTCTATGAATGTATTTTTTCCATAAGCCTTGCAATATACTGATTTATGTCCAAAGTTATTGCAAGAGTAGCAATATTCAAGAAAGGTGGTGATATCTCTTAGGAGGAGTTCTTCTAGCTATTATATTCCATTTGTCTTCTTTCTCTTTTGTGGGAGGTTCTGACTTCAGTTTATTATGAAGAATCTTTAATGGTTCCTTCTTTGTCTTGTTATTTTCGATTTTTAAGGTGCTCTTAAGAGCATCTGCATAACTAATTTTCCTTTTGTCTATCTTCTGTGTTGTGGAGGTTGATTTTTTATCATACCTAAGTCATGTCTTATCCTCTGGTGATCTTTGACTATTCAAAATGTCATCCAATATTTTTGAATTGTTTTCAAATCTTGAGTGATTCTTTCCTTTCTCAAGTTCCTTTTTTAGAAGGACAATTTCAGCTTCTTGCTTCTCACAATCTTGTTGTTTTTCATTAAGTTGTTAATTTAAGACCACTTCTATTCTTTTGGATTCTTAGAGTTGATTCTTCATGTCAATGATGATTTGTTCAGTTTCCTTGACTATTTTTTAGATTTCTCTTTCTCTTGATTTTTGTGTTTCCTGAAACTCTAGTAACTATCCTTTTAGTGACTTAGTCTTCTTTTTATATTGTCTAAGCTCTTATAGAGCACTGAGAATTTTTTCTTTAAGATCTACTTCACCTTCCTCTTCAGAGTCTTCATCCATACCAAAAGTATTTTTAGTAGGATTATCATGTTTCTCTATACCCATAAACAGATGCTCTGATTCTTCTTCTTCTTCTTCACTTTCTTCAGATGAGTTGTTTTCGTATTTGGTGTAGAAGGTATTCTTATTTTTGTGGACTTTCTTCTTTCTTCAAGTTTTTCTCTTTTTGTGCTCTTTGTAAGTTTCTTCACCATTACTTTCTTCTTGTTTTGGATAGGGACATTTGTTGGCAAAATGTCCAACTTTGCCACAGTTAAAAAATTTAAGAGGTAGTTTTCCTTTGAATTTACAAGTTCCTTTCTTAATTTTTTTCATGAAGTTTGATACTTCTTCATATGATATCTATGATTGGTCTTCATTGGAAATCAACTCCTGGTTATTCTTATCTTTTCTTTATTTGAAGGAAGTTTCCCCTTTATATGGTCTTTCTTTCCTTGTTCTCATCTCATAGGCTATGAGGATTCCATGGAGCTCATCCATAATGAGTTTTTCAAGGTTGTCTCTATCCTCTAAGGTAGATATCTTGGCATTATATCTCAAAGGAAATGATCTCAACACTTTCTGAAAAATATATTTGTCTTCTACTATTTCTCCCAATGTTTTGACTGAATTGATTATCGCATCTATTCTTCGAAGCTACTCTGCAATATTTTATTCTTCCTTTATCTTTAGATTTTCAAACTGTGCTCTTAGTGTTTGAAGTTTGGCTTGTTTTACCTTTCCATATCCTTCATAAATAATTTTAAGTTTGTCCCATAATTCTTTGGTTGATTTGCAGTGCATTACTTTTACAAACACATTTCTGGATAATCCACTTGAAATGGCATTAACATCTCTTTAACTATCATTGCATAAATTATTTGCAGTAGCATCAGTTGGTGGGGAAGATGGTACAATGTAGCCATCTTCTACATATTTCCAATATCAAATCCAAGTGCCATCAGATGACTCTTCATTCTTATTCTTCAAAAAACATAGTGTTG
>SNQJ01S0005185.1:206339-238537 GCA_010110895.2 Picea sitchensis
TGTTAGAGGGGGGTCCTAGATAAATTTCACAATACTGGACTTAGACATTCCCTAACGCAGACTCCAATGTTTGATTTTAAATGGCCTTGAAGAGTTTCCTCTCTAACCTAATTCAAGGCCCTAATCCTGAACTAGTTGGTTAACCCTACAAACATAGAAGTCTAATAAATTTTAGATTTAGCGTTAATTTTATGGCGTTGTCTTATGTCAAGGGGTATGAAAGTGAAACTGATGATGTGTAAAAAATGAAAGCAAAAAATGAATAAAAAGATGGAAACAAAAAACTTTTACTTAATGCAAAATTTCAACAACTTTTCAAAATATATGTCTTTTTTTTAATTTTCTAAGATTTTTGGACAGCCAACTCAAAAGAAATTTCACTTGACTACAAGCTAATTATGATCTAAGTAAACTGTAAAAACTTATGAAATAAACGACTTTTCCCTGGCTAATAATGAAGAAACACACTCTTCAACCAAACAAGAAAATGAAAGAGATTTATTTTTTTATTTAAATGTTGATAAAGCAAAAAGGAAAAATACCAACAAGTAAAAACCAAGAAAAACAATTCTGGCCTAATCGCAGATCGCAAAGAACCACTTCAAGCAATCACACACTAGCAATTTTAAAAAATGATTCTCACACTTGTCTAAAAACCCTAAAAAATTGTTTTTTATGACAACTTTTAAATAAGAAAAAGCAAGCTAAGGGTAAGATTAATCCTAAGCTACTGGCTGCTAAGACATAGATTCAAACACTTGAGAGGTATAATTCTCATCAAGGGAAAGGATGACTGCCTTACCCTCAACAAAAACTATCATGTACAAGCATGCTACTATTGATCCAACAACAAGCATGTGAACGTGAGCTGTATATAGATAGAGGGCGTGTACACGCGGGCTGACCTTGTATAGGTCGCGTGTATCTCTAAACTCTGAGAATAAATAACAACAGACAACCCAAACCAGGAAGACACCACTGATATTGATAACTAGGATCCCTTGAAGGCTTGGACACTCTTTTTAACAGAAAAAGCCAACAATATAAGGAAAACAAAAATTGTAAAACAAGCCAATCTGAGACAAGACTGCAAACAACCAAGACTTAGAAAGAATCCCAGAAAACCCCTGAGAATGTCTGATTCTGATAGGGAAGAGGATGACTGCCTCAAAAATTCTCTGGGCTCTACATGCTACTGCTACTTCTTCAACTAGCATTCACACGCGGTCTGTAAGAGAGTAGGGCACAGGTACACGTGTGCAGACATTATGCAGGCCGCGTGTACCTCTGTGGGTCTTGAAAAACATAGTCAAGAAAATAACAGAGACAGTTGGTATGGTAAACCAGACTCTCTGCTAGCTCAGACTTTACAGAAACTAAAAAAAAAACAGGCAAGAAAAACCAGTCTTTTAAACTACCCAAAAACAAATAAAATTCCTAAGAACCCTAGAAATGTCCTCAGTATGGTCGCCAATTTTGTTGTGAGGGAAATCTCCTTATGGAATAGAAAATAGGGTTATTCTTTTCATGCAGATATGACAAAGAGAAAATCTACTTTCTACCCTTGTCCCCAGACTTAAATCCCATTACGTTTTAGTAAATACATGGACAGATCAACCTACCTTGTTCCAGGCGTTCGATGTCGATCCTCTTGCACACTTGATCACTTGTTCACAGTTCTCCTTCCAAATCTAACCTGCATACAAGACAAGAAACAACTACACATGCATCTTACCTATAGACTAACGGGTTACAGATTCAAATATGTACTTAACAAACTATGAATAACTCATGAATTGGGACGGGAAAAGCATTTTCTTTATTACTTTGAATGAATCAACTTACAAGAAGTCGAGACCGGCCACCGCTCCGCGAAATTGATCCTGGGCTCCTCTTCAACTGTCCTCCAACTTATTTGCTTTGTATCTCTTCTAGCACAAGGATGGCTAAAGGGTTGGGACAATGGGAATATGCAAATGGGCAGAGTTTCTTTGCTATATTTTTCCTCCTCCAAACGGAACCCCTAGCCCTTCTTTTATACGTTAGAAGAAGCTAGGTATTTGGACGAACCCTCTGCCATGCATGGCCAGGAGTTTTAGTTAACTCACCCAGAGCTGTGTGTTTCATCGGCAACTTTCCTTTTTTCGGGCTTTTGTCAGTCCATGTGGGTTGTTTTAGGTCAGCTAGCGTGTACATGCATGCAATAATAGAGTAGGGCATGTGGGCCCTTATAAAACAGGTTCTTGAAAGAGTTGTTCAACAGTGCTTTAGCAAAGAAGGGATCTGAGATGGCCTGATGCCAGGTAAGTATGTATGGTGCAATTTAGGGTTATAACAGTTGGTCGAAGATGGAGCACCCGGATGGAGATGAGATCATGGATCTCACCTATTTTGCGTTCTATGTGGACCCAGCAAGGGGTTACTTAGGATTTATGTAATGGGTTATGGGATGTCAGGCCATGGGGTTTACCCATAATTAGGCCTTTTTGTAAAGAAATTTAAAAGTATAAATAAGTGTAAGAATGTATAGTAGAGGCAGCAATGTAAGCAAGAAGTGGCTAAGTGCAAGTAGTTATGAGTTTATTTGTGCAACAAAATGTGTATGTAAGGCTTTGTGCTCGATAGAGAAGTTGGCTTTGTGCCTTGACCTAATTTTGGGAAGGAGGATATGGTGTTTAGTGCGCATATCTCATGTCTGGTGCAAAGCTTGGCTCTGTGGCTTAGTGCACAGAAGCAATTGAATGTAAGAGATTGAAGAATAATAAAGAAGACAAAGCAGTTGGTGGATGTAGCCCCATACTGGGGTGAACCACATATATCTTGTGTCGTTGGTTTGCTTTGTGCTTTGTTGGTTATGTTATGAATATG
This sequence comes from Picea sitchensis, assembly GCA_010110895.2. Lineage (NCBI taxonomy): Eukaryota > Viridiplantae > Streptophyta > Pinopsida > Pinales > Pinaceae > Picea > Picea sitchensis. Next base: position 209,208 of record SNQJ01S0005185.1, read on the forward strand.
CTTAGTGCTTTCCTTATTATGTATTTCAGGTAGATCTGTTGATGTTGAGTGATTTATTTGTGTTAAGTATGAATGAATGTTAGATCTAACTCGGTGTTGGTGATAAGTGGTTGAAGTGATTAATCTTTATTGTTACTGCGTCGATCTATCTTTGGGTAAGTTTTGCGATGTTAATAAAGATAATGAACTAATTCATGTCACCTTCTAAGTGTTTCTAGAATACTCTATTAAGTGTTATTATCACATATCTGTGTCCCATCTTGGTTACAGACACCTGAGTCCTATAACCCCCCCTACTTCTACCCCGAGTGATACTTCGCCTACTTCGCAGGTGTTGTCGAAAGGGCTGGTAGTTAGGGTTTTTTTGGTACGTTGTTGAAGCGTTGAACCCTGGGTATTCCCCTGTGCCAACAAATGGTTCCGTTGTCGGGACCCGAAACTGTGATTGTTGGGAACTGAAGTAAAGAAAACAGAAGCTTTGTGTGTAGATCTATTGTTGTAGTGTGTAATACTCTACTTGACTTGCGAAGCTCTGTGCTAAGAGAGAAACCCGATCTGAAGAAAAGAGGTAAGATCTTAAAAGAGGTAAAGCTTTGTTCTTTGATAAGAGTAAGATAAGTGAAAATTTTTGTTCTGAAACCATGAATTTAAGAATGTTTAATAGATTTTGTCCTAGTTTGAAATCTAGGGTGCAGTTGGAAGAAAGAGTTGATCTAAGTAAAGATAATAGAAATGAAGAAAGATATGTTATTCCTATGCATAAAAATAATTTTTGGACTAACAAGTGGATGCAGGAACCTAGAAAAAAAATTTGTAGATCGCAAGTCCAGCACTGTGATCCTAGTGCGCAGTACAGAAGAGGTTGGGTAACATACAAGAGAAAGAGAGAATTGACACTATGTTATAACTGCAGAAGACCGGGACATATTGCTAAGGAATGCCCTGGTACATGACCTATTTGTCTTTGTTGTAAAATTGTTGGTCATGAAGTTGAGGATTGTCCAAGGATGATTGCTAAAGTTGAAAGGATGAACATGAGACAAGGAAACTATGAAGGAAGTCAAGAGACTAAGAGAATGTTAGAGAATCATAAAGATAAAGAATCATAGAAATATCAGACTATGTTATCACAGTTGAAAGAAACAATGAATGATCACAAAGATGTCATCTTACCAGAGATCTTGAGAGTAAAACAGCACATAAGTACAAGAATAGGAGACTTCGACATAGACTGTGTCTTGGATGAGGAAACGCAAGTGAATATTATGACAGAAGACACTTGGGAAATTTTGGGAAAGCCTACTGTGGTACCTTCATTGGGAAGGATGGGCATATTTAAAGGTAAGACAATAAGCCTATGTGGAAGAGTTACTAATGTACCTATTATTATCCATGGAACATCAACTAAAGAGGAATTTGAAGTCATTAAGTTTGTTGATAACAGTGCCCCTTTCCCACTTTTGTTAGGAAAGACTTGGATTGAGAAGGATCATATCATAAGGAAAGCAGAGGAAGAAGCTACAGAAAAGAAAAAGAAAGAACTAAGGGATTTCATAGCTAGAAAATAGACTAAATAATAGAAGAACGAGAAGATAAGTCGAAGCAACAGAAGGCAAGAGAATTAGTTGTCGAGATTGAAAGAACGCAAGAAGGTTTAAAGGAACTATCCAAGCAAGAAAAAAGAATACCCACCCTATAATTAATAAGAGAAGGGACGTTAACTTTGAACCCTTTGAGAGTACATCAGCAGTGCGAAGTCACCATGCTAGGAGAAGATAAGAATAAGAATGGAAAGAGAAATCCAGAAATAGTTAGAGAGACTCATATCACTCGAAAGAAGGAAAGGAAGCTTAGTAAAAATAAATCCAAGTTAGAAAAGCTACAGGAAGCTACAGAGAATAGATGGAAGACTTCATGGACTGGAACCTCGTAGGAGGCAGGTTCATAGGATTTGAACCTCGCAAAAACAGCATGACCACGCAGAATGGGACTTCGCCCTGGCAAAGCTATATGACCATTGGAGGCACCCTGACCATTATAACGATGCTCCAGAACGGATAGGAAACACATTTATGGGTGGATGGACCACTTTTGGGACATTGAGACCGCGCCATAACAGACAGATTCACATTGATGGAAGCATTCTTGCCCGTTGGAAGAATCTATTATGAGGCCCTGGTTATTTAACCCATGGACATTGCACCGGGACCACTTTTTGCAACCTGTTATTAACTGAGCTAACAGAGAATTGATTGTGTGTCGAGTTGTGTTATCAGAAACTAGACGTCGATGTTCGTTTGTCTACCATGCTTATCCGTTCGCCTACCCTGACCTATCTGTTTAATAGTGAGAATGGTGGGCGAACCTACTAAATTAGAGAAGTTTGTTGAGGAGATCTTCAAGAAACTGATGGTCGATAAACCATTATCTGAAGGAGTACAGGCGTCGTTGACTAGGGGACTGTAGGCTTCCCCTTCGACTGGACGTCATTCTGGTCATGTTAACCCCACGACTGAGTAGTGAAGTAAGCATCGTGTCGATCTGGATAATGTGAAGTAGATCTCATCAATCTTACCAGACTATATCCCACCTTTGGCTAGCGTGGTTAACCATGACAGCATATCATGAGACTCTGAGTACACCCTGATCACCACATACATCCCAAAAGGAATACACGTAGTTAAGAGTCAATTAGGACAGATCCCACTACTGAAGAACAACAATTTCAATCTAGGAGACAAAAAGAACTATGTTATTCTCGCACCCCATTGATACTTGACGAAGACAACTGGGAAGAAGCCTCGCCTGGTCTCCCAACCATGGATTAAGGAGCTGGTGCAGTCCACTATGCTAAATGTGATGAAGAATCCCCATTTTGGTCGTCACCAGGAGGTTAACACTTGCGTTAAACTCCTCTTGTCATGCTACCATGGCGGATACCTGTGGCTCGATCGACGGATTACTGTGGATACGGCGTTGATCCACTTGATTACAGGATTAAGCATGCAAGGACCTGACCCTCAACAGTTTTATCCAGGGAAGGCCTCAAACCACTCCCTGGCATAGTGCATCAAGGAATCTTACGACGAAGTTGAAAAGGGAAAGTGAGGCTACAAGGTAGCCTCTATACAGGATGGCGCAATGCATCTCGCTTGCCAACTCATAGTTGGCAAGCTCGCGGTAAGAAAGAACCGCCCCACACAGGTCACTGGGTTCGTGGTGGATCTTGTAGGAAAATGTGTGGAGGGCATGCAAATGAATTGGGCGAGTTACCTCATCAATGAACTCGAGAAAGACTGTCACAAAGCTCAGGATCTAGGATATGAATTCCACTTTAGTTGGTTGATCGTGTTGATTGCATTTGTCGCTTGGAAAATGCCTGAAGGAGCCACCTTTCCAGATATTGAACCATCGAAGTCGTTGGCCGCTAGGTTCTCTACCTTGTTGTACACCAACGACATGTCGAAGCAATGGTCGTCCAATGTTGTGTTCCATGTGTATTATCAACAACTAAAGGTTTCCATTGAAGCATTTTTGTGCATGACACTGCGCACCTTGCACCAGTACAAACTGATAGCCAAGTTCCGAGCATATCCTCATTTTATCTATATCACTACGCGCAGAGATGTGAGCAAGGAAGAGTTACAGTCATATTACAGGCTGACAGATGAATACAAGGAGAAGATCATGAAGGAGTGGTTGGAGGAGTTCCTTGTACATGTTGTTGATGCAAAACTCTCTCACACAGACACCATAGGAATCCCCTAGTCACCTGGGTTGAACATGTCAGATAGTCCAGTGGGACGAAGAAGAAGAAAAAAAAGGAAAAAGTCCAAAATATAGAGATTGATGAGGAGGACAGTGCCTCTGAAGAAAATGGATCTGGCTCGCTAGGAGTAGGACACAAAAAAAATGGACAAGGATGAGGGGACAAAGGAGAAAATCAAGGAGAAGGAGAAGCTACACCGTCTACAGATCCCCCAACTGGAACAGTCACACCACAGAAGAGGAAGGTTTCTCCTCAGAAACCTTCGTCAAGAAAGAAGATGCATGCTAGCAAGCCCCAGTTAGAGGCCACGCTTACAGAAGACGACATCAGTTTGGTCCACGGATCCATGGAGGATGCTTCCGAGGACATCTTGCAGAGATATGGAGAAAAGCAGGAGTAACTATATGGCAAGATCGAAAAGGAATTGAACGAAGTACAAAAATCTATTTGTTCGGTCCGCGCAGTACCTACTGCACCTTCCTCATCATAGATTCCATAATTGGGGGATGAACCAACCTAGTTGATAACACTTGCAGATATGACAGAGGCTCGACTTCAGAAATTCCAAGAAGAGAAGGAAAAGGCTACATAAGCCTTGAAACAAGAGAAAGAGGAATTCTTAGAGAAATTATGAGTAGTTTGGTACTGTGTAACCGCCTATGAAAATGAGAAAGAAGAGTTATGGACGATGCTCTAGGACGACAAAGTGAAGCTACAAAGATAAAATGAGCAGTTGCTCACAGACTGAGATATGTTCAAAGAAGCAGTGAATAAAGCATGTCACTCTATGTCAGGCTTGGCACAGGAGGAACAGGATTCGGTCGAGGTTCAAGTGGTGAAGCTCGCTGAGACCATCCAACAGCTTCAAGCGAGGATAATAGAGTTGGAGGTCCAAGCAGTACCCAACACCCCACAGGAAGTGTGCGATCAAAGGGAGGAAGTCGCTAAGAATGCAGTTGTAAGGATCAGAGCCCTCGCCTCAAAATGAAAACAATTGAGTGATAGAAGCACGCAGACATATGAATTCCTCGCAGAAGATCCAGAGCTAAGAAAATTGGAAGCACAGTTACAAGAGGCACAGCAGCAGGCCTTCTTTTTTCAAGCGCAGATGAATCTTATCACCGCATTTGAAATAATGAAGAGGTCCTAGGAACAACGCATGGTACAACAATAGATTACTGCCATCCAAGGTATGGTAATGGAAGTCGCACAAAAAATACAACCTGTGCAGGATGAAGCTTGCAAGGTGTTTGAAGAAATTTAAGGACAAGGCTCGCAATTGGACCAAGTGGTTGTGACAGCAGAACAGCGCCTAGAAGGGATATTTACAGAGAAAATGATCCAAGAGCTCACTGAGCAGGAGGCTCAGGCGAACCAGCAAGTCGAGGCAACTTGAGTGAATCTAGAGGCCTTCAAAGTGGCATTGACCAAACCTGAGTGACTCGGGACAATTCACATGTGAGTGTTGGGGACATGTTGGCCCTCAACCAAGTTTTGAGGAAACCTTGGTCAGGTTTGGACCACTTTTGGACTTCAACAGGCTGGTCAAATATGGAGTGCCCAGGCAGAGCTAATATCGCGGATCTCACCGATTTTGCAGGCTATGTGGACCCAGCAAGGCATTCCTTAGGTTTTTTGTAATGGGTTATGGGATGTCATCCCATGGGGTTTACCCATGATTAGGCCTTTTTGTAAGGAAATGTAAAAGTATAAATAAGTGTAAGAATCTATAGTAGAGGCAGCAATGTAAGCAGGAAGTGGCTAAGTGCAAGTATTTCTGAGTTGCTTTGTGCAACAAAATGTGTATGTAAGGCTCTGTGCTCAATAAAGAAGTTGGCTCTGTGCCTTGACCTAATTTTGGGAAGGAGGATCTGGTGCTCAGTGCGTAGATCTCATGTCTAGTGCGAACCTTGGCTCTATGGCTTAGTGCACAGGAGCAACTGAATGTAAGAGATTGAAGAATAATAAAGAAGATGAAGCAGTCGATGGACATAACCCCACACTAGGGTGAACCATATATATCTTATGTCTTTGGTTTTCTTTGTTGGTTATGTTATGAATCTACTCAATCCTTTTCTTATTATGTATGTTAGGTAGATCTATTGATGTTGAGTGATTTATTTGTGTTAAGGATGAATGAATRTTAGATCTAATGCAGTGTTGTGTGCTAAGTGGTTGAAGCACTTAATATTTATTGTTACTGCGTCGATCTATCTTTGGGTAAGTTTTTCGATGTTAATAAAGCTAATGAACTAATGCATGTCACCTTTTAAGTGTTTCTAGAATACTCTGTGAAGTGTTATTATCACATATCTGTGTCCCAGCTTGGTTACAGACACCTGAGTCCTATAACCCCCCCTACTTCTATCTCGGTTGAGACCTCGCCTGCTTCGTAGGTGTTGCTAAAAGGGTCGATAGTTAGGGTTTTGTTGGTGCGTTGTTGAAGCAAACCCTGGGTCTGCCCCTATGCCAACACATGGTCATCTCCTTTTAACAGTGGTGTTATTTTGGATGGAATTCCTTGTTTTTGATCCATTGGATTCTTCAGGATCTGCCTTCCAGTGGTTAGACTGTGGTGAAGAAACTTGGCTCTGATACCAATTGTTGGAAATACTAAGAGGGGGGGGGGGTGAATCAGTATTACCTTTTATCCAATTAGTAGTTATTTTTTTAAAAATTCAACCACAACAATAAATGAACAATGAACTAAATATAATAATTAATTTCTTATCACTAATAAGAATTACAATGTTTGTATTATAACAAGTTATAATTGTGAAGGACACCTATCCTTTTTAGAGCACCAACTCTAGGAAACACAAATCCCCTTCCTTTTTTGAGCATGTACTCAAGGAAGTTGCAACTCCTTGCTTCTTCAAGCACCAACCTGAAAGGAGGCTCCAACCCCCTGAATTATTCAAGCACCAACTTGAAGGGAGGCACTGAATCCCTGTTGTTTCAGGCTTCTACCTGAAAAGGACTATATTCCTTGTTTTCTCCTCCCTTCCACCCTTACTGCACAGTTTTTATTTTTACTCTCATATGTTCTGGTTACTCTGCTTAAGGTATTCTCAGATATCTCCTGAGTCACACTTACATTCTTCATTATAATGGGTTTATATATATTACCAAACAATGTGCATCACTGAACCATTGTGTCTCTTCAATGAATCAATATGCCTCTTCATTAATAATAGGTTTTTATTGACATTAACTTGAATTGACTTTCAAATCCCCTTTAAATTAATTAATTTTAGTTCTTTCTTATGTCAATATTCCTTATGGAATGGTCGATCTGAGAAACTCTTAAAAAAATATGAATAAGACTGTCACTTTCGTCATTACACAACGCTCTATTTTCGTCAAAACTCAGTTATCATTGGATCATGATAATGATTCAATCTTGATAGTTGATTTCCATGATAGATTATCTTGGGCACCTGGCCACTTCCTTCAAACTATTTCTAGAGAATTTGACTTAGGGAAACAATCATGGCTTAAGTTTCAATAGAGTTGTGTCTTTTGTGTCTCGAAAACTTGTTGCAATGGTGTTGCACCTTTCGTGTCTCAGAACTTGTCAAAATGAGTTGTGCCTCTTGTGTCTCAAAACTTGTCGTAATGGGGTTGCACCTCTCATGTCTTGAAAACTTGTTGCAATGATGGTTTCCCTCTTGTGTCTCGCAACTTGTCGCAAAGGGGTTGCGCCTCTTGTGTCTTGAAAACTTGTCGCAATGATGTTGTGCCTCTTGTGTCTCAGAACTTGTCACAAAGGGATTGTGCATCTTGTGTCTAGAAACTTGTTGCAATGAGGTTGTGTATTTCATGTCTCAAAAACTTGTTGCAATGGTGTTTCACCTTTTGTGTCTCAAAACTTTTCGTAATGGGGTTGTACCTCTCATGCCTCAAAAACTTGTCGCAATGATGTTGTGACTCTTGTGTCTCAGAAATTTTTGCAAAGAGGTTGCACCTCTCATGTCTTGAAAACTTGTCACAATGATGGTGTGCCTCTTGTCTCGGAACTTGTCGCAAAGGGGTTGCACCTCTCTTGTCTAGAAACTTATCACAATGAGGTTGTGTATTTTGTGTCTCGAAAACTTGTCGCAATGGTGTTGCGCCTTTCGTGTCTCGGAACTTGTCGCAATGTGTTGTGCCTCTTATGTCTTGAAACTTATCATAATGGGGATTTAATACTTCTTACATGTCGCACACGGTATGGGACTCAATAATTTGGTTTCAATACCACTTCCATGTCGCACGTTATAGAGGACTCAACAATGTGGTTTTAATACTACTTCCATGCCGCACGTTGTAGGGGACTCAACAATGTGGTTTTAATACTACTTCCATGTCGCACGTTGTAGAGGAATCAACAATGTTATTTTAATACTACTTCCATGTCACGCATGATAGGTTAGATTGATGAAGTGTGGCACATCTATCACGGTTGATCTAGAATATTTTTCAACGGCACAATCTCTACGTGACGCAACACTATTTCTCTTGAGCTTGCGTCCTACGTGATTTGTGAGTGATGCAACGTTATTTCTCATGTGCTTGTGTCCTGCATGATTTATGCACAATGCAACACTATTTCTCTAGGCTTGTGTCCTACGCAATCCAGTGCTATTTTTCTAATCTTTTGTCCTGCGCACTGTTGACATCAATGACAACCAAACTTCCAACAATCTATGCGCAATGCAACACTATTTCTCATGATCTTGCAACCTACCTGATCTTTTTGTGATGCAATGTTATTTCTCTTGTGCTTACGTATTGTGCGATTTCTGCTTGATGTAGTGTTATTTCTATGAATGCGTGATGCAACACTATTTCTCCTGATCTTGCATCCTGTGCAATCTCCGTGCGATGCAACACTATTTTTTTGAGCTTGTGTCCTACACACTTTTGACAGCAATGACAACCAAACTTCCAACAAAGTCCTTGTGTAAATTATGTATAGATTTGTTAATTGAATATTCATGTGCTTATCTGATTCCTTTGTATATCATTGGGGAGACGTGTTGAACTATTTAATCCATATAGGATCCCCTTTGTTTTATCCAGTGTTGTGCAGGTTCGGATCGTAATCGATCATCTATCATCGAAGAATCCATAATTGAGTCATTTGGAGTTGTGAGTGAACAACGATCAATTCATGTTCAGTGTGCAAGGCGAACCAAAGGTCAAAGAAACCCTTTGTAAGGATCGAGGAACAACAACTATTGGATCATTCCATTGATGAATAGAAGTTGTTAGATCGAAATAGAGAGATATTATCAATATATGCGACTAGAGGATTATAAGCGTCAGATCATATCACAATTAATTCGTCACTGTCTGTTCCAAATCCAATCAACAGAGAACAACTGTATTGGAAATCAAAAAGACTATGTAGAAGTCTCAATATCCGGTGGTGAGAGTAAGATATGGTCATCCATTCCAGATCCATATCGACATATGACAATGTATCAAGAGTTGGAAGACACGAGGAAGTTAAGGGAGAATCGTGATCATTCGATCTAGATCGGCGATCCTCATTACAACAGATCGTGGACATCAGAAGTTTTAAAGTATTGGAGGGCCTAAAATTTTTGAGGTCCTGACGACGAAAAACATCACGCTGACGTAAGGAACTCCATAGAGGAAGTGACACGTGGAGACCAGGTCCCATGGTACATGTTTTCCATGGAAAAAAATTGAATATAGATCGACAACTCAGATTAGATATCGAGTACAGATCAATGTCCCATATCATCGTGGGAATTGTCCCTTGGTGACTTATACCTTTGCAAGAGTGTTAAGGATTGGACGGTGGAGATTAAATATTTGGGATAGAATATTGACAAACCTCGTTGTTTCTTATTTCATCCATTAGGATTTTTGGTTGATAAGAAGTGGTGTAAGTCCCGATGTCCCGATGATGAGATACGTCGTGTTGACATAAAGGCATCCACTGAGGAGATGAAATGTGGAAGCAAGGTTCTGGACTGATCAAGGTTTCGTGGTGGCCCACATCATGAGTTGAATTATAATTAGAGGAGAATCAATGATCTATATTGGATGTAKATCCAGATCAATGGTGTTCATAGTTGAACGATATTGTAGAGGAAGAGATCATGACGGTTGATCATCGGCAGGATCAACAGTCCAGGTCATTTCAGACCGCAACYTTCAAGAGTTCTGATAGTTGGGAAGTGTTAAAAAGTCCCAATGTCCTGGGACCACTATACATGGAAGTCATTTATTGAAGAACATAGATCAACGGCCATCAGAATGAGTGGGGTAGCGAAACTAGAAGATCCACCATCAATCATCAAAATGGATCAATGGTGAACTGAAGTTCAATGATCCCACGACATAGTTAGATCCAATTGTCAATTGGGAGAGGATATCTACAGCCAAGGTTGAATGTGTATCGGCAAGGTGCTCGAAGCTTAAAGGGTCACCACCCACTGAGTGGTTTATGCCACTAAATATCGTCGTCATAGACTATGGTCACATGGAATGAGAGTGATAAAAGTTAAGTGTCAGGGTTTAAGCACGAGTGGATAAGAGTCGGTCACAGTCACTAGTCGTGTGGACAAAAGGAGATATTAACTTCTAGACTTTAGGTGCTAGTGGACTGGTGTGAAAATAGAGCATTACATAGCTCTATAATAGAGGAATTAGGCATGTATAAGGAATTATAGAATGGCTCGATCTTGGAGTTGCAGCAGAGTAAATGTATAACTCTGCACCTGTGGGAAATTGACCTAATGGGTCGTTATCAGAAAGGACAAACCTAACCCTCAAGGGGTCAATTCCTTAAAGAAAATAAGAATTGTATAAAGGAAAAAAACAAAGAGGAAGAACACACAAATCGCAGGAATAGAGGACCATATACATGATATTGCAAAAGTATTAATGAAGATAGGAGGTTCTCCTACCCCATTTAGCCTTGAACCTGTCAAGGAATTATGTCCAACTTCCTCAACAAGAAATAAATTGTAGAGAAAGAAACCTAGGGAAAGGGAAAGGGCATAAGTGCAAAGCCCTACATAAATCCATACAACACACTTATAGGACATTGAGGAAAATTTATAAGATACTTCCATTACAACAATGCAATCTGAGAAATTCATGGAGTAGTTGAGAGAAGAAAATGTAGAAATTGACAAGTGGAGGTTAATAGATCAATCAAACACAAAAGGAGTTATCTCTCTAGAAGAGGACCACCATGTATTATCTATTTTTTAAGAGAAGTCACATATCTTGAAAATGTGAACCTAAACATTATTAAGGAGCTAGAAAATGAGAATCTCACCTTAGGGGAGGAACAAGAAAGGAAAAGGGAGGAAACTCGAGATAACAATGAGAGGATTGTGCTATTGGAAAGTTTAATTGTCAAAACTACAGAGTTTGCAAAGGAATTGTTATCCTATGGACCACCAACTACAGCATATGCATTATACTTAAGGGAGAAATGGTATAAGTTTTAGTTGCACGGGATTGTTAGCCACTTACCATTTCAATTGGATAATCAGAAAGATTCCAATGAGGTATACCACAGTTGTCTTCAAAGAGAAAATAAATTTTTGTGTGAAATTTTTATCTCCATAATTATGCACTCCCTCACCCTTTTAAGTGGTCTACCAATCCATATGTGGGATATGTGCAACTAAGAGATTTTTTCTCTTAGATGTATAATGAAGAGAATAGATTCACTGAGGCTTTAGTGGCATAAAGAAAAAGAACTTACTATGAGACTTTCGGTGAGGATTGAGACCACCAAACTTGGAGAAGTCTTGAAAAAATATTCCCATGTGATTTCAAATGTAGAGTTAACCCAAGTACTGAAAGAAATATGGTAAGAAGCAATAACACAATATCATAAGATTATGAAAAAATTAGGGGATAAGTTGTTGCAATTTTCTTTAAGAACCCACCCTTGAATTAAAAACTGCATATCCACACTCTTTTCCAAGATTCAGAGCTAGACTGAACTTGAATTGGATAGGCTTAAGGTTTAGATTTCCCTTACTCTTGCACCCAACTCCATCTTGGATATCTTGAGGAGAAACTAATATGGCCATAGAGAAAAAGAGGTAGAGTGAGGTGCACAAGAAGCAGGTTATCATTACAAAGATGTCATCACTCATTTCATAGATGTCATCACTCATTTCATGGCATAATATCTTAGGAAAGTGTGTATAGATAAGTAGTTAGAGGACAAGGAGCAATATCATGGCACATCATCAATTTTGATTTCATTTTTTAATATGTTGCACAAAGACATGCAACTCTTTAGTTGGGGGTATGATGAGCCCCGTGATTATCCAATGTTGCTCATATTTCTGTTCATAATCACTACCTAATAACCTCAAATGACTAATACATTTCCAAACACTTACTTAAATAGCCGAATTAGATATTTTTTAACATGTGTTGTATAAATTGATTTGTTTGGCTTAATTTCAAATGAACGTGAAAAATGGATGGTATATTTTTTTATGTTTGAGTTTATATTGTTGATTGAATGATATGAATTAACATTGATTGGAAGACTAGAGTATGTTATAGAGTTTTTTTACCAATATATGTTATAGAGTTTTGTTTACCAATCATTGGAACTGACTCCATGTAGCCACTATGGAGAGGTTTGATTCCCTAGATAACTACGTCACCTTTAAAAGCTATAGAGGTACTTTGATATGGAAAACAAAGGGAGGTATCGTCATATCATGTCACTTCAATTTATGAAGATGATTAGATAAGATGTCAATACAAGAGACATCCATTAACTCAATTAAAGTTCAAATCCCAAATCTTAGATATATCCTAAATATTAGATACATCTCTAAGCAAGCAAGCAATGAATCTCTAAGCTCTGCTACGCTTAAGTGGGAGTTCAAATAGGTAGGCAACCTCTTGCATTCAGGTATTTTATTCATAGAACCATCAGAGCTATACTCTTGATGTTGTGAATCTAGTTTGAACTCTTTAGTTGAGAATATAGTTTTTTAATCAATGTAATTTCTTCACCCGTCTTGAATAAATATTTAAAATAAACTTTGACTTAAGAAGTATTTACGGGGGTGGTAGGACTCCCTTTGGTAGGGCCCAATCAAGGGGACAAATTCCAAAATCATACAAGTATTTAGAGGGGTGGTAGGACTCCCTTTGGTAGGGCCCAATCAAGGGGACAAGGGCATAAGTGCAAAGCCATACATAAATCCTTCCTTACAATATACTTTGATATCTTTTTTATGAAGTTCAAAGCACTTAATTATTCGAATCAATCTTAGCAAATTTGTATCATTGTTATTTATATGGAATTTTTTATAATATAAACACCACACATAGATAATTATAAGAAAAAATTAATGTGAATTGAAATTAAAAAAATTAAAAATTAAAAACTCTACGATGCATTATTGAACACATCTACAATGCAAAATTAGACACTACAATGCACTATTGAATGGGTCTACAGTGTAGTATTAAACAAATATGTGGTGCACCCTGGAATGAGTCCCATATTTCCCATTGTAGAAACCTTAGTTGTGGGAGAATTGAATGTGTGGTTGCCTTTCATATTTTTGAGTGATTTATTTAAATTGCATAGTTTGAATGGATCTCTGTAGTGTTCTCTAGCGATCTCTGTGGTGTTGAGATAAGAAATATTTATCTCTGTGGTGTAATTTTTTGAAAGGGCCCTTTATGTACATCTTTGAGTGGTAAGAACTCCACGTGGATCTCAAAAACAAACTCAATGGTGAACCCTAGAACAATAATAAACACAAGGCCAACACCCTATAATTAATAAGAACTCTGCGATGTGAACGAACTTAGTGGTAAGAATTCTTTGGTGTGAAATAAATCAATGGTAAGCATGGATTTGAACGGTGAGTTCTGTGTTGCAGTGATTTTTTTCATTCAAACCCCACCTTAAATAAAGTGCGCAAGTTGTTTCTGCCTCTTATTTATTTCTTATGCTTTCTAATATAAGTTTCAATATGAGTAGTTCACCACATATATCAAAATCTCTCAAGGGGAGATCTAGAAAATAACTCTAGACAATCTGTGTGAATATATAGAATCATTAGAAAAACATAGAGAAGAAAGAGAAGTCCAACTTCAAACAAAGTTAAAAGTAATGCTTGATAATACATTTATATTGAAGAAAGAGAAGTCCAACTTCAAACAAAGTTAAAAGCAATGTTTGATAATACATTTATATTCTTCAGAGTCAAGTTTTAGACTCAGATAAATAATAGAATATTAGGATTGAAGTTTTAGCTATAGAAAATGGAGGTTAGATTGCAAGAAATAGAAAAACAAAGCCAATGAAAGAAACAATCAACCGAATGAGAAGAGGTCAAAGAAAATAATCATCTTAGGGACAAGATTTAATAGCTAGAAGAAAAGCTAATGAACAATTTGACCTTAAATAGTTTGGAACGTAATTTGGGTATCAAACTCATTACAGAGGAAATAAACAAGTTCATAGAGTTAGACCATGAGCATAACAAAAGAGCCTTGAACCTCATTATTTTTGGTGTAAAAGAGCATAAAGATGAGGACATGCTTGCAACAATCAAGAAAGAACTAAAAAATAAATCACAAATTGAATCAATGTGTCTCATAGAAGAAAAGAGGCTAGGAAAAATAATTCAACATAAAAATCGATTGAATCTGGTTAAGGAAAGCTTTAATGACCACAAATATGACATACTCACCAAAAATCCAAGCTTAAAAGGGTCGGGAATATTTATAAATGAAGACATCATTCCAAAAGACCAAGTGGAATAAAGGAAGGAAGTTCAAAGGGTAAAATAAGACAAGAAGGAAGGGAAATGGGCAACAATTAGGAATAAAAAAGATGTTATCCGGGATAGAGACTTGAAAGATAATAATAAATAAGAATTTGTGACACTTTGGATTCTCTCATGAAACTGTTGAGGTTTTCCATGAAGCAAAGTACCTATATTAAGTTGGATCCCAAGTGAAATTGATATTAAGTTAGTATTGAAGTGAGTGAACATTATCACATTTATTTTAAAAAAATTGTATATCCAATTTAATTTCTAAATTAATAAAAAAATTAGTAAAAGTAATGCTCTGTAAAAAAAAAAAAAAAGTTATAATAAATAATTATCATTTATATAAATTATTCCAATAAAAAATATCAACACAAATAAATATAATTAAAAGAAGATTCTTATTATGGAATAAAATTCCAACAAATTAACATGTCACTATAATAAGATTATAAGATTGTATGCAACATTACATAATAATATTCTCAAGTCTAATACAACACTTAACCCATGACATTGAAATTGCCAATGATATTAGAGATAAAGTATGTTCTCACATCAAGCCAAGCACTTTCAATTCAAACCAAACATTTAGATTGAGAAGTCATCTATATCTTAAAATAGTTATGTGTGTAAAATAATTCACAACATATATAACACAAAATTAGGAGACTAATAATTTGGAAAAAAATCTCAACACATGGATATGTCATTCTAGTAAGATATCATGCAACTTTGCATAGATAACAACCATAAGTTTGTGATAACCCATGAGGTACAACAAGAAAATTGTCGATAATTTTAGTATTGAAGTAAGGGAGGATGTTATCACATCAACCAAGAGACTTGCACTACAAATCTAGTTTTTGGATTGACAAAGATTTTGGTGTGGATAATTTCTTATAAATTATATTTTTCTTGCATGTATTAAATTAAAAACATAGCATGTAATACTACATATATAACAACCACAAGCCTAAACTAACCTAAAATTCATCACATTGAAATTGTTGACAATGTTAGTACCGGTTAAAGGAGAACATTGTCACACCAACTCAAGTATAAACACCCCTAAGCTAACTTATAAATTGAAAAAAGTTTTATTATGATAATGCCTTATAAATTTGCATCTTTATTTAACAATTATTATATCTATGAAATTATTCACAACATAACATTAGAAAAAAATATTAATAAAATAAAATCCAATATTGTATTTATATAATCATCACAACTCTAAAACAATCCATAACTATAAATTTCTTAAAAAATAAATAACAAAATATATTCAAAACTAAATCACTTGTATATTTCTTCAAATTATTTTTACCTTTATGTGTGTAAATTGACTTTTTAATTATTTGATCATTAAATAATGAAATTAATTATCCATTTTTCATTAATCTTATTTTAAGTACTCCATTTACTTTATAAAAATTTTAAATTTATATATATATATATATAAAATAAACATATTGAATATTGTCCTCTATCTAAACTTTCAAATCACTCCGATGAGAAAGTAAGTAAGTGTTATTCTTTGTACCTCCAAACCAAAATCTAATAGTATCTCTATTCTTTTCAAGATAGGACAAAGAGAAACTCATGATTGTAAAATTGAAATATTGTTTATGCTTATGCTTTGGGATAGGTGCATTTACTATTTGGCGATGAGAAAGCAAGCACTGATTATTGGATCCACACATTGTACTCCATGGATGGATGCACAAATATAAACATGAATTTTCACAATTTAGGATACTGAAATGTTTAATATAAAATCAAGTTTATTGTTTCTATTATAATTAAGAAAAGTTAATATTTTATTATAATAAATAGTTTGTTATAAATAATAATTTTTGGATAATATAAAATATAATTTAATTATGTTTATGGATTAGGTAGTATAAAAGATGTGTTGAAAATAAAATTATTATTATTATTAAGAAAAGTTAATAGTTTATTATAATAAATAGCTTGTTATAAATAATGGTGTATTTATAATAAATAGTTTATACAGTATGAGTGGGTCTAATGGTTAAGAACATGTGTTTCCTCTTAAGAAGTCATAAGTTCAAACCCAGAAAGGAGGTAGGGTATGTATACCACAAACAAGGGGATCTCATACACCAATTTGGTGTGGCTTGGCCGTGACCTTAAAAACAGATTATTATTATTATTGAATAATATAAAATATAATTTAATTATGTTTATGAATTAAATAGTATAAAAGATGTATTGAAAATAAAATTATTAATATAGATAAGTAATTTTCATCATAGTAACACAATTTTTACGGGAAATGTTATGATTTTCATTTTGATTCAATATTTAACAAAACAAAAACACAAAACATAAAGTATCATTGTGATGTTATAATCTACTTTATGTAATTTTTCAATTTTCATTCCGAAAATATACTAGATAAAAAATTAATTACATATTTTAATGGTACAGTTTTTTGAATGAGTTTCAATCCAGGAGAGCTAAGTTGTAATGACTCCATAATGTACATTTATGATATGATAACTTGAAGCCCAAGGAAAATGTCTAACTAGCCAATGGTTATGAGTTCAAGTTGTGGATTTGGTTATGCTCCTATACTTAAAGTATACTTAAAGACTGTGTACAAAATAAGAAAATATGATATACAATAAAATAACCACCAAAATGGTTGGAAGGAGCACAAGAGGGCTAATAATGAGTCAGGAAAGGGGAAGAGGAAAGGGGGTCCTTGGAAAGATAAAACCATTAAAATAATTTGCAACATACCCTCTGAAAAGTATTACATTTTTTTCAATCCTTTATTAAAACCTCTCTCACTTACCTTTAACCACATAATAACCAAGAAGAAAAACATAACATTACTTAGAAGACAAGTATGCATTATAAATGGAAAAATATATAACATGTAAGTTTTATTAGAAAATGTTCTTCCATAATTCTCCCATTATTACTCATGCACATGAAGGAACTTGTATGCCCTTTCATGGTCGCCATATTTTCTATAACTAGTGTTGAGAGCCCAGGGGATTGAGTGGTTTGGGAGTGTATGTAATCTATAATGATTGTTGCTAGTAAAAGATGGAATGCATTGGATTGAAGGGATAATCCATGGATGTAGAGTGAGTAGAGAGGATTACTAGTGTGAAAACATGTCACCCACTTGTCTAAGATTATGATTGATTGTATATAAGTTAAGGTCTACCAATCATGACACCCAAAAGATAATCAACAAATCAAACACTCATTGTCTATATTGGAGCATTGGAGAGGACATATTTCCTAGGGACTATATGGAAAATCCTTACCTTATATTGTGTTTGGATAAAAGAGTGGATTCTGTGGTTGATTGGAGGTTGGGTGTGTTGCCTAGTAGATTTTTCCTACAAGGAATTTGATTAGGTGTGTGGTTCTCATTGTGATCTAAGTATTGTGGGTTGGGTTGAGTGAGAAACAAATTCCAATAGCAATCCTTCTCCCTTATGGTATTATAGCCCAACTTGGGGGTGGAATCTACAATAACTTCATGTAGTTGGGTGGTAAATCACTTCTTTGCAATCGATTTGGTAGACATTAATATTCTGAGTAAAGATTATCCAATTGAACTCACAACTAGAAATTCTAACTAGACAATGAGAATAAAAAATGTTAATTAGAGTGCCTTAATGACCAAGAGAAGTGGGCCCATGCACTTGATACATCGTATTACTGATGTCGCAAGCACAAAGAAACAAATATGTGGAAGTGCCATCCTTAATGATGTAGAAAGCAACGAAGCAACAAATATGATGCAACATGTATGTATGAGTCATCCTTGAATTCATGTGATTATGTGACTAGATAATATTTGGTTGTTACAAAATACATCCTTGTTTTTAAATCTACCAAATGTGTGGGAGAGGTCCATTAACTTGTAGGTTCTCATTGTTATGGAAATCAATTAAACTACTTAAATATATTAATTATTATACTATGTGAAAATATATTTTTTAGCTTTATAACGTGAATTCATAAGTGTTGGGTATGTGTTATATTATTTGCGCGACTAGATCTAGTGTTTGTGTTTGGACGAGCATGTAGAGGGATCAGAGGGGGGCGGGGGAAGGTGCACTAGGCCTCTCCCTACTAAGGGGGTCATAGGGGGGCAGAGCCCCCCTGTCCGGGGGTTCACAAGGGACGGGAGCCCCCCCGCAAGGGGGTTCAAGGGAAACACTCGCAAAAAAAAATTATTTGGTGTTTTTTGTGTCTGTTTTTTGGTGGTTTTTTAGCACATGGTTTTCACCAATGGTTTTCTATCATAGTTAAGGAATTAGGGTTGTTGACAAATCTCGGTCAATGGATTAGGGGTTTTGGATTCTACGGGATCCTATATATTGTATTGTATTGTAAAAATGGAGATATGATGAATAGAATATTAGAGGTGTGGCTCCCCCTTGACCAAGGCGTTCGTAGGGGATGGGATCCCCCCTACATGGGGGTTCAGAGGCAACGCTCCCCAAAAAAAATTATTTGGTGTTTTTTGCGTTCGTTTTTAGCGATTTTTTGGCACATAGTTTTCAGCGATGGTTTTCTAATCCGGTTAAGGAATTAGGGTTTTTTACTAATCTAGGTCAATGGATTAGGGGTTTTGGATGCTACGAGATCCTATATATTGTATTGTATTGTAAAAATGGATATATGATGAATATAATATTAGAGGTGTGGCTGTAAATAGGTTTTTGGTTTTCCTGATTTAAGTTTCCAGCGTAAAAATCTCGGTGTAATATGTGTGTGTGTGTGTGTGTGTGTGTGTCATTGTACCCTTTTTGTTTTTATTGAGAAATTGTTTGGAGTAAATAATTGTACAAGGTTAAAATCTACATTTGGTATCAGATATATGATTGGCTTGGTCTCTTTAATGAGAGTGGCCTAAGGATTTTAGGAATGGTGGCATCAAAGACTGGGGCATATCAGAGAGAAGGGATTTTGACTACTACACGGTAAATTTATAGTTGAAGTTGTGTCTAACTACTCTTTGGATTTTGATTTCTATGAATATTGTGTATATGGGAAGAAGAATCGGGTAAGATTCCCCTCTGGTGCAACGAGGGTAGAGGGAATTTTACAGTTGGTGCACAGTGATGTGTTTGGCCCTGTTTCAGTTCCATCGCTAGGAAAATATGTATATTATCTCATTTATAGATGAATCTCAAGGAATACTTGAATATATTTTCTCATCAAGAAAGTCTTTGACAGGTTTAAAGAGTTTAAGGCTCTTGTGGAGAATCAAAAAAAGAAAATAATTAGCGTGTTGAGGATGGATAATGGTGGAGAATTCTGCAAAAATGAATTTGAAGAATTATGTAAGAAGTGTGGTATAACAAGGTAGAAGAATACTCCATATACACCTTAGCATAATGGAGTTGTAGAAAGGATGAATCGGACGTTATTGGAAAAATCAAAGTGCATGCTCAGTGGTGTCATGATAACACATGAATTATGGGCAGAGGCAGTGGGTAATACATGTTACATGTTCAATCAAACACCCTCATCAACACTGGATGAAAAAAATCCACACTAGGTATGGAATGGTAAGAAACCCTCTCTCACACATCTTAGGGTATTTTATTGTGAGGCCTATGTTCAAGTTCCAAAGGAAAACAAGAGTAAGCTAGATAAAAAGGATGAGAAGTGTATCTTATTGGGTATAAAGATGGTTTGAAAGGGTATAAGCTTTGGAACCTAGAAACTAAGAAGGCGGTGTATAACCGAGATGTGGTATTTAGAGAAATCAAAGATGTTGTCAAACGGGAAGTCCTACCAAAGAAGGAAGAGCCATAGAATGTAGATTTTGAGTTATAGGATGATGAATCAGACTCTACATAAGAACAAGAATCAAAATAAGAAGATCCTCATACTCTGTTATTGAGAAGATCGGTTTGGGAAATAAGGCAATTGGAAAGGTATACTCCACCTAATTTTCGTTCAAATTTTTCTTTGTCTATTACTATGACGATCCTAGAACTGTTAGGGAGGAAGCGGATTCGGAGGATGGAAAAATCTAGAAAAAATCCATGGTTGAAGAAATTACAACCTTGGACAAGAATGAGGCTTGGGATCTAATGGATTTGTTGATTGGAAGAAGTCCCATTGGTAGAAAATGGGTGTTTAAGAAGAAGTTAAATGCAAAGAGAAAAGTGGAGAAATACAAAGATCTATTAGTAGAAAAAGGTTATTCCGAGGTAGAGGGAATTGACTTTGGTGATATTTTTTCTCCCATTTCCAAGTTAAATTCAATTAGAATTATTTGATCTATTGGTGTTGTGTTTGGTTTTGAAGTAGAAAAAATGGATGTGAAGACAATATTCCCACATGGGGATCTGGAAGAAGAAATCTACATGAAGCAGTCAAAAGGATTTGTTATGAAGGGAAAGAAAGAACTGGTATGCAGGATGAAAAGGTCCATGTATGGGTTGAAGCAATCACCAGGGATGTGGTATCAAAAAATTGATACTTGTATGTTGGAACTTGGATTCACAAGGAGAAAATCATATCATTTTGTGTATTTCAAATTAGTTGGTGAACGTCTTATTTATTTGGTCTTGTATGTGGATGATATGTTGTTTATATGAAATGACAAGGAGATTATCCAGGATGTGAAAACCTGGTTTTCCTCTAAATTTGACATGAAGGATCTTGGAGCTGCAAATTTCATTTTGAGCATGGAAATAAAAAGAGATAGGGAAATCAGGAACTCTGGTTAAATTAGAGGAAACATGTAAAGGAAATATTATTGAGGTTTAATATGCAGGAATGTAAATCGGTCAAGGTTCCTATTCTTGTAGGTGTAAATTTATATGTGGATCAACGCCCCAAGACATAGGAAGAGAAAGAGGATGTGTCATGTGTTATATATGCTAGTGTGATTGACAGTTTGGTGTATCCAATGGTTTGTACTAGACTATACATTGCACATGCAGTGGGATTTTTGAGCAGGTATATGTCAAAACCATGGAAGGAGCATTGAACAGTAGTAGAGAGGGTTTGCAGGTATTTGTGTGGCACTACTAGTTATGGATTGTGCAACCAAGGAAGACCAAGATTGGACATACATGGGTTTATTGATGTAGACTGGGTTGGAGATATGGATCATAGAAGATCTACATATGGGTATGTGTTTAACTTATTTGGAGGAGCAATCAGTTGAATGAGCAAAAGGTAGTTTGTAGTGGCACTCTCAACTACAGAGGTTGAATACATGGCAGCCACTCATGCAAGCAAGGAAGAAATATGGTTATAGATATTGTGTTCAAGTATTGGATTGGTATAACAAGTTGTAAGGATAGATTGTGAGATTCAGAGTGCAATCGTCATGGCGAAGAACCTAGCTTATCATTCAAAGACAAAACATATTGATGTTCAATATCACTTTGTGAGAGACATGGTTGAAGAAAACAAGGTGTCACTAATGAAGGTGGACACTTTGAAGAATGTTTCAGATTCATTAACAAAATATGTGAGCACTGAGAAGCCTCTTGGTGTAGAAGATATATGGGCATTGATGCCCTGGATTGTTGACTATGTAATCTTGTAATTCCATGTATGCAAAGAAAAAAAAAAGTGGGAGAATGTTAGGTATGTTTTATATTTTTTGCATGACTAGATATAGTGTTTGCGTTGTTCCAGCCGTGCAGGGGTGTTAGAGGGGGGGTCATATCCCCCGAAAAAAAAAATATAAATAAATAAATAAAATGGCACGTGGTTTTCACCAATGGTTTTCTAATTCTGGTTAAGTAATTATGGTTGTTGAATAATCCGAGTCAATGGATTAGGGGTTTTGGATGTCGTTGGATCCAATATATTGTATTGTATTGTAAACAATGGATATGTGATGAATAGAAGGGTAGAGGTGCGGTTGTTAAAGGGTTGTTGGTTTTCCCTGTTTGGGTTTCTAGGGTAAACATCTCTGTGTAATGTGTGTGTGTGTGTGTGTGTGTGTGTTTTATGTTTTCATTCAGAATATGTTTGCAGTAAATAATTGTACAAGGTTAAAATCTACAATAAGTAAGAATTTTGAAGTTATATATATATATAAGAAGCTAGAGGAAGATCTGAATTTGAGGGGCGAAAGAGTTATTGAATGGTTAAAATATGAGCATAAAATGAAAGGAAAATGAATATATTTTAGAGACAGACAAGACACATTGGTATGGGGAGAAAATACAAGTGGAGAAATTACACTATAAACTTGGGTTGGAAGGTGTCTTTTCTTTTGTCAAGAGAGGATACAAAGCAGTGGTGGGATTTGGTATGGATGTTGAAAGCACTATATACGTCATGTATTTTCATGTGGTTACTACTTACAAACAATTTTATGACATAGGATAATCTACAAAAAGAGAGTTTATCAAGGTCCAAGTATGTGCCCGTTGTGCAAAGAGAATGAAGGATCCAGTTATCACATCTTCATTGCTTTTCTTTTCTCATGGGAGGTTTGGGCTGTAGCAACAAAATTAATGGCATGTAAGGGGAAATGGAGTGGAGCATCATTGACAAAAGATATAAGTTCATGTATTGAAGATAAATATGTGAGGAAGACTTGTCAATATTCTCCTCCTTTCCTGTAATATCCCCATTTTTAATCCTTGGTTTAGCAATGTATATTGTAAATACGATGTATGGTTTCGGGCCAAGCGATGTAATATGTAAACAATGTATGTTGAAAATAATAAAACAAAATCTATCATTGGTTGCGGACGAACACAAACAGAGTCATGGGGGATAAGTTTCCATGAGAGAGGGGTTCCAAGGGGGAATTATTCATGTCTATTGATTGTAAGCCACCTTTCTAAAATGATTTTGTATGAAACTTATATTTTCCCTTTTGAGTGATTCTGATCCAGGATCTTTTCATCAAAGTGACTTATAAAGAACTGTATTAAATGAGCATAAATCAAAGTGCGCCATTAAAGAAGGAAAAGCTCAATAATGAAGAGACATAAGCATCAAATCTGAACAAAAAAACTTGATAACGGAGTTCATCCCTGGTGGAATACATCTTCAGGTCCTGCTCTCAAATGGGTAGGCCTTTTTATTAACTCAACAAAAGAATTTGGCAAAATACATAAGTATATCTCATTCTGGAATTAAGCTGTAGATTTTTTGCTCAAATCAAAAAACAGACAACACCATTGAATTTGTGGCATCAAATTACCCAAAAATTATTGTCTCCACGCCTCAATCTGACTCTAGCACTCCCAGGCCCTTGAGAAATCTCATCTCGATTTCCGTGCCTACTCCCTGCATTTAATTCTTTGTATTATGTCTTGAATTTTGTGCATGGTCGTACCATTGAGTGCCCTCTCTCCACGTCTGTGGGTGGACTCATCATTTAAGGAAAAAGTGGGGTGGACTACACAACGTAGTCTGTTGTCCCAATAGTGGTGGATTCTATTGTTAAGGCATTATATAGGGGGAGGTCTCGGGGTCGATCTCGCGGGCCTCCCCTTTTGGGTTATAGTTATAACAATGTGTGTGTGTGTGTGTGTGTGTGTGTGTGTGTGTGTGTGTGTGTGTGTGTGTGTGTGCGCACGCGCGTGTGGAATGGAACCTTTCCAAGTTTGGAGCATTGTTTGGATCCATCGAAACTTGTATTTCGGCCGCCAGATTTGGCGGGCTCCCACGGATTTGGCAGGCCCATTTTTTTTTATTTTTGAAATTCGGTTTTTGGGCCCTCATTGGGAATTTTCCCACTGCTACGTGGCAGCCCATGACTAGGCCACATGGCAGCCAACCATTGTCCAACACCAACCACTTGAACAGTCACCTACCACGTCACCTGCCACATCAGCCTGTCATGTCACCGTACGGTCTGCCATGTGGTTGTATGGACTCTGATGGCATCCGTATTGATGTTGACGTCAGCAGTACGGATGCTAACTCATCTTACTAACTGGGCTAGGTTGACCACAAATATCTTTTGATCTGTAACTCCATTTGATGAGTCGTTTACGTCATTGGAAATCTTGTGACGCTCTCTTTGCGATGATCCCAATTTCAACAAGTTTTGAGGACTTTGAATTTTTCCCCTTTCTCTGTCTACTAAGGCCATTTTGAGCTTCCTGAGTTGCTTCTGTGAATTCTGAGTTGTCCTTAGTCTTCTTTGGATCCTTTTTGGATCACGCCTTCCCAGTGAGATCTTTTTGGACCACCAAAAGCTTTCATCAATCAACAGATAAGTGAGGGAAGAGTTCCCTCACCTTGTCCTTCTCAATCCACTTTGCCTTTCTTGGATGTGTGTCCTTTAAGCCTACTCAAAGATAATCAACATCACCCCTGTGTGAATTCCGTGTCCTTGTGTCCAGGATGATATATTCCTTTAACTCATCAAAGTTTTCAGGAGAAAACTTATCAACTGAAGGTATTGAAACTTCCTCACTCTGATCCATAATCATGGGAGGCTCAAAAAGTTTCAAGTTCTCCACATTTACAACTAAGTAGATCTACATATAAGGTGGAATATCTAGATGAAAAGCATTAGTACCACTTTTCTCCAAAATAGTGAAGGGTCCATAACGGATGGGCTTGATTTTCTTTCCTTCACCCTTCAATATTTCCTTGTTGATATCCATACTTGGTCTCCAAACTAGAACTGATGATCGACCATGTGTTTGTCATGTCGAGCTTTATATTGTGCTTGACTTTTCTCCAACTGTTCCTTGACTACTTGGTGTACCTGTTGGATCCTCTGGATGAACTTGCAGACTTTGTCTTCATTTCTTTCTTCATTTGAATCGGCATCTCTCCCATATATCAAGTCCAAAGGAACTTTTGGTAAATACCCAAAACATGTCTCAAAAGGAGAACATTGAGTGGAGGAATGTAAGACTCGGTTTTAAGCATGATGTACATAGGGTATCTATTCATCCCATAACTTGGGATGCTTGTTGCAATAGCCTTGAAGCAAAAGTACAATTGTTCGATTAACAACCTCTGTATGTTCGTTGGTTTGTGGATGGAAAGAAGTTCTCCTCTTCAACTTGGTGTCCATCATTCTTCACAATCTTGTCCAAAAATCCCCAAGGAATCAAGTATCTCGATCCAAGATAATGGATGTGGGTAACCCAAAATGAACCCAAACATACTGAAAGAAGAGATTGGCAATATGCTCAACAGTGATCTGCTTTTTACATGGCATTGAGATACACATCTTGTTGAACCTATCCACTACAACATACAAATAGTCATGGCCCCTTTTTGACATTGGTAAACCCCCTACAAAATCCATGGAGATACTTTCCCATGGATGGGATGGAACAGATAGTGGTGAGTATAGCCCTAGTTTTATATTAGTGGGCTTACAAGTAGAACACATCACACACTCCTTTACATATTTAGGTAAAATTGCTTTCATCTGAGGCCAGTAAAAAAACCTTTGCAGATGAGCCATATTTTTTCCTACCCCAAAATGCCCAGACACAAGAGAAGTCTGAGCTTCTCATATTACATGGACTCATTCACTTGTAGGAATATATAGCTTTCCAAGATGGTAGAGTATTTTTCCATGCAAACAATAGTTCTCTACCTGTGCACCATGGGTTATCTTCTCATATACTTCTTTAAAATATTCATCAATGGTATATTGTTCCACATAGTTATCATGAGATAAAGAAGCATTCTTCAAAATAATAGAAGCAGCAAAAGGAGGTCTAGAAATCATATCATGTACCTTGTTACTCATACCCTTTTTGTACCTGATTACCAAATGAAATTGTTGTAGGAAACCCATCCATCTTGTAATGTCGAGATTGTCGCATTTTGTTCTGTGCTTGAAGATATTGTAAGGGTTGATGATATGTATGTATGATTGTTTCCTTCCCTAACAAGTAGTACTTCCATTTCTTTATGCTTTGAACTAATGCATACAATGCTTTATCATATGTAGGATAGTTAACAACAACTTGGTTAAAAGTTTCAGAGTGGTAACAAATAGGCTTACGATATTGCATCAACAATGCACCCATGGCGTAACTGTTGGCATCTGTCTCGATATCGAAGGGTTGTTGAAGATTCGACGGTGCTAATACTGGTGCAGTACTGATATTTTCCTTCAAAGTGTCGAAACATTTTTGTTACTTTCCTCCCCACTAAAAAGTGTTCTTCAAACTGGTTAAGGCATGCAAAGGAGATGCTATAAAGGAGAAGTTTGAAATGAATCTCCTCCAACATTGGACTGCACCTAAGAAGCTTCATATTTAGATTACATTTTTGGGCTCATGCCAATTTACAATTACATCAATCTTGGAAGGATCAATTCCCAATTTTCATCCTCCTACAATATGACATATGTACACAAGTGCAGTCTTACCAAATTTACATTTGGACAATTTTACATACAACGTTTCCCTTTGAAAAGTATCCAATACTTGCTTTACATGCCTTACATGTTCATCCTAAGTCTCCCACTAAATATAAGAATGTCATCTAAATATACAATCACAAAATCATCTAGAAATGGCCTGAATAAATCATTCATCACATGCATGAAAGTTGTCAGAGCATTACAAATCCCAAATGGCATAACTAACCACTCAAAAAATATTTGTTTGGTTTTAAAGGCAGCCTTCCATGCATCTTGTTCTGCAACCCTGATCTAATGCTATCCACTGCACAAATACAACTTAGTGAAATAAACAACATTCTTTAACTGATCAAGTAAATCATCTATACGAGGAAGAGGGTATCGATTTTTCACTGTGCTTTTATTTAAGGCACGGTAATCGATACAAATTCTCCATGTGCCATCCTTCTTTGGCACCATCATGATCAGAGAACCACAAGGAGATGAGTTGGGCCTAATGACCCCTTGATCCAATAATCCTTGTACTTGTTTCTTGATCTTTTTCATCTCTACAACTGACATCATGTACATTCCCACATTAGGAAGAGGATAAAATTGTTGAAGATGTATTTCATGTTGGATTTTCCTCTTAGGAGGTAATCCATCTAGTTCCTGGAAAATATCATCATACTTAGAAACAATATCAATTAGTTTTTTCTTATGAGAAGGATCACATCCTTGGAAAGCGTCGGGTGTTCTGACATCTTTCTCCCTTACAACCATGAGTACATATCTCTTATTAGTGTTTATGAGTCTCTTCATTTGTCCTGCACTAACAAGTGTTGTCTTTACCCTCATGTTGTGGGCTCTAACAATATATTCCACTCCCCCCTTAGTAAGGTGATATTTTTTCACATGATGAAAGAAGACTGCTTTTCTATCATAAAGATAAGGAATCCCCAACACTATGCCACATCTATCAAGTGATACAACATCCAAATACACTTCATCAATCAACTTTGAGGCAATAGAAATCTAACCCTACATTTCTTGGTGACATTAATTTTTGCTTTATCACATACCCAACCAAGAGGATAAGGCTTTGGATGTGGTTTAGTTCCAAGACCCATCTTTTTGAAAAGTTCTTCAGATATCAAGTTCACTTGGGAACTCAGATCAAATAATGTATCTATCTTAGTGTGTTTAGATACAACTCTTATATGAAATAATTAATTCCTATTTTGTTCATCATCATGAGATTCATTATTGGAATTTGAACTAGCATGAAGGGAATCTTTACCTTGTACTCCAACTGTTGTGATCTTTCCTTTGTCTCCTGAATCAGAACTAAGATCTTGTTGCACTGTAGCAATGGTCTTTGTCTTCCCCTTTCCACCGAAATGTTTTGATTTCTTCTTCGAATGTAGTTTCCAACAGTGTTCATCATCGTGACCACTTTTCTTGCAATGAGTGAAAGATAGATTTCCTTCTTCACTCTTTACAGTGGCAATCTTCTTATCCTTCCTTTTAAACTTAAACTGCTTATGTAAGAGATTGGAAGGTTTCTTTGTGGGATCTTCTTGAACATGATTTCCCATATTATCAAGGTGAGTGGCTTGTACACCAACTTTGTCAAGACTAGTGGGGTTAAACAATAGCAAAGTATGAAGAATATAACTGTGAAGTGCACCAATATATTTCATTAAAGTTTCATAACAATCCAAAGCAATGTTTAATGCAAGAGCTTTTTTCCTAAATTCTTCTGTGAAACTTTGTACAGTTTGACCTTTACTTTTTCTTAAAGTTTGTCATTCCATCATTGCTTTATGTAAGTAACCCAATGGATAAAATTTATTCCTTATCGTTGATTTAAATTCCGACCATGAGGAAAGAAGATTACCACACTTACTTATGTCTTGAACTTTTCTCTCCCACCATATGAGAGTGGTGCCTTCCAACCGAAGAGAACCCAGTTGCACTTTAACTTCCTCTTCATCAATCTGTTGAACACGACAATATACTTCAACCTGTCGGATCCAATCATCTATCTTTTCAGGATTAGCATATCCATTAAACATAGGTAAAGAAAATTTTACATCTAGCTTTAATAATGGTTTCTTAAAAGAAGCTTTATGGCTAGAATGATGAGAATGATGAGAATGATCAGAGGAAGAAGAGATAGAGCTTGATGGTGAAGATGGAGGCTTAGGAGGGTCTCCTCCATCCCCTTGATTTACCAAAGAATTATCATCATCTTGTGCTTCATTTTTCTTCCTTGTCTTCTTCATCCTATTCTCGTAGTCTCCATGCACTCGCTCGACCATTCCTGACATGCAATAAAAGACCATATGGAAGTTTTTCTCATGTTCATCACGCTTGTCCTCTTCTGCCATTTTCTTCCTTCGGGATGCACGACCAACTTTGGAATCGAAAGCCTTAA
>SNQJ01S0005185.1:238990-248996 GCA_010110895.2 Picea sitchensis
GTGTGTGTGTGTGTGTGTTTTTTGTGTGTGTGTGTGTGTGTGTGTGTGCGTAATGGAACCTTACCAAGTTTCGAACATTGTTTGGATCCATCGGAACTTGTATTTTGGCCGCCAGATTTGGCGGGCCTGTTTTTTTATTTTTGAAATTCGGTTTTCAAGCCCTCATTAGGCATTTTCCCACTATCGTGTGGCAGCCCATGACTGGGCCATGTGGCAGTCAACCATTGGCCCACGCCAACCACTTGCACAGTCACATTCAACGTCTCCTACCATATTAGCATGCCACGTCACTGTATGATTTGCCACGTGGTTGTACGGACTCTGACTTCATCTGTAATGATGTTGACATCATCATTACGCATGCAGACTCATCCTATTGATTGGGCTAGGTTGACCAAAACTTTGACCAAATATATCTTTTTACCCGTAACTTTGTTTGACGAGTCGTTTACGCCATTGTAAATCTTGTAACACGCTCTTCACGATGATGCCAATTTCACTAAGTTTTGAGGACTTCCCCTTTCTCTATCTGCTGAGGCCATTATGAGCTTCCTAAGTTGCTTCTATGAATTATGAGTTTTCCTTAGTCTTCTCTGGATCCTTTTTGGATCAGTTTCAAAGCCCCAATCATTTAATACATGTAAGAGGGTTCATGGGAAATGTCACCTCACATAGTTATTGAAAGGATGGGGCTGAGTACAATCAACATTGGGGAATGTGAGAGTCAACTTGCATGGGTTAAAATAAATTCAAATGGGGAAAGAAGGTAGTTTTTATAGTTGGGTAGAAGAAAGGAAATGTGTGTGGAGATATAGGAGATAGAAGGAATCCATAGTGGGCATGTAAGGAAACTTGTTGGAACTGTAATTTCATGGAGAATTAGGCTATATGTCTGTTAGTAAGATTTTGAGCAAGAAATTTGCAAAGTGAGCAAGTAATTTGGTATTGTGAGAATTCATGTTGCAGTTGTAAATTATTAGTCTTGATAGAGATATTTCCTAGCCAACCTATGTTGTAGCCTTGGAGGGAAGTGAGATAGCATGAGAGACTATGTGGAAAATAAGGAGATTCCATTCCTTGAGTTGTGTAGGTTGAGACGAAAGAGTGTTGGTGGATTGGAATGGATATAGGAATTAGATTTTTGTGAGGTAACAATAGACAACCTTAGGAACCACCTTCTTCTGGAGGAATCATATCCCTAATTCAAGGGTGACTTGATACTAAGAGATAGATAAACAAGCCTACAGTTGAGTGGAACATCTATCCTCTATAGGTGTTGGTTCCACATTTGCTTACAAAGATTAGTGTTTTTATCTATTTTCATTGTTTTTATTTATGGGTTTAATTGTTGTGCATTCTACTTTGTGTTATGAGTATTTATATATTGTTGTGTGCACATAAAATAGAATTGCATTCATGTTTTTAAATATTCTTATTAGTTGCATTTATTTTTTATCATGTTGCACACATTTAGTTTAATGGGTATCAGAAGTTTTGTTGGTTTAGTAACGCGTGTGCTACAAAGTGGTATCAAACTGTTGGTTTCAACAGTAGGCCTACATGGGTCTGCTATCGAAGGGAAAATTTTCAGTATGTGTGAATGTTGGATGAAAAAATAGTTTTTCCCAACATGAGAAATTGGGGTCAATCCCCCAAGTTTTTTATTTTGGTATGATGATTGTTTGTAATGGGGGTTGATTTTTCCATTAAGTGGTTGAAATTGGCTCAAAGAGACGATTTTTTGGTTTTTGCAATGGTCGCGATGGTCGTGAGCTCAAATATGAAAAACAACTAAGTTTCAAAAAGATAGAAATTTTCATCGATACAGTGTATATCAGCAAGGAAAATTATTTTTTATGGCCGATACAAGGAGTGTTGGAAAAGAAAAATATTTTTGGTTGATACAAGGAGTATAGGCAATGAAAAAGACTTTTGTGGTCGATACAGGAAGTATCGATGAAGAAAAAAAAAATTGTCAGCGATACAGTGTGTATCGCTAAAGAAAAAAATTGCCAGCCATAACTTTTAGCTCAAAAACTAGAATGAGACATAAGTACGGTCATTAGGAAGATAAATCAAAAGAGAATGTATCTAAAAGCTCTAAATTTTCATTAGCGTATCATTTTTCATCGAAAAATCAAGGTAAAGAAGGGTTTGTAGCTTAAATAATGACAATTTTACAATATGCTTAATTCTAACAATATTTGTTGCATGCACATTTTTTGTAGAATTAGAGGTACATGAAGAACATAATTAGTTCCTATATGAGGAATAGAGATATGGAGGATGCTCAGAGATATTATAGTCATGAAGATGAGATCATAGGTTTACATATCAGCCTAAGGAATGCGGAGACTGATTCCAATGGACATAGAAGTAGGGTGGAGGATGTGGAGCTAGTTGAGACTATGAGAAGCTTGTAAAAAGAAGTACAAAGATACATAAAAAAAAAAATGAAAGGTTGATAAGAGATCAAGATGACAAAATTCAAATTAATACTCAATGACTACATAATATGAATATTTTGCAAAGAAAAATCAATCTAGAAGTATAACCTTCTAGTAAGTCTTATTATATTTATTATATCTACCTACCATAGTGGGCCTTATTTAATACTATAGGGGACCTAGTCCACCTTACATTGAATGGCCTCCACTATTATCACTATGGGCCCCCCACTACCTCTCTAGATACCTAACATTCCATTCCCCTTATGAAAGCGTTGTCCTCAATGCTTTCTATGAGGGTGTACAACCATATATCAGGGTCCCATGGATAAGTGTGGACCATAGTTCTGAAGTATATTGGAGAACTAGGGTCCCATGTAGGAATGAAAGCAACCATGTTGAAGTATTCCAACCGCCACTGTAAACCAAGGTCCCATGTCCAAGTGCTCATGTGAACTCCACGTTGAATATATCGAAACACCATAGCCAACTGAAAATGATGCTCCAAAGAGAGACATTGTTCAAGTGGATCAAAATATGTAGAACTGGCCAAAAAATCATCCACTACTACTGGAGAATAATAAAAATGAATAAGTTTGTACATAGAAAGATCATGTCTGCTCTCTAAGATGTGCTCTACAGAAGGCAGAGTAGAGTCATCAAATAGAAATGAAAATGGTTTTCATCCCAGAAATGACAACTATCCATATACCAATCATAACAAGAATCCTCAAGATTATTCCAAGCACGTGCTTCTCGATTATATTCATCTATGATGTCCTGTATAATGTATCTCTCTTGCATTGCAAGTGTGATCGCTTGAAGCTTTTGAGCACCTATATCAAGGGCTTCAATATGCTGTCTAATTTCCATGAGAAGTCAAATATCCATTAGAAATACCACATATAATATACCAAAATAAATATCTTAAAATTATCTATCAAATGGCACTGATATGGTAGCAATTTGAGCACCCTGTGAAAAGTTATGAACTTTTCAGTCTCGTCGTCGTCACGAAAAACCCCTAAAAATAATTGATTTTAAATCAACGATATCTTCACTTTTAGAGCTCTAATTTAGATGATTTGTTTTTTGAAATTGGGTGAAATTGTTAGAGGAACTCATATATGCAATTTTTGTTTTTGGAAAATTCATCCACATCTGCTACATAAATCATAAAAATCACGTAGTTGGCCGCAGAAAAAATCCTGAAAATAACATATGTTAAAACTTCAATAATTTTACTTTCTGGAATCTCTTTCAGACAATTTGTCTTTTTTAATTGGATGTTTTTATTAGAGGAACTCGAATATACAACCAGTTTCTACAAATTTTGCACAAAAATGCACATAAATCATCTGAAATGTCGCGGTCCTATTTGTCTTCTCCGGAAAAAAAAAAATGCAAAAATAGAAGAAAACAAATGTCTACAATTCCTCCCAAGGAAAGTGATTTGTTACCACTTGTTAAGTAACAGTTACATGAATACAAAATACCACAATAGTACCAAATATATTTTAATACAATCACCACACAAGATACATGGAACAATATAGAAAACCACTACTTTATTATATCAAAACCTTTGAGGTAGGACAACACCATACAATGGATCATATTATGGAAGGGATCCTCTCATGTTCATCTTGCCTCTTCGAGGGAGAATCCTCCTATTGAGATATCGCTCCAAATACAATTCTTTTCTTCATATCCCATTACATTGCTTGAACCCCTTTATATAGTGTTGCTACCAACCACCTAAGAACATTCTAGAGGAGGAACCTTCTAGAAGTATAACCTTCTAGTAAGTCTTATTATATTTATTATATCTACCTACCATAGTGGGCCTTATTTAATACTATAGTGGACCTAGTCCACCTTACATTGAATGGCCTCCACTATTATCACTATGGGCCCTTTGTTCCCCCACTACCTCTCTAGCTACCTAACAGATGTTGAACTAGGTCTTTGGACAGCTTGATGGCACTCTGATTGTCGCACCAAAGGTTGGTCGGATGTTGTTGTTGGTATCCAAACTCTAAAATGATCTGTCGAAGCCACAAGGTTTCATGAATTGCATTTATCATTGCTTGGTATTATACTTCTACTAAATAAAGTGAAATAGCATGTTGTTTCTTACAGTCCCAAGTGACAGGTCTTGAACCAAGGCTGAAAACATAACCTGCAATAGACTTCTGATCATCAGGGTCTCCTTCCCAATCTAAATTAGTGAAACCAACCAATAAAGGAGTCCCCCTTAACTGTAATGTATCTCGAAATGAACTGTACCCCGGAAATACCAAAGTACCCTTTTAGTTTCTTTCCAATGGCTTTCATGGGGTGTTTGCATATACCAGGAAGCAATACCAACAGTAAAGGAAAGATCAAGATGGGTATGATTCAAGTATAAGAGGATACTAATTAACTGATGGTACAAAGTGGCATCAACTTTAGGAGAAGTACAAGTGCCAGCAAGCTTGACTCCATACTGGAAGGCAGAAGGGGTTGGTTTACAATACTCCATGTGGAAGTGATGAAGAAGGTCACAAGCATACTTAGACTGGGAAAGAAAAATTCTTTCATTGGTTTGCAAAACTTGGAGGCCAAGGAAATAGTGCAAAAATCCTAAGTCTATCATTTCAAATTTCTTCTTAAGGTTGGTTTTCACATCGTTTAAAAATTTTGAGTCACTACTAGTAAGGATAAGGTCATCAACATAAAGGACAAGGATTATGAGATGGCTTCCTATTTTCTTGGTATAGACATTTTTTATGGAATTTTTCCCCTGTGGACAGGTGAAACTTCCCTTGGATTACCAGACCCCTATACCAAGGCAGAAACACTACAAGTGGACACTAACATCCCTTTAAACTCATTTTAACCAATCAAAAAGAGAGGGAGAAAGGGGATGATGTACCTTTTTACGAAGTTTATCCCCGCTACTTCCAATTCATGAGCTTGATATTCAAACCTCCTGGTGCAACTTGATACCTGCAATGGGAAGCAAAGAGAAACAATTATATCCTACTCTAGTTGATTAGGTAAAAAAAAATCATCTACGAAGATTAAAGAAAAAATAGACAGTCATATGCAAGACTACACAAGCTTGAAGGAAATACACCAAGTATATTCAATGAGAACCAAAAAGAGAATACTTACAAACCACGGTTGATGTTTTTGTAGCCTCTCCAAGCTCTCCTCATCCATCCCTTGCACGAATATAACAAGATCAAAATGATGATACTCTGGCCGATTACCTCTCCCTTCACCTTGGAAAGCCCTCAATATATAGGCTTGAGAGGCACAACCACCATGAGAAAATGAAGGATATGGTTGAGGATATGGATCCTTAAGGTTTGGATCAGACCTTAAGGTGAATCCACAGCATGGGGGTCGAACATAACCAACCCCATCTTGAGAGAGTTGGCCCATAGAATAAGGTGGAGGATCCCCCTTTTCCCTCGACAAGAATGGTGCTCCCCCAGAGTGAGAGACAAGGTTCCATCATAGCAGTGGTGCTCCTATAACATGGAAAAGGGGGTGCCATGGCCCTCCCCCAACATGGCCAGGGGGCACCACCCTTCATAAATTCCCAAAAAACAGTTTGATTGTTCCAATAAAAAGGTGTGTTTTGACCTTGAAATGATGGGTTTCTTCCTCTAACATGAATTAGGGGTCATGGACAATTGTTTTCATGGTTTCAAGGGGTGGAAACATCAAACAAATTGAATGCAACACTTGGTAAGGTGCATACTACACTTTCAACAGTGCATGCAACACTTACCGAGGTGCATACATCATTTTGAGACACTTATGACACTTAGAGTGTGAAATGCAAATGTGACATTTTTATGTGTAACAGATGCCCCCGAAAGTGTGAGGTTAGACGAGAAACCAATGGCCAAAAGACTTTACAAATTCTTCAATGAAAGGGTGTTGGAGTGGGAGAACTTGACAAAAGCTGCAAACAATCATCAAACAATATTAATATATGTTCCATTTATGAGGCGAGCATACCTATGCTAAAAATATGACACAACTCAAAGCATGGTCATCAACCAATACACCACAGATCCATGAAAATACTGACTAAGGATATGGCCACCAAAGATACAATTTGGATCCATACCTCCATGACATGAACTGATCGCATCCATGAAAAATACACAGTGGAGATACGAGATGACAAAACATAGACACGGATCAATACATTGTGGATCTATGTGACAGTATATATATAAATAATATTGTCAGCATGGTGATTATACTGAAATATTTTACATGCTCAAATGATCTCCATCGCAAATTGGGCAAAGCACATAAAATAGTGAGAGCCCAACCGAGGGTCTTCATCCCGATTCCGATGCGGTACGAATCTAGCCATGTGAATAGATGATTTGATGTCAAACATGGTAGAAACTACTTGATTATTGATCATTGAGATAAATCGTTAACAAGTGCAAGGTAAATCACCAATGATGTCAAGGACTCCGAAGGTACCCTAGTACATTCTAGCGATTGTGAATATATGAGTTGAGGTCAAACATTTGTGGAATCATCAGATTAGAGGTCAATGATGTAAACCTATTGTCAAATGAGGAGGCCTGCCACTTATGCATGTAGGTCCCAAGGTACTAATTGATTTCTAAGTCTAATTTTCGGATGATGTGCTAAAGTCGATAGGAATAGACTCTTCGAAGGAGGGCCATGATGTATCCCCCATCATCGACACGAAACTGACATAAGAAAGTGATATAAGATGCTGAATCAAATGAGTATGGACTGACACAGGAAATGGAAACTAGTAATACTACAGATGGATGGTTTGGAGTGAAACTTCCCTTGAACATGATGAGGCACAATAAGTGACTTGGCAGCATTTGACTTGATGAGTTCTAAGAACACAATGTAATTGAAAAAATAGCACCCTTCAACTGGAACGAAAAAGTAGCGACACATGGAATTGGTATGGCTTAGAGACAAGAAGATTACCAAATTGTATGACAAGACACAAACAGGTTCCATGTTCAAGGGTAACGATAGCTGCCATAAAGGATTCCAAAAAACTTGTCCCACTTCCTTTAATTTTTCCCTCATCTAGATAGATGAGTACCTCTCTCTTTTTTAAGCTTGAGGAGGATAATAGATGCTTGGTATAGCTCATCCTTAAAATCAGTCCCTCATCACAAGTTTAAAGAGCCTGAAGAAGGAGGGATCCGGTCTTGTATGGGTAATGGAGATTGGACTCACATAGGTCCTTCGATCCATAGTTTTGCGAGTCCAAAGAAGGTAAAATCGGTGTTTTTTCACATTTAGAGAGTCTAAAAAAAACTTAAATACGACTCCATGGATGAATTTTTCGTAAATTTAGTCTCCCAAGCCCAAAAAAAGTGTAAACAAATACAGGGGATAAATTTTCTAATCATGCTTGATTAGAGTATTCCTTTTTCGAAATTATTCTCGCGAGGCTGAAAAAGAGATAAACTACCACTCGAAATATTCCCTTCAAAACCTTTTAACGATTGTGAAAGGAAGCAAGATCACTCGACAATATTTTCATGTTTAGGGAGTCTAAAAAGAGTTTAAAGGAGACTCCAAAGAGTTATTTTTTCATATAGATTTTAGGAGTTTGAAAAAGAGATAAAAGTGTATTTGGTAACCTATTCTCATGTATTAACAAGAACGAGAAAGAAAAAGTACTAAGCTCTATAACCTATTCTCATGTATTTATGAGCATAAGAAATAAAAAAGACTAAGATCGTTCTACAAAAACTACTCTGTTACGATGGGAACTACCCTCGAACGAGGATCACTCCTAGTAGTGTGTTTCTCTAGAGGTAGTTTTCCCCCAGCTTGCATGATATAAGCTAGCGGTTTTTCTCCAACATGATGTCTACATTGGATACTTTCCCCCCAAGAATCGTTTCCTCTTACGGCACTTCTTCTTCTTTCCTCATTTAGGCATCTGGTTACTAATAGGAACATTTTCACTAGGCAGAAGAAAAGAAGATTCAAGTATTCGATCCAAAGTGAGACTTCATTCTAATGGAGGGGGGTCTATTTCATTTTTTACTGATCTTAACAAACATGACGAAATATGCTCTTAAGTGTCTGTTTCATTTTTTAATTATCTTGGAACAAGAAAATATCTATGCTCATCAAGACCAGGTACTAACTGTTACACATCAAAAATACTCACTTTGATAGTGTCGCAAGTGTCGGCATTACAAAGGTCGCAAGTGTCGCATTTTTCTCACAAGTGTCGCAAGTGTCAAGGAAAGCATACTACCATGATGCCTATGTCATGCCTGTAAATGAAATCAGGACACTTGAAACACCTCAAACATCTTATTTGGAAGAGGAGGAAAGGTTAACTGGGCTCATGAACCTTTTGCCATCTGAAAACACCTCAAAAACTGAGTTTTTGGAGGGGAGCACTCCCCTATACCTCTTATGGGAGCATTGGCGCTCCCCCTTACACTGTCTGGGAGCGTTATAAATCTCATTTGGCCCTTTTGAGGGAGCGTTGTTTTCTTTAGGAGCGTTAGCGCCCCCCTTAAGCCTACTGGGGAGCGTTGTATCACTCTGAGTGCCCTTTTGAGGGAGCGCTACCTATTCTGGGCAGCAGTTCAGTTGTTGAGATGAATGGGGGAAGGATCTTTTCATTCTTGGAAGGCAGTTGGATTAGAATCCCTAGTCCAGCCATGATCTTAGGGAAGATCCTCAAC
Organism: Picea sitchensis; assembly: GCA_010110895.2. Lineage (NCBI taxonomy): Eukaryota > Viridiplantae > Streptophyta > Pinopsida > Pinales > Pinaceae > Picea > Picea sitchensis. The sequence continues at coordinate 248,166 of SNQJ01S0005185.1, forward strand.
TGAAGGAGGAAAATCCTCACCTTCCCCAAGGATATCTCAAGTTGTTGATCCTCTCCAAGGCTATATAAGAAAGCTTTCTAATGGTGAAAGGGGACTAGAAAAGGGAGAAATACACCAAACTTATGATCTCATAAGTGGTGCTCGAACAGAGACATTTTTGGAAGCAAGAGACCTATGATCTCATAGGGAGAAATCAGTGAAGCTATCATCATTCAGATCATGGATCTTTTGAGCAAGGGGTAGACAAGGAGGACTTGACGAAACTGTTGCAATTCATCTATGGTTGTAAGCAATGTTTTGTCCTCATTAATATAATTTGCTTGGCTTGTTTATTTCTAATTCGTGTTCAATCTCACATGAATTTGTCTCTTTAGTAGATAGACTTATTTTGGACTAATCTTGATAGAGTAGGAAGTGATCGTACGTTGTTTGTCTATAGGGCTTATCGAGGAGTGAAAGATCAGAGCTTAACTCGGAGCGTGCAGGGACAAACACCGGTAAAAGGTACTTCTTTTCTCCTTCCTCCTCACATACTAGTCCACCTAGATCTAAAAGGAATTCAGTGACCATGATAAGCACTTTCTGTCTTAGAGTTAAGAGTCTAGCTCTCAAGAGGTGATCTACCTGTTCGCAGGGAGATTTTCCTTCAACAGAAACTGGTCACTCCACTAGGGAGAATCAGAACTTTCTTAGTTTTGTCTTTCCTCATAGACCTTGTCTTACCTTTTGTTTTCTTAGTCCTTGATCACCCCTTTATATCTGATTTCATTTGCTGATTGACTCTTCACTCCATGACACTCAACTTAATTGCAAAAATTCCATTGAAATTTT
>SNQJ01S0005185.1:253249-303698 GCA_010110895.2 Picea sitchensis
TGTCGTTGATGGGGGATACATCAAGGCCCTCCTTCGACGAGCCTATTCCTGTCGACCTCACCACATTATCCAGGAACTAGACTTAGAAACCAGTTAGTACTTTGGGACCTGCATGCCTCAATGGCAAGCCTCCTCACATTCGAAAGTGGGTTTACATAATTGACCTCTGATCAAATGATTCCACGGATGTTCGACCTCAACAAAAACTTACACATCAAAAATACTCACTTTGATAGTGTCACAAGTGTCATCATTACAAAGGTCGCAAGTGTCACATTTTGCTCACAAGTGTCGCAAGTGTCAAGGAAAGCATACTGTCATGATGCCTATGTTGTGCCTGTAAATGACATCAGGAGGACACTTGAAACACCTCAAACATCTTATTTGGAAGAGGAGGAAAGGTTAACTGGGCTCATGAACCTTTTGTCATATGAAAACACCTCAAAAACTGAGTTTTTTGAGGGGAGCGCTCCCCTATACCTCTTCTGGGAGCGCTGGCGCTCCCCCTTACACTGTCTGGGAGCGTTATAAAGCTCCTTTGGCCCTTTTGAGGGAGTGATGGTGTCTTTAGGAGCGTTAGCGCCCCCCTTAGGCCTACTAGGGAGCACTATAGCTCTCTGAGTGCCCTTTTGATGGAGCGCTACCTATTCTGGGCAGTAGTTGAGTTGTTGAGATGAATGGGGGAAGGATCTTTTCATTCTTGGAAGGTAGTTGGATTTGAATCCCTAGTCCAGCCATGATCTTAGGGTAGATCCTCAACTGAAGGAGGAAAATCCTCACCTTCCCCAAGGATATCTCAAGTTGTTGAGCCTCTCCAAGGATATATAAGCAAGCTTTCTAATGGTGAAAGGGGACTGGAAAAGGGAGAATTACACCAAAATTATGATCTCATAAGTGGTGCCAGAACAGATACATTTTGGAAGCAAGAGACCTATGATCTCATAGGGAGCAATCAGTGAATCTATCATCATTCATATCGTGGATCTTTTGAGCAAGGGGTAGACAAGGAGGACTTGATGAAACTGTTGCAATTCATCTATGGCTATAAGCAATGTTTTGTCCTCATTAATATAATTTGCTTGGCCTGTTTCTTTCTAATTTGTGTTCAATCTCACATGAATTTGTCTCTTTAGTAGATAGACCTATTTCGGACTAATCTTGATAGAGTAGGAAGTGGTTGTACTATGTTTGTCTATAGGGCTTATCGAGGAGCGAAAGATCGGAGCTCAACTCAGAGCGTGTAGGGACAAACACCGATAAAAGGTACTTCTTTTCTCCTTCCTCCTCACATACTAGTCCACCTAGATCTAAAAGGAAGTCAGTGACCATGATAAGCACTTTCTGTCTTAGAGTTAAGAGTCTAGCTCTCAAGAGGTGATCTACCTGTCCGCAGGGAGATTTTCCTTCAATACTAACAAAGTATCATATAATTCTAAGGATTATCACACCTTATTCGAAATCATATTTAACATGGAAACTCGCGCAGTGGAAGGAGTGGGAAAAGGAAAAACCCCCATGAGAGAGGAATCCTTAAGAAGACCTACACCTACACTCTCGAAACTATTATTTCCTAGAAAAGGGACATTATTCAATGTAGCATTGTGGAGATATAGAGTTGTATAGTCAAGTTGGTCAACAGTGATAATTTTTCCTTGATGGGGAAATTGTAAGATACGAAACATCGAAGATGCGAAGACAGTCATTGCATAGAACCAACTACAACCAATTATCAAATTATAATCCATGGGTGTGTCAACCACTTCTATATCAACTGAAATAGTTTTACAATGAAATATTGCAAGAGTCCGTGAGGTTGGAAACCGCGCCCATCAAATGCTTTCAGGGTGGTAGGGGACTGGCTAAGTATGGGAGAACCAAGGGCTCTCCAACAAGGCAAATACATGACATAGGTGGAGGCTCCCTCATCCAAAACAGTGCGATGGATGTTCTTTCCACCAACCAAAACTTGAATTTCGAATGTTAAGTGGTGGGAGAGCCTCTCCTTAAAATAATTTAGATTAAACATAATCAAGTTCGATTCCTCAGGATCCATGGCTCCAATGGCTGACAACAAGGTTCTATGTTGACTTGAACAGTGTTGTAGAACTTTGAGGGCTGACATATCACAAGGTTGTGACTAGTTCTTCAACATGTTGGTCACTTCCAAGAGCGACACTCTCAGTTTCAGAAGTTTGATCTGTAATCATTGCTTTGTGAGAAATGTTATGTTGAGGTTCCTGAACGTCGGGTTCCATACCTTGTATATTGTGAAATATTCAATCCTAAGGCCGACTATGAAAGTCAAAGAAACATACTCCTATGAAAATTAAAATCAAACAACCAAGCAACAGTAGGCTCAAGGATCTTCTGAAGATCAGATATCAAGCCGCCAGCGAAGAAACGAGAAGCAGTTACCCCGACCTCTACATAACAACCATTCTCAGTGAAATTAACCCTTGCCTTCACGGGATCACCCTCCAAGGGTACTAAGAGTGTGATACAACTTATGCCCCATGTATTATGGGAATCCCCGCATAGTCACCTCTATAGGTACCTAGGAAAGGCCACTAAGGATACCAACTCGCAATCAGCCTCTCGGTGGGTACAGTCGACAGTCGGGCCCAAACATGTGGGTAGGATATCAAATTTTGAATCTCTTCAAGAGAACTGAAGACAAGTGGACCAGTAAGACTCCATAGGACCCCGAATGGATATAGATTTCACAAAGCACTAATACCAAATGAAACCAATGGTTTCTCAAGAAAAACCCCCAATATATGATATGTCTACTACAATTGGTTAAGCTTTGGAGGGGTAATATTCACTTCTCTCCCGCATGTGACCTCGTGTTTATCCCCTGTGTGAGAGGGGGTTCCCAGCTATGCTCATATGAAATTTGGATTTGTACGCTCTTTAGTGCATTACAGCCTGTTTAGTAATCCTGTATAATTTACTCACTTTTCCTAGTCCAAAGACCCTAATCCTCTACTATTGTTGGTGTGCTAAAACCAAAAAATGTTCTAGTTGATCTTATTAATGTGTGGTTGATTTTAATGGATTTTAACTCAAAGGGTTCACGGAGATGAAACTAAAGATGTGAGAGAGACTCGAATCCAATAGAATGCAAAATAATGATATGAAAATTCATTCTTTTTGATGAATTCGATGTATGGGAAGGATACGAGTTATATTCTTCTTAACACAATAAAGCACTCAAAACAATGCAACTTTCAAGTTATGGGATCAAGATGATGCCAAATTACCAAGCAAATGTTTCTAAAAACCGAAATTCACATTGAAAACTAGTTCCTTTTCCAAACATAAACCAAAACAAATTTCCTAATGAATGCAAAAATTGTCTTTGTTTGATGATCTATGCAATGAGATATGCAAACTTTTCTTCTTGGTATCTTTCAAATGGAATGAAAGAAATTTATGTTTGACACAAAGAAGTACGAGGGAAAAAAGCAATCAAACAAAGTGCACTCAAAATGATGAGAATTGAAAGAAAATAAGTAGGTGATAACCGGTTCAATCAAGAACTCAAAGATGCAAAAGATAAAGAAGACAAGCACACATGAAAATCCTCAAAACACGAGCAACAAGAAACAGTGTTCAAGACTAGGTTGTGGCAAACAAGATGGTCCTAATTGTCCAAAAAAGCAAGATGTTTCAATGAAGACAAAAAGGCTCAATACCAAGCAACCTTTGCAAACCCTAGTTGATGAAAAGTCCTAAACAACCAAGAAATCTGAAATCTTTGTGAGACAAAGATCAGACAAACTCAAAGGCAGGAATAACCAAGCGATCTTTTTAACCCAAGCGGACCACAACTAGGAGAAAATTTGCAAACTCAAAGAAGAAGAAAAAAATGAGTGATAAATTTCAAATTCTTAGGCAAACAAAGTCAAAGAAAATCTAGGAGTCTCTGAGGTAAAAACCTCTCAAAAGAAGATTGAGCATAACCAAGAAGAAAGAGCCAAAACCAAAACATGGAGATTGGCACCCCTATTATGAAGGATACAGAGAATCATTAAGAGGAATAGTGCCATTAGGAGGCTATGGGGGAGCACTAGTCAGATAATGGAACCCTCTAGCAAGCATCTGGGGAGTGCCAATTAGGTAAGTGGTGCATTGGTGTGAACTGGAGGGAAGAGCCAATTTTCTGAAAAGTCAAAAAAATGGATTTCAAAGGCTCAGACTCAGCAAATACTGAGTCAATGGCTATGTTATATCTTCAGTGAAGAAGAGATAAGGGGAAATAGATCAAAATCAAGAAGAAAACAAGATCCGGTGATAGGAAAAGGCTTTAGATGATTCAAGGAAAGACTAGTCAAACTCCTTCCCCAGTGGAGTCACCAATTTCTGTTACGGAATGTTTCCCATCTGAACAAGTGAAAAATTCCTTGGATTACCATACCCCTATACCAAGACATAAACACTACAAGTGGACAATAACATCCCTTTAAACTCATTTTAACCAATCAGAAAGAGAGAGGGATAAAGAGCATGATGTACCTTTTTATGAAGTTTGTCCTCATTGCTTCCAATCCATGAGCTTGATCTTCAAACCTCCTAGTGGAACTTGATACCTACAATGGGAAGCAAAGAGAAACAACTATCTCCTACTCTAGTTGATTAGGTAAAACCAATTCATCTATGAATATTAAAGCAACAATAGACAAGCATATGCAGGAATACACAAGCTTGAAGGAAATAGGTCAAGCATATTCAATGAAAACCAAAAAGAGAGTACTTTCATACCGTGATTGATGTTGTATAAGCCTCTCCAACCTCTCCTTGTCTAGCCCTTGCATGAATATAACAAGATCAAAATGATGATACTATGACTGATTACCTCTCCCTTCCCCTTCGAAATCCCTCAATATATAGGCTTGAGAGGCACAACCACCATGAGAAAATGGAGGATATGGCTCCTTAAGGTTTGGATCATATCCTAAGGTCAATCCATAGCATGGGAATCGAATATAACCAACCCCATCTTGAGAGAGTTGGCCCATAGAATAAGGTGGAGGATTCCCCTTTTCCAATAATGGAGTTCCCCCAAAGTGAGAGACAGGGCACCATCCTAACACTGTCACTCCTCTAACATGGAAAAGGGGGCACCATGGCCCTCCCCCAGCATGGCCATGGGGGTGCCACCCTTCATAAATTCCCAAAAAAAGGTCGATTTTTCCAAGAAAAAGGTATGTTTTGACCTTGAAATGATGGGTTTCTTCCTCTAACATGAATTAGGGGTCATGGAAAAAAAAATCATGGTGTCAAGGGGTGGAGACTCCTAACAAAGTGAATGTGACACTTGTAAAGGTGCATATGACACTTGTGACAGTGCATGTCACACTTACTGAGGTGCATACATAACTTTGGGACACTTGTGACACTTAGGGAATGAAACACAAATGTGACATTTTGATGTGTAACAACATTAGGATCTGAATGGCATCTAGAAAATCTGGTGTCAATAAGAAATTTGTCCACTTTGGCATACCAATCTCAATGAGCTTGCTGAAGACCATAAATATATTTCCTAAGGTGACAAACAAGGCTAGAGTCATTATGGACATAGCCAGGAGGTTGGTCCATGTATATTTCTTCTTGCAAATCCCCATACAAGAAGGTGGATTTAACATCCATCTGATGGACCTCCCATTTATTTGAGGCAGCAGGGGAAAGAACAAGGCGGATGGAATTCATTTTGGCTACAGGTGAAAAGGTTTTATTATAGTCAATTCCTTCAACTTGTGAAAATCCTTTGGCAACTAACCAAGCCTTGTGTCTTTCAACACTTCCATCCGATGCATACTTAGTTTTGTAGACCCATTTACATATGAAAAATTTTCTTCCTTTTGGAAGAGGTACAAGATCCCAAGTATCATTTTCCATTAAAGAATGATACTCTTAATTCATTGTTGTATCCTAATTTGGATGACCTGAAGCTTCTGCATATGTCTCTAGATCATGAGTCTCTGAAACTTGAGACAAAAGAGAAGAGTCTCGCTAGAACTGTGAACGTGTCTGATGTTGATATGAAGGATCATTGACAAGATCACCAGCTACTTCTTGTGTTGAATGGATCCATCTAGGCAGTGGTGTTGTTGGTGTTGGTTTAGGTTCAATGGACTCATCTGGAGGAAGGTGAGCAAGTGGATGTGGATATTTATCCTCACTAACATCGTCTGAAGAAGAAACTAGAATAGGAACAAAAGAAGGCATAAAAATCGAAGATGGCTTGCAAGTCGAAGAAGGCACAATCACCAAATTAGGCTCACATACCAAGAGATTTTCATCAAATTTAACATCTTTTCTAGTAATAATTTCATTACAATGTGGTTGAATAAGTCTGTAACCTTTGACATCTTCAGCATAACCAACAAATATACACTTCTCACTTTTAGGTTGCAATGCTTTCCTTTTCTCATCAAGAATGTGAGCCCACACTATACTTCCAAATACATAGAAGTGGCTTACATTTGTTTTAATTTTAATCCATTCTTCTCTTGGTGTTATACTTTTAAGAGCCTCTGTGGGAGTGTGATTTACTATGTAATTTTCACAGTTGATGGCTTACGCCCAATACTTTAGACTTAATCCCTTAGATTGGATCATACAATTATCCATTTCTTTTAMTGTGCATTTATTTCTCTCAGCAACACCATTTTGTTATGTTGTATATGGGACAATGTGTTGCATTTGGATTCCTTGTGTAGTGCAGTAACTTGTAAAATTATTGTTCATGTATTCGTCTCCATTATCTCTTGATATTAACCTTTGAATTTGATGTCCAAATTGATTTTCTACAAGGGTCTTGTAGGCCAAAAACTTGTCAAAAACTTCACTCTTAAGTTTTAAGAAGTAACCCCAAGTACGTCTAGAAAAGTCATCAATGAAAGTTAGTAAATACTTGCACCTAGGAAAAGAAGAAGAGAGTGGACCACACAAGTCACTGTGAACAAGATGCAAAGGGCCCGAGGCCTGCCAAGAGGCACATTTGTCAAAATTGTCGTGATGATTTTTTCCAAGAACACAACCAGCATAAACACCATCTTTGCATGAAACAAGAGGAATATCGGTCACCATCTATTGATTACATAGTTGATGCAATGAGTGATAGTTTATATGACCAAACCGCTCATGCCAAAGTTTTCTCAAGTCATCGCTATGAAAAACAAAAACTAATGGAAATGATGATAACTCAAAGTTGTCAAACTTGTACAACATGGTAATATCATCAACAATTACAGTTGCAAGAACATGATGAGGATCTTTTAGATCCTTGATTACAACTTGGTGAGGTGAAAACTCTATGGTTTTACCTTCACCTGAATGAGTGATTTGATATACTGATAGAAGGTTATAGGAAATACTTGGAACACATAATACATCATTGAAATGACCATTATCTACATGAATTGTTCCAAATCCTACAACACTAAGAGATATATCATCACTAAGAAATATTTTCTTGGTGTTACATTCATTTAGAGTAGAAAATATGGATTTATCCTTAGCCATATGATAAGATGCTCCAGAATCAATAATCCACTCATTAGAAGAAGAAGTAGAAGTTGCATTGAAGGAGAAACCAGAAGCAGGAAGTGCATGTCCATGAGAAGAAGAAGTAGTAGTAGAATCAATATTGATGTTGTGATTCTTCATCGTTGTTTCTAAAGCTTCCATCTTATTGAAACATTTGGACTCATCATGACCATCTTTCCCACAAAAGTTGCAATGTATGTCAATCTACTTATTTTTAGATTTTTCTCAATTGTCACCATTAGGAGTTGAAGTTGTTTGAGTGGGTTTGGGACCCTTGTTTTGCTTGTTTTTGTCGTGAGAATGTTGCTTCTTGGGATTCTTGGTTTATCTTTCTATTGGGCTACTAAGGCTTTGTTGGAGGTACCTGCAGTGTTGATCACTCCAAGTTGTACAAGATTTTATCTTGCTCTCTAATTAAAGCATCACAAAAGGACTCAAGAGTGGGTTTTTTATAAGCTTTCCCTGGAGCCTCTCTCGTGGCATAAAAGGTAGACACAAACACATAATATGCACTACCTATCTTAGAAAGAATAATATAGATGCGGTGTTCTTCCTCCAACTTTATGTTACACTCTTCACATAAAATTCTAAGTGTTTTAAACTTAGATAGATAGTCTTCAATGCAAGAAAAATCATTTGGACTTAAGTCAATATCTAATTTTCTAACTGATGTGCTCGAATTATATTGTATTTACCAAACACAGATTCAATATTTTCCCAATCTTCATCGGGGTCATCAATTTCTTGAAGGTGGAACCTTAAATCAGGAGAGATGGAAATTTAGATTAGTCCACGTGCTTCGTCATTCCTATTATCCCATTTGATTTTCTTTTCATCATCAGTGGGTTCTTTTTCTTTTCTCAAGGTAATCTGGTACAAGCCTTTACTTCTTAATAAATCCTCCATATGGGATTTCCATTGGAAGAAGTTGGTGTTGGTAAGAAAAATATCATTGGAAGAATCCATATTAAATATGCAGATAATATGGATTTAAAAACTTAAAATAATGATTTGGATGGAAAGATCTTGAAAAATTAGGCGGTTTTAAAAAAAAACGGTACTGAAAATTGACTTTGGATGTGAAAGTTATTCCCTTTTGAAAAAAAATCATAAACGGTAACCAAAGAGCCACGTGGCAAGTAGAAGTTGGTCCACGCGGTGATGCCCCTCCAAATAACCTCACTTTTACAAATAAGTTGCTTTATGAAGTGACCCAATTTTATAAAAAGAAGCAGGGATCACGTTTACAATGCAGTTACTTTATAAAAGAAAGTTGCATGCAAAATAAATAACTTTAAAATAAAATATTAAAGCTACTTATAGTGATTCACTTTTATACAATGGATGCATGAACTTTTTCAAAAAAAGTAAAAAAAAGGAGACTTGATCTCAAGACCTCTTACTTTATAAGACAACTTTTAACCAAGTGAGCTAGAAAAACATATTGTATTGTTTAAAAGAAGGATTAGGGTTTTTGTTGTTGTTGTTGTTGAAGACAGCCTTGGAGAGCATGCTCATAAAAAAAAAATCACACAAGAAAAAAAATCTCGCTTCTCGATGACAACAAGGGTTAGATCTCTGCTAGCCTACCCGAAAAATGCACCCTTTCCGATATGTTTCTGATATTTTGAGATCGCCCTTGGCATGGGGAAAAGAGAATATGCATATCCAAAAGAGTAGAAACCCAGAAACAAAAAACAAAAAAATGAAATAAAATCGAAATAATACTCTACAAAAATTTAAAAAGGGAATATTTGGGATTTATAACTCTTGATCTAACTGAAATGGTCATATCTTGGGGAAACATAAACATTTTTGAGTGAAATGAAAAGTGTTCCTAATACAAATGAATTCTCTGGAAGCAATGGAATAGTCCTCTCAACCTAGAAATGTACAGAAATGGAAGAACTAGAGATGAGGCAACTCGGCTTCATGATCTTGATCTACAATGGGAGCGGGTCTTTAAATAGAATTTTATACCATGTTCGGCAACACAAGTATTCCAATAGAGGACTAACACCTTCAGTAAACACTCACACAACCAGATCAAAGATCAACACATCGATGTTTTGACATGGTAAAACCCCTATGGGGAAACATCCATGGCCCCAACCAACGCGGCCACTTGGAGCAATTTATTAATGCAAAATAAAAAGATTACGGAGAGATTTTACAACAGAGTTTCTCACAATCAATCATCGGAAAATGAGCCTTTGTTCTCTTTAAATAGAGAGCATGGGCCAATCGGGTGTTAAGTCACAGATCAATGTAGTCATTAAGATCGAGGAGAATATGAGCCGTCAAATCACTCTATGTCGGGAACATATCGTGACCATCAGAATTCCTAACTACAAATGCATATTAAAGAAACACACTAAGAAACACACTTTTACCCAACCATACATTAGACCAAGTAGATCTTAACTAACTCTTAAGTGTCTAAATATCCTAACAGAGAGCCCAATCATTAAACTCATGTAAGAGGGTGGGTGTGAGAGTCACATCCAATAATTATTGGAAAGCATGGGGCTAAAGTACAATCAACATTGGGCAAAATGGGTAGTCAATTGTCTTTGGAAAATAGAGGAAATTCATATGGGTAGTTAGAGGTAGTTTTACACATTCAGTTTTACATGAACAACAAGCGGAGAGAAAAGAAGAAGAGCACTGGAGATAGAAAAAGAAGAATGGGTGAATTATGGAGCATGTTGGAGCATTTTTCTAGTTGAACATTGAAGAGTGAGGTTGTCATGCCTCAAGAGTGAACTCTTATGTGAGTTGCACTATAACAGCAAGTGTTTTTGTTGTTGCTAGTAGTTTTCCTGACAATGAGTTCCCTTGAGTTCCTAGTAGAGAGATTCCTAGTTACTTGTGCCAAAGAGACCCTGATAAACTAATGGGACGCCCGATGGACTGATAGTAGTTGTTGATGTTTGAATCATTTAAGATCGAAACAACAACCTCGTGAGGATTAAAGCCCCCCTTTTTTATTATAGAGGTGGTACTCCTCTTTAATTTCTTTAAATATTTGTCTTTACAAATCTTGGGACGACAATATTAAATAGGGAGAGTGTTAAAAAGAAAACTCCAAATCTTTATCATTCAAATAAAATAAAATATTGAATAAAATATCCAAATACCAAGAATTCTTGAGAGATGGACCATGAACCTTCACTCATAATGTAAATCAAATTTGCAGAAATATAATACAAAGAAATAATTATAACATGAATCTCACATCCATCACAGTTTTAAATATTTTTTATCACATTTAAGGGAAGAGAAATGAAGGGCATACATAAATCAAAGAACTTTAAATGAGTATTTTCATTAAAATCAAAACTGTATTTGATAGATTAATTTCAAATACCTTATACTCAAATGCTCATCATTCAAAGATACAATCAAAATTAACCCTGAAGTATCTCTATGGAGTTTTCTCAAAAAAAATAGTCTTTAATATTCTTTGGAAAATAAAAGGTGTTCTACTAAGATTGGACTAGGATTGGCTCCTGTGGACCATAAAATAAAATAAAATATATAAATAGAAAGAGTAGGACTAGGACTGGAATAAAGCGGGGGTGATGCAAGACCTGAAAAGAAAAGAGGAAGCGATCATAAGTTGGTTATATTTTCCATATGACAGATAAAATATAACTGGGTGAATTATGAGGGCAGAAAGGAAAGGAATGTGATCAATTTGGGACTTACTATGATGGTATCTATATTCCTCATTTGCTTGTTGATTTGCCTCTTGTATCCTCTTTCATAGCGGTTGCATGATTGGTTCCAATTGCCTCCAACTGATCTTCTATGTATTCTTTCATTGGGGCCACATCTATCTCTTGTCTAATTTTTATATCAAATAATATTAATTCCAATTCTCTCAATTCATATGAAATTTGGTGAAGAGTATATTTTATGTCTTCATTTTTATTTTCGTAGCTCACTAACCAACTTTCAACTTCATTTTCATTTTACTCAATTATATTATTAATTTTCTCAGAAGACAAGCCCTTTAGTATTTCCATATGTTCTTCAAATTGGTGCCTTGTCATAAATATGGAATTCAAGATTAATTTTGGGTCTTGTACTTCTCTTGTGGTTCCTACCAGGTCTATCTCAGTCAATCTCTGATACAATGTTTTTTTTTTTACTAATACGACATTACATTCATCCAATATTTATTTCAATACTTTTATCTTCTTGATGCAATGGGCCTTTAGATGTTTGATTATGGCCGGATAAGGTAGATCCTCTTCTTTCCTTTTTAGCTCAGTCATACCAGAAAATTTCAAAGTAAATGTGATGACAACGTCTTTCTAAAATCCTTCTTCATTACTCAAATAAACTTGGACATATTCTCTTAAACTAATTAATTTTGAACCAAATGAAACAATATTGCTCCCCATATCCCATGCTTGAATAATAAGAGCCATTACTTTTTTAATATTTTCACCAACAAATTTTCTGACTGCAACTAACAAGCTTGGCGTTCCTTTCAATTTTGAGCTCGACTCGGGTGTCCCTTCAGGATTTATCCTGGGTTGAATAGCTACCAACAGACTTACAAACATAGTTTGTGGCATCAAAGTGCATTCTAATTCTCTGACTCTTTCTTTTAATATCACATTCTCAGCTTCCATTTTTTCAACTGGAACCTCTAGAAAATAACCAATAACTTTGTGGATTTGGGTAAATGTTTATGGTAGGACTTTATTCAAATCCACCTCCGCATCTTTGATTTTCTTTCCCTTTTAATTCACACATTCAAATACTATACTCTTCAAATATTTATCAAATAATGCATTGTGGAGGGTCAAATATTCTTCCTCATAAAAGATAGGTTCTTGAATTACCAATTCATCACCAGGTTGGATCCTCTGCTCTTCATCTAGAAATTCTACATCTTCAATATTAGCATCGAGCTCCATATTTTTGAGAAGAACATCTTCATCAGATATGACTTCCTCAATTTCTTGTTAATTATTTTGTATTTTCCTTTTGTTGGTTATAGGAAACTTGTGGGGTTTTTCAATATCCTTTTTGGGATGTTAAGGATCATCACCATCACCTAAATTTTCAACCAAAGATTTATTTTTTTCCTGAGCAATAATTTGGGGATTTTGTCTAAGTGTGCCACATTTTTGGGAAGATATCTAAGATTTTGAACTTCTTTCAGTCACGATCTTTCCATGTTGTCTGTGTGCTTCATTTGTGCTAACAATTGTCTGAATGTCTCCAATCACTACTTCTTGAGAATTGTTTTCCTCACTTTCTTCTCCATATATGCATGTGTTTATATATGATACATTAAAGCCTACTGAAACCATGTGGTCCATGAAGAATTTTTGAGGTTCAAATCCTTTTACTAAATCTGCCAACTTCAAATTATATTGGTCAAATTGAGTTGCAAATTCATCAATTTTGGAGGTGCTTCTCAATATAATTTCATTAATTTTCCATGGAAATACAACAAACTGTTTTTTCTTTCTTTGAAGAAAGAAATTTTCCCAAAATTTGTACTGTCTACAAACTTCTATCATGAATATTTTATTAGATACATAAAATGGTAAATAAGTTGGGGCCTCCTGGGAGCAATAAAACTCATATTATATTACATTGTTCATTTGACTAGAAGTTTCCCCTTTTTTGCCTCCAATGATAGCCTTGGGGTATTATTCCTGAACATAACATTTTTTGAAAGACAAAAGGAAAGAATCATAGACTTCATCAAAGTGATAGATTGCTTTTTGTTTTTAGAGAGTAGGATACCAAGTATGTATTGGGTCTACTTTAGCATCAACTTGTCTTGCTAGATTCAGTCCTTGAAATACATGACAATAGACAATGTTGAAGACCAAGTACACAGACATGTAAAACTTCTTATCTGTTTTTAAATTTGAGAGATGGAATGAAATCTCAAAGGATATAATTTTGGACCAATCGAAAAATATTTTCCCTTTAACAGAATAATACAAGACATAAAGAGCTAGGCATGGAATAGTTGCAATTGATTCCAATCCCAATACCCTAGCAATAAACCAAGCCATTTCTTTATAATGCACCTTAAATAAACTAAACTCATTGTAGATAAATTCTCTGGGACAATGGTTGGGTCTTTGAAATGTTGAGGCAACAAATCTATGCCACCATTTTTAGCTTTTATGAAATCTTTGGCTTGCTGAGCTTTGAAATTTGTTGTAGGTTTCAGTAGTTTGAGAATTTCACTGAAAGATCCTAGCGATAATGAAATTGGGGAGCATCCATTTAACTTGATAATTCTATGATCGTTTTCCAAATTATCTGTGCACCATATTACCGAATCTTTTGCATCAAATACCTCCAAGACACATCCTACTTTAGAAATTCTAGATACCCAGAGATCATTTCTATTCTTTTATTCAGGCGGAAATGAAGAGTACATCTATAAGCCCTTGACTAGTGGTTTTTGGGGTCTTCCCATGCAAATGTATTCAACATAACGCCACAAAAAATCTCACGTCTTCTCGCCATATTTCTCATGAATTGATGAAGGATGAACAATCTTTCTGTATTTACCAAATGATTTTTCTTCGTATTAACCATCAGAGTTCTTATTTCAAAGAGTGATTTGATGAATTTAATTTTTAATTCATGAGAATAGTCTCGAAGAATATGTCATTATTATGTAACATAACATGTTACCAGCACTAACAAAATTCTCTGATACCAAAATGTAATGTACCCCGTTACCAACACTAACAAAATGCTCTGATACCAATCTGTAACGTACCATGTTACAAGCACTAACAAAATGCTCTGATACCAACTTGTAACGTATCCAACTTACTACTGAGCAACGATACTCCAAAATCTAGTGCGTAAATTCTACTATATAATATTGGTATACACAAAAATACTTGAAGTAATGCACTCAACCCCAAGTTGAGTCGCGCCACACAAAATCTCCTATTAAATTATGACACAACTTATAACAGTGAAAGTACTACAGTACAACTGCGCGCACAAGTATACTAAGCACACAACATTATTGTGTGTGTAATCCACTATGATCATGTGATCACTACTACGTGCACAACCATTTTTTCGTCACATGTAAATTTATGTTCTCCTTGCGCACGAACTGCTTCTCTATGTGCACAAGAAAATCCAACCTCTTGTGCACACAGAGTATTTTCCTGTGCGCAAAGTCATTCTAACCTCACCTCGAAGACTCATGACCATTATTATAAGGTTAACTTAACATGAATAACTAATAAAAATTGTCATACTCTGCATGTACGACTATAAATACTAAGTATCAACACCACACTTACATGTGCAAGCAACATTATACAAAATAACAACAATTACTTATATGTACTTCCACCAGGGAAAAACGATTCCTAATTCTAGGCTAGTTTATGATAATAAAGAAAAGTTTCCATTCCAAGGTGGCCACTACTGCAACTAGCTTACAGTCTCTCATTCCCCACATACTTATCCCACCCAAGTAAGTCTGCCCCTTATCTACTCAACAATCCCTTGGCTGTCCCACTTCCCTTCTAGGGATTTAGCAACATGTCAGATAGGAAGTCTCAGAGCACTACAACTAATTCCCAATGCACCAGAGAACAATTCCCAGAAAAAATCTCACCTAGAAAGGATATCCACGGTCTTGACAACCCACCGCTTCAACCACAAACCATTTTTTCAAAAGCACAGGGTTATACAATGGCAGTCACTTCTAGATTCCTCGGAGGTGTATCGATATTAATGATCAAGGAATGAGATGAATGATTTTCTTCCCCCCACAAAAAAAAATACACTAAGACCAGCAATATATATTGCATGCCTTAAACTTGACACTTGTCACATTCAGAATTAGCTTTAGCCACATGGTGACTCGTTCCCATCCCTCAAGAACTTAGGATAAATAATTATCCATAAATTACACTTTTCAAAAATATTAATAAAATATTCCCTTGGAATTAAATCCCCCCTTTTCCCTTTTCGGTGGAGTTTAGCCCCCCGTCTCTTTTCGTTTGAGAGGTCTGGGCATAGTGATGTGATATTATTAATAAATTAATTGTGATTACATTTTATATGGATAGGCACACTGGCCTTTTCTCATCCTGACTCATCATCCCCATAATCACACAGGATCTTCGGCCTCAAAATATATATAAGACTCGGTCATATGCACACTTCTAAATAATCCTTGTGCACTTACCCAAGTGTGTGCAACACTATGAAATGTGTGCACCCTTTCAACAATCCTCATGTACTACTCAGCTACCACAAATCCAAAACTTGGTGCCAACGGCTCACTATCCTATATGTACATTTACATTTACAATTGGTTCCAATGTCTCACCAACCTATATGTGCAATTACAAATGGGGTTCGAAATAGGGACATTAGACATTAATAATGGTCCTTATGTATTAAAAATATGTCATTTCGCGTGAGATAAACATTAACTGATTTTTGGTTAATGTGACAAAGGGCATGGATTCACGATGGAGTGGAGAAACAAGAAGTATACAAGAATATGAGATAATTTTGCTTCTGTGGCCTTTTTAAAGATTTCAAAATATGACTAAGTGTTAGCTGGTGGGTGGACAAAAAAACATGAAATTTTTGGAGTGGTGAAGCAAACTCCACTTTTATAGTTAATCCTAAAAAATTAAGTATTGAAGAGTTGAGTAGATGCATAAAGTATTGAGAAATCAATCAAGTATCAATAAGCGGGCAGACAGAGAAATGAAAAGAAAGTTTTTGAGATATGATATGAAGTTTGCTTCTACGATTGAAGATTGCTTTAAAGAACTAGGAGAACTTGGAATTTCAAAATAACATTAAGTACTTAAAATCAGATGAACATAGATGTGGATACAATTGAAGAAAAAAGTTATGCAGTTGTGAGTCCGCCATTCCGAGTAACATGAAGAAAAATCTAAGTGTTGGTACAATTTGTAGGCAGTGGAATATGGCAATGTGATTTGGGGAAGGCAGAAATTAAGATAATATTTGTAACTCTGTCATGGATAAAAAAAATACAAAGTATGGAAGTATAATACAAGAGAGAGAGAGAGAGAGAGAGAGAGAGAGAAAATGACTTAGAAAACTTTAGGGTCAACAGCAGTTAAGGGGTACATTCCTTGGGTTGGGTAGGTCAAGAGAAAGAGTGCTGGAATAAATTCAAGATAGTTGTAGGAGAATACTAGTGGGTTGTGGGATATTCAACTGTGAGTATATGGTGAGAGGCACCCTTCTCTTTTGGATTCCTATCCATGGCTCAAGGGTGACTTGTTGTTGAGATTTGGAACAGCATGTCTATGGTTGGGTGGAATGTCCTTCCCAAGTAGTTGGTTGCACAAATATTTTAAAAAGATAAGTGTGTGTATGTTTTCCTATGTTAATTTATGAGTTTAACTGTTGTGCAGTTTACTCTGTGCATAAGAATGAATTATATGTTATCGTGGTGAAATTATTAGTTGCATTTACATTTTTAACTAGTATGGACAATCGCTTAAGTTTGATTGGCATGTTGTTCGTAACTCGAGGTTTAAATGTATTTGTTAAATGATTTTAGTAGTAATGGTAACAGATTATAGCGTGGTGCTTGAATCATCACACACGCTAGGAATAGTTGTCACGCGCAGTACAAAGGTTGTTGCACGCGTTGTGAATAGTTGTTGCACACAATACAAAGGTTGTTACGTGCACGGTTTGTCTCAAGGAGGACGCAACAGTCATGTTCATTTAGAATGATGTAGATGCATTTAATTAATTGGTGTCTACAACGGTTAAATTTGTGTATAATTTGTAGTTGGTTATCTACAAGAATTTAGTTAGCAGAAAAATTTCGAATTTATGTGTATTTTATGAAAGTAATGTTCCTTGCTTAAGCTAGGGGACATTACAAAATTGCATCAGAAATTTTTGGTTCAACACTTGAATTCTATGGGCCTGAGATCAAAATGAATTTGGTAAATTCATTATATTAGCATTGAGTTGTGCCAAATTACGGGATAATGGTAAAATTTGAGTGAAGTTCCCAAATTTCTAAGTGAATTCAAGTTGGAATTGCACTCATAATGGTTGTTATGGAGGCATCATTTTGACTTCCAAGTGACTGAATTTNATATTAGCATTGAGTTGTGCCAAATTACGGGATAATGGTAAAATTTGAGTGAAGTTCCCAAATTTCTAAGTGAATTCAAGTTGGAATTGCACTCATAATGGTTGTTATGGAGGCATCATTTTGACTTCCAAGTGACTGAATTTATCTTAGACAGACGAGTCAGGAATTTTCATGATGGTCATAATGGTCATGAGGAGAAAACAAGGAAAATCAGCTAAGCAAAGAAAGGTCTTACAGCGTGTGTGCACTAATTTTTTGTGTTGCACGATAAAGAACTTGTGATACGTGCACTGGATATTGGTGTACAGTATAAAACGTTGTGTGCATTGGGTGTTGGTGGGCAGGATAAAAAGTGGTGTGCACTAGATATTGGTGCGTGGTATAAAAGGTTGTGTGCATTGGATATTGGTGTGTGGGATAAAAATTTACAGACACTTGATATTGGTGAGCGGGATAAAAAGTTGTGTGCACTAGATATTAGTGTGCAGTATAAAAAGTTGCACGCACTGGATATTGGTGCACAATATAAAAATTTGTGTGCATTTGACATTGGCTTGTGGCATACAAAGTTGCACACACTGGATATCGGTGTGTGGCATAAAAATTTGTGCACGCTAGATACCAGTGTGCGACATAAAAAGTTGTCCGTGTTGGATATTGGTGCGCAATATAAAAAATTGTGCACACTGGATATTGGTGCGCAATATAAAAAGTTGCGCACACTGGATATCGGTGCGCGAGATAAAAAAAAATCACGCACTATATATCAGTGTGTGACATAAAAGTTTGTGCACACTAGATATTAGTGTGTGACATAAAAATCTGGGCACTCTAGATATTGGTGCACAGCATGAAATTTTGTGTGCATTGAATATTAGTGCATGGTATAGAAGTAATGCGCATTGAATATTGGTGCATAGGGTGTGCGCTAAATATTTGTTCTATGCATTATGAATCTGGTGCATGATGAATATTGGTGCATAATATTGAATTGATTCACACGTGGGCTTTGAAAAGGAAGAAGAGAAGAAGGATACCACACAGGAAAAATTGTCCTATAGTCTCAAAAAAAAAAATTGTCTAGAGCCATTTTCTTATTTTGGTAGTAATTGGATCAAATTAAGTCTGATTGAGATGAAACTTATGGGTTTTGTTTAAATATGGAGGGCTATAAAATTTCCATAGAGGTCCACTACCCAATTATGCTCTGATTCTCCATAAAATGCAAATTACATGTTTTTAAATGACGCAACACCCCTACCTTAGCAGGTTCTACGTGACCTCCCAGTCTTTGGATCTTTCTACTTCCTTGAGCCAAAATGGCTCTTTAGTTCCCACTGGAACCTTCACACATATAACCACAGGTCATTTCTTAGAATTTACGCATGTGTGAACAAGCACAATGCGCGAACCTCCACTCCACGTGTCCAACCAATGTGACCACAACCTTTACCCGAAAGGGTGTTTTTGGATTTTGTGACTTCGTGATTTATGTTGTGAGTCCCTCTGACTCCTTTGACTCCCAAAACCCTGAAATGGGATAACGATTCTTTAATTCCTCCATTATGCCTCAACCATGTGACCTCAGTCATGTCCTGGGGTCCACCTCCGAGCGCGTCGAGATTTCACGACTCGTGAATTTGCGATGCGACTCTTGTCCTTTCTCCCAAAGTCTAAACTCGTAAATTCTTTGCTACAGATCTACGGCCTTGAGCTTTCCACAATATGATGATCTAGATTGTGTTAGAATTTCACGTATCGAGATTTCACAACTCAAGATCTCCAAGTCACGACTTTCTCCACACTCTGACTCCTAAAATGTTGAAATTCAAAACCACAAGATCAACGGCTCCCATTGATCCAAATCTAACGGTAATTATTCCTCCTAAGCTTGCGAGTGTTGAAATACACTCGGCCTTAACTTCTTCGTTGATCCACTGGATCTAACAGTCCATGGCAAATCGGTAGTTCTCCCTCTGAGAATTTCAATCGTCCGTTCAAGTTCTTGATGCTCTCAGCCAAATAACTCGATGTCTCCTTCTGAGCTTAATTTCTGTGAAGTAACTTCAGACTCGTCTTTCCTTCGAACGCTTTGAAGTCTCTATTCCTCCTGATCTTTGTTCTTGCTGCAAAGTCAAGGATTTCAAGGGATTATGCTTGCGCTCCTTGCGGCTTCACGATAATCTCTGATTATCTGAATTCTCCAATTTTGTGCACTCCTTGCGATAGAAGTTCTTCAACCACTCACTGGGTTGGAAAAGTCTAAGACTTCAACTGGCCTACACACACCTTGCATGGCTCTATGCTATACTTGCACTTCTGCTGGTATGAGAACAACGGTATCTCTCTTGATATTTTCTTAGGTAAAACTCGGAGCTTGTCGACGCACTCCTTGCGGAATTTCACTGCACTCCTTAGAGGAATTATCAGGAAGAGAAACAATTTAAACTCACAATCTCCCTCTAACGGACTTCATACATTCAAATGAAATCATACACATACACAACATTGAAACAAATGCATAACAGAGCATATAAGAAAACTGTAAACATACCATTCAATAGATGCAAACATTATTCATCACAATACCATGAGATTGAGTCAAAGTGTTCGTGTACATGGGTTCTATAGCAACCTCTATCTACTTATACAACTTCTACAGTCTCTGTTCTTCTCTTCTCTCCTACTCTCTTGCTCTGCAGTGCTACTCTTACAATACAAAATAGCGATACTATACAATACAATGCATACAAGGGAGCTTTCTAGAGTTTTCCCTCCTACAATCTCTAGCTATCTAATCGAATTAAATCCTACATCTACTTTACATTTATTACATTAATTGCCTCCAACAAACAGATGAGAGAAACCGCTCAAGATCTGCGTTACACTCTCTAAACCATAAAAGCAAAAATATATTTTCCAGATATGACATTAATGCTTCATCCTTCCAAATTCAAAACATCCTCAAAGCGCGCGTTGGTGCATATCTAGCTGTCCTTCTGCTTTTTCACTTGCTTACGATGCTCCTGCATCATTAAATATCAGGGTGAAACTTAGTGGCAGGAGCACGGTTATAGTTGAAACTTGTACAAAGTGTCAGGAAAGCAAAAATGAAAATTTTTTGTGAAGGTATTGGCCAGATTCTAAGGATTTTGGCATGGAGGTGCTAAAATAGGGGAAAATCCACTATTTTGGTCTACTTCTTGGGGATTTTTTGGGATTTTCAGAGGAGGAAAAGGGTCCCCATATGGAAAAACTAGAAAACATTATTTACTCAACATTTTGTATACTCATCAAGCCAGACAACTTTTGTTGAGTAAAGTTCTTCCAAAAGTGCACAGTTTGGGAGATAGTCAGTTTGGCTAAAAATTCCAAGTCTGGAAAAAGGGGTGAAAATGACAAAGTTGTCATTTTTCGTATTGCTGCAATTTTTTACTCGAGCATCAGATTGACAATATGGGAGTTGATTTGAATTCCTTATCATTATTATTATCTATGTATCCTACAAAAGTTTCCCTAGTTCCGAACAGATTTACTTCTACAAGTGATAGAAGTTGGTGTCTGAGATTAATTGCACTAGAATGAAAAGTGTGCAAAAGGGGTGAATTAGCAATATTCAGATGACTGTAATTTTTTTCTCAGATCTCATAATTGAGCAAGAAAGTAGTCATTGGAAAGATATTGGAGAGGGGGGTCCACATATCAACCCAAAAAAATGTTCTAGGCATTATAGATTACAATCATCACAAGGAAGATGATCAGTGGAACTAAAGAGCAGAAAAAAAAAATTATGCATTATTTTCCATAACTGTGTACATATTTTTGTCTAACAAAAAATTGTTTGCATGCACATTTTCTTGTAGAATTTAGAGGTGCAAGAAATCATTTTGAATTCCTATATGAGAACCACAGTCATGAAGGATTCCCAAGGGTTGTATATCCATGAGGAAGAGGTCAGAGGTCTACATGTCAGCATAGGAAATGTTGAGACAGAGTCTAATGGAAGAATAGACAAGTAGGAGCATGTATCTATAAGAATCTTGTAGAGAGTAGTGCGGAGCTATAGGGATGATAATGAAAATATTATTAAATCTGAAGAAGAGATACTTCAGAGTCTGAATGTGTTACAGAAGAAAACCAACAAGGACTCTGGCACAAAGCAAGCAATTAGTGTTAGACAAGTGACAACATCCAGATCCCATAGAAAAAGGGATGAGCATGGTAATGACAAGCTATCAAGGAGTATGAGTAGGAGCCATCATTCTCCAGGGGAATCCACTAAAAGAGTTCATGCAAGTTCAAGTTCAGAGTGTTATCACCTATAGATTTTTCTGGTTTCGGTAGCTAAGGGATAGAATTTTACATTATGTTAGCTACCGAAAGAGATCGCTTTTGGTAGTTTAAAACTTCATTTTTGTGCATTCCTAGCTACCGAAAATGGAGAAATTATCAGGTTTTGTGCCAAAATTGCAGGCCCAATCTTGCTCCAGTTCCTTGCACCTGCATCAATAACATACAAGTCAAAGTCAACAATGTGCCAAACATGCAAACACCTCCACGTGAGATCAACATGGGTTAGCACAACATACAAAGGCTCCAGCGCACACAAAGATGCTAGGGTAGTTTGCAGGTGTTGGAGGCATTGTGGATGATCGGCAATACCATGATGGAGAACTCAATCTTGCAAACACATCATTGGCCGGTTAGTATAATGTTTTCAGTAATCTTTGGGTCGTACACAGCAACCAACGCCATGGGAAATACCATTATGCCTGAGTTTGTATATGTTGGTTCAAATCAATCTCATGGTTTTTTGTCCATCATGATCACTGTCAAATTCTTTTCACATGGGGTTTCACCGGGATTCGTCCATTTACATATGCATTTGTGAGATGTGATTTCAAGCAGCTATGTGAGCAACATCATAAATGGAACCATATTTTGAAATCATCTCTTGCAAGAGGTAAGCTACAATGCATTAGATCCATCACCTTGGATGAATACAGAAAATACATTAAAGAGGGACCAACTCCAGAAAGGGGATCCCAACAATTACAAGTGTCGAAGGGTTTGCATGAGCAACATGAGATTCATTGCCAGTTTCGAGGCTTTGTTAGCTGCTGCAAAGTTGTCGTATAATATATATAAGTGATCATTGATTTCTTGAAAAGGTAATCGACCCGATCAATGAAACCATTTATAGAGTGTTCCTTCGCCATGCACAACCTCTAGACAAATCTAGGGAGCTTGATCAAGAACCCAGACAGAGTACAAATGAAAAGAATGGACTTGTTCCAGCCAAGTTTTTGGCAGCCAAATTTTGTAAATACGGTGATGCCCTTTTGCTAAGAGAATAAAGTTCATTTGTTCAGGGAATTGATCATCGTGGATGCCTGACAGAGTTTTTGAGCATCACTGTGTGGTCCTAACGTTCCTAGAATCATGCAGAGGATTACGGTGGCGTTGAAGCATAAAGTTATAGAGGCCATTCTGACTCAACTATTGTTATCTACCTATCAGTTACAAAAGAAGTTTGTGCATTACATCGACAACTAGAAATTAGTTCCAGATCTAGAGTTTGTGTCATCAATGCATAATTGTTTTCTATTCCTGGAAAGAAGAGGGGGCCCGAGTTTTTGACCTATGGATAGAGGCAGTTCTATTTCCATGGAAGAAAATTTACTAGTGGGAGTCGTAAATTAAATATTGGTCATCACCCAATTTCACGGATTTGATGAGCATATCAAAGGCATCATTTAAACATCTCATGGACAGATGGCAGATAGTGAACTACTATTCAATTTCAATCCCACGATTTCAAGATTGCCAGAATTCAAGGAGATTATTGAAGCAGCGTTTGATCATTTCATGGACTAATGGAAGAGACATTTCAAAGAGCAGATCATCAATCAAAGGGATTTGATCAGCTGTTAGTTGAGGGGTGTAATCAACACCTGGCAACAGTTTTAAGGATCAAATCGAGCATATCTCCAAGAGGCACAAGTGGCAGAATTCATCGAAGGAACAGAGGACCGTGTTCACTTTATTGGTCCCAAATTTCCAGGAGCATTCAGCAGTCAAAAGGTCTCATTCCATTTTTTCAGAGGGAAAGATTTCACAATTCAGGGCCTTGCAATTCGAATTTCTGGCAGAAGATTAGGGTTTTGATTTTATTCGTAGTTTTTTAATAATTAATCTATCATACAGATTTTAGGATTTGCCATCTATAAAGATGATATTTTGTAATAGACAAAGGACCTCTTTTGAAGAGGGATTCTATTGAAAATTGAGTTTCTTTTGAAGAACTTAATGGAGTAATGCAAGAGAGAAGTTTTTACTTGATATGTGAGATCCATCACGGTTGACACTTTTAGCATGTTTCTCTACTTTGTTATATTCACATTGTCTATTTCTTTCTTTATCAATTGAGTTAAATTTGTTTGGAATTCATCTTGAATGCTCCTTACACACAGTTTACATGTGTTGTGTTTCAATGATTGCAATTTAGAATTCACTCAAGAACAGTGTTCTGCACCTAGCTATTAGCCTTCAGTCTTTTTCTTCTAAAGTTACAGTGAAAATTCATCATTTATTAGGTTCTTTCACTATAATGGTCCTTTTCCCTTTTTCTGCTACAACATCATGATTATTAATTGTTGAAGGATCGACCTACTTTGCCTCATTTCCCTCAAGTAACACAATCACTGCTATTATCTCTATTCTTTGGCCTTCACTTGACTCCATTGCCCAATAGGCCTTTTCAAATCTATGCAACCACCAACCTTATCAAAACATATTGTCTTATAAGAAATATGGCCTTCTTACTGTGATTACTGAATATTCTTTGAGTAAAGAGTCTTTGGCTATTGAGAGAGCCCTCTCTGAGTGTATTAGGTTAGAAACACACTCTAAAGCAGGTTTCAAGTTACCTCGGGATTGGCTTGCAACAACCCAAGCCAAGTTCGAGTGCTAACACAGGGGGTATCCCTAGTGTGTTTCATGTCAGGAGGAAGAGGAGAAGGCCTGAGGTATACATCTTGCACAGGGGATTCACCTTATGCACCAATATCTTATCATGTTCATTCATAAAGGGATTTTTTTAATTATGAAAAATAGAGTTAATATATTGTAGGTATTTGGGGAGGGGGGGGGATGTCGGGTACAAGGGGGTTTTAGGTATTGGGGGGCATAAAAAGGGGTATTTAGTAAAATTAAGAGATATCTAGTAAAAATGGGTGTTTTTTTATGGGAAAAATGTATTGGGAGGGGGGTTAAACAAAAATATTGGGGAGGTGTTTATCAATATCTAATGAAATTAGGGGTATTCTTTAATATCCCATGAATTAGTGTGTTATGTAATAGGTTCATTGAGTGGAGACCTTGTGAGATCTTGTATCAAGCCACCAACTTTCAATGGTGAGCATAGTAAGGGAGAAGAGGTTGAGGCATGTTTGTTGGAAATAAAGAAACATTTCCAGCTGCATGATTATTCCTCTAAGGTAGAAACAAGAATTTAAACCTATCACTTGCAAGGAAAGGCATCCATGTGGTGGGATGAACTTAAGGAAGAAAAACACCTTGATAAGAGGAAGGTCTCATGGAGGCAATTCAAAGGATATTTCCAAGAGAAATATTTGTCTAAGCAATACTATGAGAGATGAAAGAGTTCTTTGAACTCAAGATGGGAAGCATGACAATGGATGAGTATGAGAAGAGGTTCTTTGAGTTGTTGAAGTGTGTAGGCTTCATCAAGGATGATAAGGTCAAAATCTAAATATTTATGAGTGGATTTCCCTCCTTATATAGTGACAAGATACAATATGATAACCCTAATACTTTGGAGTAGACCATAAGAAGGGCAAAGCATCTCTATGTGCAGAGTAGAGGGAGGTCAATGTTCTAAAAATATTGGAATGACAAGATGAAAAAAAAAAGGATTAAAGGAAGAAATATTTTAAGCCACCCTTTTTCAAGAATCACTCCCAAGTAAATCAACAAGGACAGCCAACCCAGAATGAGCACAATACAATATATTCATTTGGGAAAAGGCCAAGGCAACATTCTGTACAATGTTGGGCATGTGATTGAAATCATCTATATAGGGACTTCCCTCACAAAGGTGAAAGAGTGAGGATTGTCCACAACCTTCAGGAGGATGAAACAGTTGAATATATGGGAGGAAACATGCCAAGGATTTATGAATCCTTGGAAAACAAGAAATCAAAGTAGCATTCCCCAATGATTGAAGTGGAAGGTGAGATTGATAACCAGCCCATAGAAATTTTAATTGATTCTAGAGCTAGCCATAGTTACATAAACTATAACATCATTGAAAGATTTCACTTGCAAAGGAGTAAGCATAAAAAATATTGGTTAGTTCAGTTATCCACAAGGGCTAAAAAAAGAGATTCAAAGAGTTGGTTAAAGATTGTCTAATATACATGAATGGACTCAAGACAAAGGTAGATGTGAACATCATACCATTGGGTTCATATGTCTGCCTAATTGGCATGGATTGGTTGGAAAAACACCATGATGTCCTACATTGTTACAACAAGACAATAGTGTGTCTTGATGAGGGAGGGAAGAAAGGAAAGATTCAAGGCATTCTGATAGTTGTAGTTGTTACAGAAATTTCAGCCATGCAGTTGAAAAAGAGTTTCATGAAAGGATGTCAAATTTTTGTAGGCCATATGGAAGAGGCAACCAAAGATAAAGTGGCAAGTATTGAAGACCATCCAGCCTTGAATTATTTTGAAAATGTTTTTGGGGAAATCACAGTATTTCCACCAAAGAGGGACATTGACTTCTCTATTGATTTGGTGCCAAGATTTTCTCAAGTGTCTAAGACACCTTACTGAATGGGCACACAAAAATTGAAAGAGTTATAGATGCATCTTGAAGAACTGTTAAAGAAGGGGTATATACGCCCAAGTGTGTCACTTTGGGGAGCCCCGGTTCTTTTTGTGAAGAAGAAAGATGGAACCTTAAGGCTGTGTATTGATTTCAGACAGTTGAATAAGGTCACAATAAAGAAAAAATATCATATTTCAAGGATTGATGATCTTTTTGACCAACTGAAAGGTGCAAGAATATTTTCCAAGATTGACTTGAGATCAGGTTATTATCAATTAAGGATAAAGGAAGAGTATATTAGAAAGACAATGTTCCAAACAAGATATGGCCATTATGAATTTACGGTAGTGCCTTTTGGAATAAAAAATGCCCTAGTTGTTTTCATGTGCCTGATGAATGGTGTGTTCAAGCAGTACCTAAAAACTTTTGTGATTGTTTTCTTAGATGACACTCTCATCTACTCAAAGACAAAAGAGGAGCATGAGCAGCATTTGAGAATAGTGATGTAAGTTTTGAGAGATCATAAGTTGTATGCCTAGCTAAGGTGAAAACATAGCATAGATATCTAGTGGGGTTGTTACATCCATTGTCCATTCCTAACTGGAAATGGGAAGTGATTGCAATTAACTTTATTACAAAGCTTTACAGAACAGTGAAGAAACATGATTCCATCATGGTGGTGGTAGATAAATTAACCTAGGAAACACAATTTATCCATGTGAAGACAACACACAAGGCAACAAATATTGCAAAGACATACATGAAAGAGGTTTTCAGGCTATGTGGGGTGCCTAAGGAAATCGTTTCAGATAGAGATTCAAAATTCACATCTAATTTTTGGAAAGGTTTTTTCAAAGGCTTTGGAACAAACTTAAATCTCAGTACAACGTATCACCAAGAGTCAGATGGGAAAATAGAGAGAACTAACAGAATCATTGAAGACGTGCTCAGAATGCATGTGATGAACCAACCATCAAATTGGGAAGAGTATATCCACTTAGTAGATTTTACTTACAATAATGGGCATCGGGCCTCATTAAAAATGATTCCATTTGAAGCATTGTATGGAAAAAAGTGTAATACCCCAATGAGATTGGATAACCCAGCAGAGAAGGCTATCGTTGGGCCAGATTTGTTGAGGGAAATGGAAGAGAAGATGACAAGGATTAGGAAGAATTCAAAGGCTACTCTAGATAGGAAGAAACGTTACGCAGATAAGAACAAATATTTTAGAGATTTTAAAGTGGGGGGACATGTTTTTCTAACAGTGAAAGTGAAAATAAGCTTGTTAAGATTGGGTTGATGCCCAAGGTTGGCAACTAGATATTGTGGGCCTTTTGAAATCTTAGAGAAGATAGGCCCAGTTGCATACATGATAGCATTGCTTGCATCCATGAGAGTGCATAATGTATTTCATGTGTCATTGTTAAATAAATATGTTCCTAACTCTAACCAAATTATTGATTGGACTATGATCCAAGTGGAAAACGAAGGGGATTTCCAGGTGGAACCAGTATGCATCCTAGATTGAAAATTCAAAGTGCTCAGGAATAAATCCATAGGTTTGATAAAGGTTCAATGGACCTGCTACGGTATTGAAGATGCAACATGGGAGCATGAAGAAACCATGTGAGAGGAATTCCCACAATTTTATGTCAATTTTGAAGAAAACAGAAATTGAAAATGCAAGACTCCATTTTTGGGCAGCTAGAGTTCCAGAAACACATCTAAAAATTATGGTCACCTGTGTTGACAACCCTGATAAAAGAATAGTGCATCCCAATAGAATGAGAGCAGTGAAGGGGGCTTATTCCTTGGGTCAACAGGTTGAGAGTAATATGATAGTTTGGTTGGGACTGTTGTTGGAGGGTAAAAATTGTAGAATTTTGTTTTCTTTTTTGAATATTGTAATGTGATGTAAATTTGTATATGTATTCGGCATGGTGTTGTGCACCAAGGATGGTGAACAATTTTAGGGGAGGGGGGATGTAACATCCCCACTATAATCCCCAATTTAATTTATGCATAATGTAAATATCATAGAAAATTGTATGCGCTATATATCACCCATGGGATATTTTTCCATGATTTTTCCCAAAAAACGATTCACAATTTACAATTTTTCTAAAAATGATTTGCCCAAATTTTATAGAATATTTTTTTTACCTGAGAAATAGCCCAAATTTTATAAAACCTATATACAATCCTTAGAAATTTGAATATTTTTACAAAAATATCGCCAAACATTTTATAGTTTGCATATTAAGGGCTAGTAAGATTCGCCAAGGTTTCTACAGTTTGAGATAAATTTYCATCCTTAAAATCATCTATGGTAGTGTTGATGGGGAAGAATTCACCCTGCAATAGTAAGGGGTACTCCCCAGTACATGGTTCCAACTGGACTATGCAATGTTTGGTTTAGGAGACCCATCCAGAATTTGGCTTGGCTGCCATTGTTGGTTTTGGGTTTTACCAGTTGTGGTCCAGTCTACCGATGAAGGTGGATAATGAATGATTATAGAGTGCACAGAAGTAGATGAAGACTTTGTATTAAAATAAAACCAATCTACTGCTAATCTATCCTACCCTATCCTAGCTAGGGCATGCTAAAGTAACCAGGTGAGTTGTAAATGAAACCAAACTCTACATAAAACCCCCACACATGTCGTTGAAATGAAGGTGCGAGGTCAGAAAAATGTACATAAATACATATAACCAGAACAGTCTAAATTATATTTGTGCATGCATTAACAACTCAATAAGCTCTGGACTAAAGATATACAAAAGAATAATAAAAATTGTAGAATAGCATTGAGTACATTAGATTAGTTTATAAGAAAACGATAATTCTTACAGTCCATGTGAACAACATACATCCCACTTGAAATAGATCACAACAAAGACAACTTCACACATAAATTCTTCTTTCCTGCAAAAATTGGCCCTGAGGGCTTCTCAATATTCATCAACAGATTATATATCCTTGAATTAGTTCTTGAGTCTATACAGTGCTTGAAGAGCCCCTACAAAATGGGCATCTTCTTTATTTTATACAATCATTTGTAACTGTTAAGTGACTCTTTGTATTCCCTTTGAAGAAATTGTTACAAAACTATTCAGTTTCATTTTGCTCAGTGACAAGTGTATATAATAAGGACAAAATTTGGGTTGGTTGAGAAAAAGACAAAATAGAAGATAGTTAATAGCAATTTTTTATTGTTGTTTTGTCTTATTCAAGGATTCGTGTCCCTAAGGTGAATTGTCCACACCTCCAGTTGGTCATACAAGGAAATGATCCTCCAGTAGAGTAATTATTTTAGTGTTGCACCATGCATCGCTATGTTGTCTTCGATGACCTGCATATGCTTAGACAGAGTAGCCATGAATGTTTGGATCATGGTGTGGACTCTAGTAGGTTGTATAATATGTTTCTCTATCAGGTCTATGGTCACTTTGGTAGTTGATTCGGTGACCTTTCGTCGATGATTAGTGTTATCTTGAACTTTTTCCACTAACTCCTCTATGACCAGGTTTTGTCTGAGTTCTTCTAATTGAGGAAGACAACATCCTTTAAGTAATTCTTGAGCAGCCTTGTGTAGTTTCAAGCACAATTCCATTGATTCAGTAGTTTTTTTATCATCTCTTTTCCCAATGTGTTGACAATGCTCCAATGAATATATATTAATTTTCCTCTCCATTCTAGAGGGGTGATAAAGCTTAGTCGATGCATCRGTGTTCTTTGTGATCCATTAGTCAATATAACTCATCCTTTCCCAAATCATGTTAAATTGTGTGAGATTTKCTTATATTTGACCATGTTGATCTATAATAGTGGTGGCTGCTTGCGAGAAGAGATGTAGATGTTCATACATATCTATGATGGCTTCTTCTAGATCTGTCCTCAATTTCTCAACACTTTCCCTGAATCTCTATACATTTCTTTCATTTAACTTCATTCATTGGAGTTTCTCTTCCAGTTCCCTAATTCTTTCTCTGTTCTCTTGGTTCTGTTGGCACAAACTTCGAATATTGTCTTCATTAGCATTCATGAACGCACTGCCAACTGAGGCGGTGGCTATTGGATTTTCCTTAATATTTCCTTTTATGGGGACTTGCGTAATGATTGAGATAGACATTCTTCGAGTTTTGGGTACTTTTTTTGCTCGATCTTGCACGATCTTGCCAAACTTGTTGTCACATGTGAAGCTTCTTAAATTTGACACCTCACTTGGTTGAAATGGAGCCCAAATCCCTATTCATAAACCATTAAACGGTGTTTGTGTGTTGGTGCCTATTGTTGATACCTCTGGGATGTTAGTATTCATTAGTTGAGTGTCATCGTTCCTAGTCTCAGCATATTTATTTTATCTCTCTTCTTCGATTGCCCTATCATTTGCTTCCTTAGATTCCTTTTTCGTTGCTTCTCTTGTTGCCACTACTGCTTTTTTGTTGTTTCTTTATGTTTGGTTTCTCTTTGTGTTGTGGCCTTTGTTTCTACTTCAAGTATGGTCATTTCTTTAGCTTTGGCTTTAGCTTTTTGTGCTTTGATATTTCTCTTCTTCTAGGTAGCATCATTCGTTTTCTTGTAGACCTTATCTTTATCCCTTCTTTTCTTATCAGTTAGTGTTTCTTCTTATTCTACCAATCCTGAGTGCACAGAGACAGAAATGGGAGATGACCCCTCTAATTCTTCCTCTTCTTCCTTCTTTTGAGCTTCTTCTCTTGCTCTCTCTTCATCTACGGTCCTTTCTACGAGTTGACCTTATCTTTGGAGTATAACGTTATCATAGCTTCATGCACTGTGATGCACTTCTTCCTCGTCCCAAGTCTTTGTCGTCTATTCCCAGGGGGGTCCCATTTTGTTGAAATGATCTTTTACAAAACCCTTAAGGTCATGCCTTCTGAACCATTCTTCCCCAAAATGACAAGACAACAGAGTGTTTACCTCTTCTTGCACTTGCTTGGTGTTTGAGAAGAAGTAAGTGCCTACATACAACGGTTGTGGTGGCTATATAGATTTCTTACCCTGGTACAATATCCCTCCTACTCCATGGATAACAGTTTGATACGCTACTTCCTGGACCACTAATTTTTCTATCATGGAGTGAGGAAGCATATGAGGGGGATTAATAGTGACGAAAACCCTTATATAAGTTCCATATTCCATGAGATACCAATCCCTGATTCTTCTTATGAAAACTATCACCTTATTAGTCATGCATGGGGGCATTGTACAAAATATCAATTCATACAGGGGAGCTAATAAATTCTCACATATCTTCGTATACTTTATTCAATACTTGTTCTCCCATAGCACTTTGCAATATATGTGGATTGTTGGGTTTGAGGGTTTCCATCTCCATCCCATCCATGGGTATTGATGGACCACACACATAATTTCTAAGAGGTATGAGGACATATGGAAACTTGGGAAGGTCCCAGGCTGAGCTTCTACGACTATGGTGAGAGCTACCGTCAAATTTATTGATAAAATGTCGTCCCAATTGAACGATGGTACCTTGTCTATACAATAATAGATCAATGGCATGTACGATAGAGAGAACTTGGATGCATTTGGTTCACCATACAACTAGCACAACATAGAGACCATATATTGATAGGGCCTCCTAGAGGAAACTGTGGGGTAACCTCCCTTAGGCCTATGTTTGAATTGTTTATCAGGTTTGTACCATTTGGGGCATAGTTCTTTAGTTGTGTGTTGGAACTCATCAAGAAGATTATTTTCTAACTTTTTCGCTCCTTTGTCGAGATGATAACATTTTTCTAGGTCCTCGGGTCAAAATGATGTTATGGGTTCCCCCTTAGCATTGCGAACACATCTATTTCCCATATCAATGTGTTTTATGATCCAACCGATGGCATAGGCACAAGGGAAGACAACGGTGTGGACTACGACTCTGAATATTTGATATCTTCAGACATTTATGAATATCTTCAACTCGTATTGGTATTCGGATTTGGTGAGGAAATTTTATTTTTTTAACATGTGATACACATAACCCCACTTGAGTGTCTCTCCCTCCTTTTCCAAGAATCCAAAGGTGTCATCATATGTGGATCTGAGCACATTTGGTTCATCTTCGATTTGCCAACCGCTACCGGAGGCCTCGGTGACAGATGCCTTGCTTGTTGTATTTTTTTTTTGGGAGCCATATCTGAGCTTGCAAGGAAAGGTGAGATTAGTGCGAAGACTAAAATCACAACTGATACAAAATTTAATCTAACTAAGTATTTTCAGATATCTGATGACTCACTTGATTTAATGATTGGTGGTAGATCATAATTAGAAGACAATGAAATGATAGCAGGCATAGTGGGCAAGTAAGTGGGACTCATAGGGAAGAAATTGGCTTAAAATATGCCTTAGAGGTGGAGATAGGAATGGTTAATATCAACTCCTTTGATGTAAATCAAAGAAGTTAGAAACAACTTCCCTAAAATCCATCAGCGAGGTTAAGGTTAAAGGCTTTGATAGGTATCAGGAAAGATGAAAGGAAGGCCTCTGATGGGTCGACGAAGATGGCAACAAGACCTCTGAATGATCAAACGATATGATGTTAAGACTGTCAATGGGCTGGAAAGATTGCGGCAGAATTGGTTTTAACTCCTCCAATACATTGGAGGATTTGATAGTAACTCCTCCGATATGTCAGAGGAGTTGGGGTGAAGTGTTCTAAATGTTTATAACATGTGCCGAGGGAGTTTACATGAACTTTGTTGAGGACTGTCAGACATGTTTGAGAGAAGTCTCTCGATCGTATCGAAAGTTTTGGAACCAATATTGTTGATTTACCAAGGGAGTTCTTAGAAACCAGTTTAAGTCTTGAAAGGGTTGAGAATTGTGAAGGTTTAGGTTTGACATTCTTTTCTAGAACCTTGAGAGTGTCGAACATGTGGGGTGGCCACTATATCTGCGGTGGGAGAAGGAACACATCGGCGCCTTAAGGTTTTACGGTTGCACTAGAGACAAGTCCACAGCCATGTAAGTTAGTGTCGTGAAACATTTATGGTTTGTAGAGATAAACTCGAGAGCTCTTCAAGGCCCTGAAAGGTTGCGAACATTCATAGGGTGAAGAGAAGGTGGTTGGCTAGAGAGATAGGCGGGTCCATTTTATAACAAAACTAAGAAAACTCTAGTTTTATAAAAATAAATAAAAGGAAGGTATTTAGGGCTTACCTGAAACTCATTGACACATGGAGGATCGTGATTGGTTGAGGATGAGAAAGCTAGGGCTTGGCACATTCTTGCTTGGGGACTATTCTTTTTTCCTTAGCATTCAACGAAATAATGAAGGGGGGGGGGGATGCATATTTATAACTTCAGTGATCGTGGCAATAAATGTAGTGGGTAACAACATTAAAAATTGGTGAAGTTGTTAGTAAGTCGTCTGATGTGCATCGGAGGGATTAGCACGAAATGTGTCGGGGTCGATCGGAGATGTTTGAAACAACTCCTTCAATGAAATCAAAGGAGTTGACACTAACTCCTCTAATTTCATCGAAGGAGTTGCAAGTAAGTTGGGCGATGGAAAAGGCTATTCGGAGGAAAAACAATGAAGTCACCAAAGCTCATCGACAAAGACAAGGAGAAATCCTTCTATGTACATTGGAGGAGTTGAGGGTAACTCCTTTGATATACATCAAAGAATTTGTTATCAACTTTGTCTAATATCCAGAAAATATTACCTCAAAATTTTCCAAGTGTTCCCAGTTTGAAAGATGCAAACTTGGTTGGTTAAAAGTGCTCAAAGAACAAATTTTAGAGCAAGATGAAGAAACTATTGGAGGAGCTTTTCAAAGTCGAAAAATATAAAGGGCCCCATATTCTTAAAAGGATTTTTCAAATAGATTTCAAGAAAATGGAGCATTGTGGTTCTTGGCACAATAGGTAGATATGAATGTGTCTATGGCCAAGCGATGTAATGTGTGAATGTATTTTTCTATTTTGAAATAAATAAAATGTGATGCCAGCTGTTGGGGAATATGGAAAAAGATGGGAGCTGAGTTTTCCACAAGAGAAGAGTGTCTAAGAGGGGTCGAAGGGAGAAATCAATTATGGGTATTAATTCAACCCATTTTCTTGAATTTTATTATAATTGGGGATAAATTCTATTTTTTGTTTGAGTGTATGAGATCCCAATCATTAAACTCATGTAAGAGGGTGGGTGTGAGAGTCATATCTCATAGTTATTGGAGAGCATGGGGCTAAAGTACAATCAATATTGGGTAGAGTGAGTAGTCAATTGTCTTTGGAAAACAGAGAAAATTTGTATGGAAGGTTACAGGTAGTTTTACACATTCAATTTTACATGAACATCAAGCAGAGAGTAGAGGAGAAGAGTGTTGGAGATAGAATAAGAAGGCTGGGTGAATTTTGGAGCACGATGGACCATTTTGGAGTGTTTTGGAGCTGAAGATTGAAGAGCCAATTTGTCAGGATTTAAGAGAGAACTCTTGTGTGAGTTGCACTGTAACAACAAGTGTTCTCGTTGTTGTTGGTAGTTTTCCTGGCAGTGAGTTCCCTTGAGTTCCTAGTAGAGATATTCCTAGTTACTTGTTCCAGAGAGACCCTGATAAACAAATGGGGCACCCGATGGAATGAGAGCAGTGAAGGGGTACATTCCTTGGGTTGGGAAAGTCAAGAGGAATAGAGTTGGAATAAATTTGGGATAGTTGTAGAA
Source organism: Picea sitchensis (assembly GCA_010110895.2). Taxonomy (NCBI): domain Eukaryota; kingdom Viridiplantae; phylum Streptophyta; class Pinopsida; order Pinales; family Pinaceae; genus Picea; species Picea sitchensis. Next base: position 288,497 of record SNQJ01S0005185.1, read on the forward strand.
GAATGCCAGTGAGTTGTGGGATATTAAGATGTGAGTGGACGGTGAGAGGCACCCTTCTCTTGTGGATTCCTAGCCTCGTCTCGAGGGTGACTTGTTGTTGAGATTTGGAACAACATGTGTATGGTTGGGTGGAACATCCTTCCCAAGTCATTGGTTGCACACATATTTTAAAAAGATAAGTGTTTATTTGTTTTCTTGTTTTAATTTATGAGTTTAACTATTTTGTGTTTTACTTTGTGCATAAGAATGAATTATATGATGTTGTGGTGAAATTGTTAGCTACATTTATGTTTTTAACTATGGACAATTGCTTGAGATTGATTTTCATGATGTTCATAATTTGAGGTTTAAATTTATTTGTTAATTGAATTTAGTAGTGATGGTAACGAATTTCGGTGTGGTGCTCGAATCATCATGTGCACTGGGAATAGTTGCCACGCACAGTACAAAGGTTGTTGTGCATGTTGTGTACAGTGGTCGCACGCAGTAAAAAGGTTGTTGCATGCATGGTTTGTCTCAATGAGGATGCAATGGTCATGTTCATTTAGAATGACATTGATGCATTTAATTAACTGGTGTTTGCAATGGTTAAATTTGTGTATAATTTGTAGCTGCTAAGCTACAAGAATTTAGTTACTAGAAAAATTTCAAATTTATGTTATTTTTCACAAGTAATATTCCTCAGTTAAGTTGGGGGACATTACAATACCAGACAAACTAGATGGCTGAAATTTCTCGGTGAATGTGACTTCGACATCAAGAACATCAAGGGAAAAGAGAATAAAGTGGTTGATGCACTTAGTAGGAGGGTGGATGAAATGCATGCTACAACCATTAGCATGTATTGTTTATATTTAAAAAGTAGAATTTTGGAAGCTGTAGCATCATATCATCATTATGCACAAGTTATAGAAGGCTTACAAGAGGGAAATATACCGCTTAAATTTAAAGGCTACAGGATGGAAGAGGATAGAAAATCATAGAATACCTGTGTTCATGAACAAATGTTATGTTCCTAATACACATGAATTGAGAAATATAGTGTTGAAAGAGATGCACAATGTACCATATGTTGTCCATCTAGGGTACTAGAATAAAATTATAGTGACAAGAGGCCAATATTTTTGTCTTAGAATGAAGAAATGTGTGGTTGATTACATGGCCAGGTACATGGAACGTCAAAAGGTAAAGACTAAACATAGGCATCTCGTAGGATTGTTATAGCCATTTTCCATTCTTGAATGGAAATGGGGGGTAGTTACGATAAATTTTATCACCATGCTGCCAAGAACAACAAGACAACATGATTCCATCATGGTAGTGGTGGACAAGATTACAAAGGTTGCACATTTTATTCCAGCTAAAATGACTCACAAGACAGCCAATATTGTAGAGATTTACATGAAGGAAATTGCCAGGCTACATGGTGTGCCTACGACAATAGTATCAGACATAGATCCGAAGTTCACCTCCAATTTTTGGAAGGGGTTGTTTAAGGTATTTGGGACTAAATTGAATTTCAATATAGCATATCACCCAAAGTTAGATGGGCGACGAAGAGGATCAACCAGATAATTGAAGATATGTTGAGAATATATATAATGGACAAGCCTTTCAAGTGGGGAGACTATCTTCAATTGGTTGAATTTTCTTATAACAATGGATATCAGGAATCATTAAAGATGAGTCCATTTGAAACCTTGTATGATAAAAAAAATGCAACACGCTAGTGAGTTGGGATAACCCAACAGACATAGTTATTATTGGGCCATAATTGCTAAGGGAAATGGAAGAGAAGATTGTAAATATTAGGCATAATTTAAAGGTTTCACAGGATAGGAGAAAGATTTATGTGGACAAAGGAAGAACACACAGGGAATTCATAGTGGTTGAGCATGTGTTTTTAAAAGTAAAGGCTAAAAGGAGCTCTCTAAGATTGGGAAGTTTCCCAAAATTGGCAACGAAATCTTGTGGGTTGTTTGAATTTCTAGAGAAGATAGGTCTGGTTGCATACATGCTTGCATTGTCTGCATCCATGAGCATTCATAATGTGTTTCATGTGTCTTTATTGAAGAAATATGTTCCTAATCCTAACCACATGATTGATTGGATTGTGATCTAGGTGGAGCACGAAGGGGACTTTCGGGTGGAGCCAGTGCGCATCCGGAATCGAAAAGTCAAAGTGCTCATGAACAAATCCATTGGCCCTGTAAAGTTCCAATAGACGTGCTATGGTTCTAAATATGCCACGTGGGAGCACGAGGAGGCCATGCGGGACAAGTACCCATAAGTTTTTGCAAATTTTGAAGAAAACTAAATATACATTTGTACATAAGTGTGCGAGACTCCATTTTGGCAGTTGGAGTTCCTAGAGCCACAACTCAAAGGCTTTATTTCTGACCTGTGCTAGAGTCCTTGTAGGGAAGTGGGACATTCTGAGGGATATTGGTGTAGATAAGGGGATACCCTTTCTTGGGTTGTGTAGGTTGAGGAGAATGAGAGATTGTTGGTTGGAATTGCTACGAGAGATGTTAACTTACAAAAGTATTAAGTACTATGATGTAAAATTTTGTACATGTATATCAATATGGTAACGTACATCAAAAAATGGTGCAAGTTGTAGGGGGAGGGGAATGTAACATCCCCATTTATTAATCCCTTGTTTAGTTATGTATATTGTAAATATGATGTATGGTTGTGGACCAAGTGATATAATATTTAAACAATGTATATCGAAAATAATAAAGTAAAATGTATCACTGGGTCCAGATGGACATAGATGGAGTCATGGGGATTAAGTTTCCACAAGAGATGGGGGTCCAAGGGGGAATTCTTCATGTCTATTAATCCCAAGCTACCTTTCTAAAATGATTTTGTATGAACGTTCTATTTTTTCTTTTGAGTGTTTCAAAGCCCCGATCATTGAATACATGTAAGAGGGTTGATGGGAAAAGTCACCTCGCATATTTATTGAAAGCATGGGGCTGAGTAGAATCAACATTGGGGAATGTGAGAGTCAAATTGCATGGGTAAAATGAAATTCAAATGGGGAAAGAAGGAAGTCTTTACAGTTGGTTAGAAGAAAGGAAATGTGTGTGGGGAGATGGGATATAGTAGGAAGCCATAGTGGGCATGTAAGGTAGTTTGTTAGAGCTGTAATTTCATGGAGAATTAGGCTGTAGGCCTGTGAGTAAGACTTTGAACAAGAAATTTGCAAAGTGAGCAGGTAAGTTGTTGTTGTTAGAAATCTTGTTGTAGTTGTAGATTCCCGGAGTCCACAACAAAGAGATTTCATGGCCAACCTATGTTGGAGCCCTGGAGGGAAGTGGGATAGTTTGAGGGATTGTGTGGCAGAGAAGGGGATCCCATTCCTTGGGTTTTGCAGGTTGATAGGAAAGAGAGCGGGTGGATTGGCATGGATGTAGGAATTAGCTTTCTGTGAGGGGACAATAGCTATCCTTAGGAACCACCTTCTTCTTGACGAGTCATAGCCCCATCTTGGGGGTGACTTGCTACTGAGAACTAGCAAGTCTACGCTTGGGTGGAACGTCTGTCCTCTGCAACTGGTTGCATATTTCCTTACAAAGATAAGTGTTTTTATCGATGTTCACTATTTTTATTTATGGGTTTAATTGTTGTGCATTCTACTCTATGTTATAAGTATTTAGATGTTGTTGTGTGCACATGAAATATAATCTCATTCACATTTTTAAGTATTCTTGTTAGTTGCATATTTATTTTTATCATGTTGCATGCATTTAGTTTAATGGGTATCAGAAATTTTGTTGGATTAGTAGCGGGTGAGCTACATTTCCTATTATGGGTTATATGGGAAACATATAGTAACTCTATCTTCAAAGACTTGGTCTACATCCCACTTCAAATTCACAATAAAAGTCAATAGTGTGTACAATTTCTTCTTGTCACTCTAAATCCTAAAAGGAAAAGGATTGTTCCACCTTTATTCTTGGATGAAAAGTTACTCCTTAGGGTTGCTTTGATCGTGCATCCTAAGGGAACTTTTGACATTGTAGAGCATAAGGGGCTATTTATCTAACAAGATATTGATGACAGTATTTTGGGTGTGGGCGAAAAAACAATATGGCAAACTTGTGAGAAGATTACATCCTTGTGACATTAGCAATTGAGATGGGTTTAGATAGGCTCCAAGTTGTAGGAAAATGTATGATAGTTATTTAGTGATTGAATGGAGGATAAGGAAGAAATATAAACCTTATTGAGTTGTTAATAGGGGTTATGGAATTGAAGCAACATTTTTATAGATTTTTTTATCTACACAAAGAAGAAAAACCATTTGTAAATGGACCAACTATCATATAATGCAATGGGATCTCCTTCTAGTGAATTGCAAACAATCCACTACAAAGAAAGTGCAACTCAAATGTTACCTAGGAGGCAAAATTCAAATTTTTAAGACTTTTAGATAGATTGTTTTGTATATGCACATACATAAATATAAAATGTATCTTTTAGTTTTGAAAAAAATTAAAAATATAATTTTTTTCCTTTAAAATGTAACTTTTGGTTTTAAAGGAATACAAATAAAAACATATTTGTTTTCTCTTTAATATATAGATTGAGTTTGACATACAAGCATATAAACACAAATACTTGTCTCATCAAGCTATCTTATATAGCTTGGTTGGTAAGACCACCCATAATGTTTGCTAAGCATGAGTCATGAGTTCAAATTGTTTGCAATTGTTTGTGAGTTTGTGCTTTTTTTTTAAGCAAATTAAGAAGGTTAGTTTTCTTTTCCAAGGAGTAAGTGGTATAGTGATATTACACTGAGGAGGTGGACTTTTTCTTGTCTAAAAAATATATTTAAATTTTAAATCTTTATAAATATTTTATATAAAATATTTTAATAATATAAATTAGTTAAATTAAACTAGTATGATTAGTTTTGAAGGGTTTCATTATGTATTATGTATGGTGATTCAGGTTTGAAACTTCGTAGTAGTGAGAGGAGACACCTAAAATCCAGTCATGTTAAGGGTTGGTGTGGATCAAGTCAGAAGGGTTTCATTATGTATTATGTATGGTGATTCAGGTTTGAAACTTCGTAGTAGTGAGAGGAGAAACCTAAAATCCAGTCATGTTAAGGGTTGGTGTGGACCAAGTCAGGTGCGATCGCTGGTGATTTTGATGGCTTAGATGGCCCTGAGTCACAATTTCTTAAATCAAAGACTAATCTTGCAAGTCACGAATCTATTAGCAAACCAAAAATAATAATAAAACACAAATCATTATAAGAGACACCTAAAATCCAACCATGTTAAAGATTGATGTAGACCAAGCTAAGTTTTTTGATGACTTAGACACCCCTTAGTCACAACTTCTTAAATCAAAATCTAATCTTGCAAATCACAAATCTATTAGCAAACCAAAAATAATAATAATAACACAAATCATTATATTGATTTTCAAAACATACCAAAAAAAACATAAATGCAATTAATATTTACATAAAAACATTAAAATTTAATTATATTTTTTTTTGATATTTTTTTTTTTAAACTATTTCTTCATTTTTCAAAAAAAAATCTATATTGATTAATTATCCCATCATATTTATATTTTTATATAGTGTATTTAAAAGTCCACATTACATTAATTTTATGAATTTATAAAATCCTCCATGATAAGTTAAATGGATTCGAAATTTATTTATCAATAATGAAGATGATTATTGGTACAATGAAGTTTTAAAATAATTATTATTATTATTTATAGAATAATGAAGATGATTATTGATGTAATGAGAACATTTTTAAACATTTTATTTTTATAATCAATATTATAATTTTTATAATTATTTTTATAATCAATATTATAATTTTTATAATGATTTTTAATAATAATAAATATTAATGTTATAATTTTTAAAACAATTTATAATTTTTTTGTTAGTTAAATATCTAGGATTTGTTGGATTGGTTCTGTAGTGAGATACCATGACACATTAGCATAGCACCTTTTAATATGATTGATTGAATTTGAAGTGTCACCATTTAATATGATTGGAATTGAAGTATCCCAAAAATTTTGAACCGATGATTTTACTTACAAAATACTTTTATAACACACTACCTCACCAACTACACCATCAAAACTTTAAGTAATTTATAATTATTATTTATAAAATTTATAATTAATTATATAATAATAAAAATATTAATGTGATAATTTTTTTAAATAATATATAATTATTATTTATAAGATGTATAATAAATTATAAAATTATAATTATAAAATAGATTATTTAAAGCATCCTAAAACATTTTATGTTTTTCACATGATTGTAACAATGTGCACTCTCTTTGTGCCTAATGCTTCACCTTTTATATGTGTTGCTTCACGTTCCTTATCACATCACTTTTTATGTGGGCTTGTTATTCCTCGCGATCCCTTATGCATTGGTTTATCATGTACTTTTTCTCTATGCCATATATTGTGCCTATTTATATAATAGATTATTTTAAGTATGATACACACCTTTTTTTAATTTTTTTTTATGTTTCTTAGTTACATTTGGTGTACCTAATTTCTATCATGCTCTCTATGCATTAGGGAAGTTGAAGTAGTGTGCATGATGCAAGAGAAATGAACATTATTATTATCATTATGGTGAAAGTTTAGAAGGGAAAGCATGCTCTCTATGCATTAGGGAAGTTGAAGTAGTGTGCATAGAAAGTGAAGCGAAGGATGCAAGAGGAATGAACATTATTATTATCATTATGGTGAAAGTTTAGAAGGGAAAGCATGGGAGGGGATTATATTAGTTAGAATCATGAGGAAGATGAAGAGTTAAATGAAACCAAGAACAAGAATAAATAGGAGGTCATGAAACATGATCAAGTTGCTTGAATGAGTGATTAGTCAATGCCATAGTAAAGTTGTAGAGTTATACATAGAACTAAAGTAGAGTGTTGAGTCACACGCAACATATTTGTAATATATTGATGTCTTACCAATAAAAATGACATATTTGTAATATATTGATGTCTTACCAATAAAAATGACATATTTGTAATATATTGATGTCTTACCAATAAAAATGATTATAGATGTTCTCTTTTATATGCGCACATTATTGTTGTGATGTCCTTGTGAATGTTTTCTTTATTTCCTACAATTTATTATATGTTTTTTTTTACAGTAATGATGGTTGTTAATATTATCAAAATTGTTGTTGTTAAACTTGTTCAAAATTCTTACATTCTTGAAATGACCAGTCTTATTTCCATAGCTAAAATGAGAGTATCAATTGCAATACTTAACCAATCCAACCAAACTACCATGCTTAAGGGTTTTGTTAGGGACCCAACCTTCCTAACGCCTCATGTAGGTAGAATAATATATTTTCCATGTAATAAATGCATATATTAATAAATAAGACCTAGTTAATAACATGAACAGGTCTAATGTAAGAAGACTTAATGGAAGCTTCTACTTCTAGAAAGATCTTCCTCTAGATTGTTCTTTTGAAGATATATTTAGTATAAATAGGAGTAGAAGGCATGATAAAGCTTTGTCTTGAGAATTATTATGATATAGCGTTGCTCCGCTAGAGGTTTCCCCCTCGAAGAGGCAAGTGAACATTGCTTTCTATTAATAAATGTATCATCTTTGGTATTTTGATTCTCTACATTTTGTTGTTTCATTGGTATTTTCTTCATTATTTCTATTTTTTGCTTATTATGATAGATTTGGTACCTGACAAGTGGTATCAGAGCACTTTCCTCCGCAGACACTGTGGGGAAAATTTTCAAATTAGAGACGTGTAATGTTGGCATCTTTAAAGCACAAAGCTCTGTCGTTCAGTGAGTAAAATGAGGAAATACAAACGATTTCACGGGGTTGTCTAGAAACTAAAGTTTCACCTTGTTGGAAACCTATGTAACACATGTTGGTACCCTTCGAGTAGTACCGCATCAAACATAATTTTTACACGGCCATCACTCCCACATATTGTTAAGTATATCGAGAGTCCCCTAGGTCTCCTAAAACCATCCCTAGCTCAATCTATCGGTCACCTGACTGTTATAGTACCACCGAGAACAACACTCAGGAAGATACTCTCTAGTACCTGGGTAATTGAATAGTACGACTAAGGGTACGGACGAGCTTCCTTAATTGGTGCCCTGAGATATTGGTTTGAGCACTATTGTTCGACCCCACATGTATCAAAGAGCTATAGCATAGGGCAAACCCTTGTCCGTAGAAACCTTGAAAACCCTAACCGGGGGGGAACACACCAAACAAGGAACAAAAAGGATATTTTGGCTACACAATCTCGCCCCTGTATTTTGGTTGCGAAATTACTACACAATTTTTCCTGTTAAGAATTTGGGAATTTTGACACTGCAGTATTACTCAGGTCAGAGTATAACTCTGCATGAGTAAAAACAAATTATGGGTCTTTCCCATGCCATTATTTGAGACCTATCCCATAGGATTCCTCTCTTCGCCTTGATCACAGTGATACCTATCATTTTTAAGTCTTTTTTCCTCATGGACCCATCCCCTTTTCGACACCCTTATTTCCCACTTACTTCATTGACTTCCTCTAGTTTCACTGATCGCAGTGGTATATATCACTTATCTATTTTTTTGTCTGTGGACCCACCCGTCATCCCCAAATGGATCCCACTTGCCAAGATGAAACCAATCCAAAACTGAATTATGACATCTTTATCATTGATTCCAAAGTGGACTACATTCAGAAACAACTCAATAGTCTAATTGACGAACTCAATTCATGAACAAATTCCAGGTTATTTGCTCCTCTAGCCCACCCCTCCATGTTGAAGGTGTTGACTCGAACCATCCCTTGCACTCTCATTCTAACTCCTTGCACCGTGACCCTCGTCTTCCCAAAGTTGAGGTGACCAAATTTGATGGCTCGGATCCAACAGCCTGGGTCGCTCGGATGGAGGAGTATTTGTCCCTGTATGGCATTACTGATGAGTTGACCAAGCTTCGTTATGGTGTTCTCTATTTGGATCCGAAACGATGGAAATGGTGGTAATGGCATAGAAATACACACCAAGGGTATGTTTCTTGGACATAATTTGTTTCTGAGTTGTATGAACGCTTTGACATGGACACCCACCATTTAGGCCATTTGTCCAAGTTGGAACACTCTGGAATAGTGGAATATTTTATCGTTGCCTTTGAGCACTTTTCTTTTCGAACGGAGGGCATGACATATTCCTTCTACTGTGAATGCTTTATTAGTGGCCTCAAGGATGAAATATGAGCCCAAGTCCTCATGGCTCAACCCCAAACTTGGTTGGAAGCAACTAAATGTGCTAAGGAGGCACAATGGGTCATTTTTTCCTAGAGTAGAAAACCCACTTTTCTTCCCCACCCTAAACCCCCCACTACTACCCCTCAGGCCACTCCTCTCAAGGTCCAAAAATTAACATGGGTGGAAATGGTTGAACACCAACTCAAGGGTATTTGTTATAATTGTGATGATAAATACTTTCCAAGGCACAAGTGTAAAGCAAAAAAAACTTTTTATGGCCATTTCAGAGGACATTGCGGATGAATATGTTGAGGTTTCACCTAAGGAAGCGCTACCCCAAGAAGATTATCTTAATCCACCCCTTGATCGTCCCAAATTTGAACCCATGATTTCGTTGAATTCTCTCACTGGCTTTTTTTATTCCCAAACCCTCAAGTTAATTGGCTACATTAAGCATCGGAAATTCATCATACTAGTTGACAGTGGCAGCACTCATAATTTTATTCATCATCGCCTTGCCCAAGAGATCAATTGTTATATATGTGCAGTCAACAATTTTCAAATCATTATTGCCAATGGTGGTTCCATAAAATGTGGGGGGCGTTGTGAAATGTGTGCCTACAAATTGGCCAGTATCACTTGAAATATCACATGCTTGCTATTAACATGGGTGGTTGTGACATTGTACTTGGTGTTGAATGGATATGCACTCTCAGCCCCATCACCATGGATTTTAAGGATTTAACCATGCAATTCCAACAGGAGGGACAACAGTATAAATTCCAAGTCATTACAGCAGTCTCTTTAGAGATCATCAGTTTCCACCGCATGGAAAAGTTACTCAAAAAAGGTCGTTCTGGTATCTTCTCCCAACTCCATTCTATTCAAGCAATTGAGACACCCTCTGTGAATCTCGACCTCCAATCTATTCTTTCCCAACACCATGTTATTTTCCAAACTCCCTAGGGCTCCCTGCCTCCCATGGTGACCATGACCATTCCATTCCTTTAATCATGAACATTCTTCCTCCTAATGTTCTCCCTTATCGTCATCCCTTTGCTCAAAAAAATGAAATTGAGAAAATCGTCCAAGAGTTGCTCGAAGGGGGTGTTATCTGCCCCAATACCAGCCCCTAGTCATCCTCGATAGTCATGGTCCTCAAGAAGGAAGGAACTTGGCACATGTGTCCTAGTTTTCATGCCCTCAACAAACTTACCATTAAGAACAAATTCCCCATTCTTGTCATAGATGACCTTCTGGATGATCTCAATGGGGCTCAATACTTTATTAAAATTGACTTATGTATTGGCTACCACCAAACACGTATGAAAGAGGAAGATATTCCCAAGACTTCATTTCGCACTCATGAGGGTCACTATGAATTCTTGGCCATGCCCTTTGGTCTTTGTATTTCTCCCTCCACTTTTCAAAGCCTCATGAATCATATTTTTCATCCTTTCCTCTATCACTTTGTGTTAGTTTTCCTTGATGATATTCTCATCTATAGTAAAACTCGGTCAACCCATATCACCCATGTGGATCAAGTTTTCCATCTCCTCTCCAAGCACAAACTCTTTCTCAAACAGTCTAAATGTGCTTTTGGCACCTCTAAAGTTGAGTACTTGGGTCATATTTTTGGCAAGGATGGTGTCATGGTGGATCCTAAGAAAATTGAAGCTATATAGAATTGGCATCGTCCTAAAACTCTTAAAAGTTTGCATGGTATCCTAAGTTTAACGGGCTATTATTTCAAGTTTGATCAGAATTATCGAAAAATTGCAACTCCCCTCACAACTCTCCTTAAAAAGAATTCTTTCAGTTGGACTCTCGCAGTTGACCAATCCTTCCAAGCCTTGACAAAAGCTATGTGTACTGCTCCTATCTTGGCACTACCTAACTTCACCAAGACCTTTGTTTTGGAATGCGATGCATCAGGGAGAAGCATAGGGGCAGTCCTCATGCAAGATGGTCGACCTTTTTTTTTCACCAACAAATAGTTGTCGTAGCGACATTTGGACCAATCAATCTATGAAAAGGAAATCTTGGCTATTTTGCATGCAGTGGATCTCTAGCGCCCTTATATGTTGGGGAAACGCTTCCAAATTAAAACAGATCATCAAAGCCTCAAATATTTCCTGGAACAATAAATTTCATCCCTGGAGCAATAAAAATGGATGACCAAGCTATTTGGGTATGATTATGAGATCATTTACAAGAAGGGAAAAGAAAATGCAGTGGTTGATGCCCTTTCCAAGAAATATGAAGAAGACGGGTCCCTCTTTTCCCTGTCATTCATTATAGCAGATTGGCTTCAAGATGTTCTCCGGGAATGGTGTCAAGACCCAAACTTACCAGCCTAATCCAAAAACTGCAACAGGATCCTCAAGCTTCTCCATGGTACTCTTGGCACAATGAAGAGTTTCACTATAAAGGTCTCCCATATTTAAGCAAACGATCGACCCTTAAATCCATGGTGCTCTATGAGTTTCATGCTTCACCTACAGCTGGGCATTCAGGTTTTTCCAAAACTTATGAATGGGTCAAATGTTCTTTTTTATAAGACGATATGAAACAAGACATCCACACCTTTGTGGTCGAATGTGATACCTGTCAATGCAATAAGGGCGAGACTGTCAAAACTCCTGGCACACTCCAACCGCTTCCGCTTCCACCTACTATTTGGATGGATATTTCTATGGATTTCATTGTTGACTTACCTAAATCATGCAATAAGTCAATCATCATGGTGGTCGTGGATCGTCTTTCCAAATATGCTCATTTGTGTGTTCTTCAACACCCATTCACAGCCTCCATAGTGGCTCAAGTTTTTATGGATAATATCTTCAAACTCCATGGCATGCCTCATTCTATTGTCTTTTATCATGATCCAACTTTTACCAACAATTTTTGGCAAGAATTATTTAGGCTCCAGGGAACCCAATTGCATCTTAGCATTGCCTATCATTCCCATATTGATGGCCAAATTGAGGCAGTCAACAAGTGTTTGGAAACATATTTGGGGTGTTTTGCGTCAGACAGAAAAAATTAGTGGGTTCAATGGTTACCCCTAGCTAAATGGTGGTACAACACCTCTTACCATACGGCCACTTGCATGACTCCCTTTGAAGCAGTCTACAGAAAAACGCCACCATCAGTTATCCCATACATTCCAGGTGACTCCAAGGTTTAGGAGGTTGACCACAATCTGATAGTCCGCACAACCATTCTTCGTACTCTTAAATAAAATTTGTTCATGGCTCAAAACCGCATGAAGCAATAGGCAGATCAGGGTCATTCTGAACGTCAATTTTCTTAAGGGGATCAGGTGCTTCTCTGTTTTCAATTGTACAAACAAACTTCACTCAAATCCCAACACTGTTAGAAACTTGCCCCCAAATTTTATGGTCCTTTTACTATTCTCAAACGAGTGGGGCTAGTGGCCTGCTAGTTAACCTTGCCCAGTCACTGTAAGATACATCTTGTTTTTCATGTTCATGCCTAAATAAAGTGATTGGCGCTAATTGTCAGACCTAGACCAGTCTACCAAAGTTGGATGAAGAAGGTTCCATTTGGTTGCAGCCACAGGCAATATTGGACCAGCATGAGCATTGTCTCCATTAGTGCACCATCAAGGAAGTTTTAGTTCAATGGAAGTATACTCCACTAGAAGATGCCACCTGGGATCCAACTACTATTCTGTAACAATTCCCTCCTCTCAAGCCTTGAGGAAAAGGCTCTTTTTCAAGGGGGAGCGAATGTTAGGGACCCAACCTCCCTAACCCCTCACGTATGTAGAATAATATATTTTCCATGTAATAAAGGTTGATATTAATAAATAAGGCCCAGTTAATCATGTGAACAGGTCTAATGTAAGAAGACTTAATAGAAGCTTCCGCTTTTAGAAATGTCTTCCTCTAGATTGTTCTTTTGAAGATAGATTTAGTATAAATAGGAGTAGAAGGAATGAGAAAGCTTCGTCCTAAGAATTATTGTAATAGAGCACTTCTCTGTTGGAGGTTTCCCCATCGAAGAGGCAAGTGAACATTGCTTTCTATCAATAAAGGTATCATCTTTGGTGTTTTAGTTCTCTACATTTTGTTGTTCTGCTAGTATTTTCTTCTGTATTTCTATTTTTTGTTTATTATAATAGATATGGTACCTGATAAGTTTGCAAATATATGCCTAGATAAATTGATTTAACAAAAAAATTATTGGACAAAACATAGGCTAATTAATAGAAATGAAAGGCCATAATGGGCATCAACAACATAATCTACTTGTGTTGCCAAGTTGCAATATTCACCCCCATAAGAGTCAATTGAGTCTTCAAGCAAGGCGATAGAGCAAAACAATTGAAGACTTCAAGTACATTGTATGTAGGAGGGAGATTAATGTGTATTGAGATGCATGCCACTACGTCAGAGAGAGTGTCTAGGGAGGCTAAGAATTCCAATTTTCTTCCTTGCAACAAGATCGAAGTGGCATGAGATTCCACTTCCTAATCCCTTCATCCTAGGAGGTTCTTCACAACCTCTAGAACATGCAGCTAGTCTTTAGCTTTATTTACCTCATTTTTTTTTTTTTTCAGTCATGGAGTTCTTTCACTTTTTTCTTATTCCAAAGTTGAGGAATGTTGGACAACTGAGAGGGGGGGTGAATTAGTTGTTATTGTGCTTAAAAAATTATGCATGTTTTAAACTCTTTACAGAACACTCAATGACAATCACAATAATGTAGGGAGGTAAGAAATAGAGTATTCAACATCAATCACACACATGAAATATACAGAGACAGATATTTCCTGAGGAAACCCATAAAGGGAAAACCTATTCTTCTTGATATGATATGTAATCTTTATTTTCTGTACATTATCATTCGTATGATCTCCAACTCCTCCTGATGCTACAACCTCTATTTTCAAAGAAGCAACTTGTTGAGAGCACCAACTCTTTGGTTTCTCTAGCACCCACTAGAAGGAAGCACCAACTCCCTGGTTTCTCTAGCACCCACTAGAAGAAAGCACCAACTCGTTGAGTATTCTAACACCAACTAGATGGAAGCACCAACTTCCATTTACACAGGAACAAACCTGTATAATAGAGAATAATAGTTCTCCCTTGCACCACCCTACCACCCTGGTTTTCCTGGTTGCAACTAGATGGCAGCTACAACTCCCTGTGTTCAAGCACCTACTTGAACCTTTTAGGACAGTGGTCCTCCCTACCCTACCACCCTGAAATATAAATCTTTGCTTTTCTTGAATTTATCACAGTGATACAACATTTATCTATGGCTTACCAGTCTCATCACTATTCTGCTACACTGCTCTGCTCTGCTTGCATCAGTCTCTCTCTGCTCGCATAGTGTGCACTTTATGTTCTTCTCTATTTTTATGCTGTGTGCACCATCTCACCTCTATGTGCTATGCCTCTGCATGCTCTTCACTACGTCATTGTTCTGCCCTACATATAGTTCACTGCATCTCTTCCTCACTACTCTGTGTAGCACACCCGCAGACTCACCTCACTTCTCTGTCATGCATCGTTTCCTCATGTCAATTCATCTGCCTGATCATCATGGAAAATCTTCATGTTCTTTGGCGGTCTATCCCTGTGTGTTCATCATCAGTGAGCATTATGCTGAGATTCCTTAGCTTCTCTGGCATTAGAAACTCTCTATCTTCTCTGTCAGTTACAACCAGTCAATTATGGCTTCTTCGACTCCTAAGCCCCTTCCTTCATGTGATCATTGGCAGTGACCATACGCTTAGGATTATCGAGCGCTTATCAATTCAATAGTCGCGATTCAGTCTCCTGAAATGGATGACTGTCGTAACTTTGGCACTTTGCTCTTCGAGTCTTCGTGACTTCCAACTTTTCAGATCTCCCGAATACAATATCGCCGAACAGATCGGACGATTCACAT
>SNQJ01S0005185.1:321889-339550 GCA_010110895.2 Picea sitchensis
ATATATATATATATATATATATATATATATATATATATATATATATATATGCCACGTATTCAAATTAAAAAAAAGTTGAATGAATAACACGCCTATTTAAACGTTGAAGATCACGTGCTTGTACAAAAATATCTGGATTCCTTCTCACTAGTGACACTCAACTTTGTTCTTATTCATTCAATCCTAAAAAGTTTTCATTAGTATAAAAAAATGTTTTACCAAACTGTGTCTTTTCATGTGATATTTGAGGTTGATTGATCTCTTTATATATTTTACTATTGTTCATATTCATGTGGTTTTTTTATATAGCGTAAATACTAGGAACTTTTACCTATTTGTTTGGCCTTCATGAAGGAATTTGGATGGGGAACCTGAACAAGCACTAGATTCTCCATGGTGAGAGACAGATTGAAGAAATGGGGACATTTATGTGCATAATATAGTAACATATGTACATGTTAATATAATATGTATTATTGTATAGATAAAAATGATTGGAACAAAGATGTTATGTTTTTTTAAAGATGATATTTATATTAAAAGAAGGGAAGATATCATCACAATAATCTATAAATTTGTATTTAATATGTAATTTCAAGTTAATTTGAAATGGATTATTATATAATGTGTCATTTATATTAATATTTTTTTAGAGGAAAAATCAGATACGTGGAATTATAGGGTCTATTGTAGGGCCAAGTCCTATTTTGGTGATTTGGGGTTCCAAGACTTCTGAAGCCTATTTGGAGCATTAAACGATCGTTTTCTAGGTCAAAATTGTGTGAACAAAACTCTTTGTGCCCCCCACATTGTTCTACACACTGAGAGCTTTCCAACATTACAAAGATCATCTCAATTGAAGTTTGTATTGGGAAGTTATGCCTCCCACACAAGTTGACATAGACTTTGATCACCCATGGTATTGAGTGGATGCCATGTTAGCTCCCATTACTCACACATGTGGAGCTGTCACATGTGGGCTTTCACGGAGATTCTAGAGGGTCACAAATCCTAAGTCTAATTAAGAGTTGAGGCATACAAAAACCCTAACCCTAACCCTATACAACTATTAAGACATGTTAAATACTAAGTAGCAAGGAAATGAATGGGTTTTGTTCCTATTGTAATGATTTGTTGTTCCATAATTGAGCAAGGGAAAAGAGTGGGATATTATGAACATAACAAATAAAGTAGAAGACCCGATATCAACCATTTAGGTTATAGTATTAATTGCAACTCCATCTTGAGTCCATATTTCTTTGTATTTTCATTTCATAACTAAGAAGGAAAGAGCAAAGCATAGTCCTCATCTTCCCATTGGGTTTTCCCATATTGTGTTTCCTAAGGTACAACTTGTGTTGATTGTGTGGATGGTGTTGTATTTGTTGTTTTAGCTTCTTTTATTACTTTCTCAGTCTATTCCAGTAATTTGAGTGTTATGATTGTATTATTAAAATATAATAATAAGTAAAAATTACATAACGGATATTTTGCATAAACTTGTAAAATATAATAATAAGTAAACATTACATAACAAATATTTTGCATAAACTTGTAAGATCTATTGTGATGAACTATTATAGTGGAATATCACAAGAGTTGTAAATCATATGGGTGTTACAACAGTTTTATTTGGTGTCTTTGTGGGATATTATAGGATCCAGAAATTGGCATAAAGAAGAAAGTCTCAAACCCTAGACATGGTGGATGAGTATAGTAACACTCCAATTGATTACTCAGAGGAGAGATTCACAAAGTTGGAAGCACAAGTCTCTGACATATCTTGCAACATGGTGATCCTCATGGAAATGTTAAGAGTAAATTCAAACGTTTTGAAGATTTTGGTAGCTCTAACTTAGACATTGGCTCGAATGAGAAATATCGAGACAAAGAAGAATCAGAATAGGAGCTAGTGAAAGAGAGACCAAGTTACAACATCACATCTTCTCACTCTCTATTCAAAGTGGAAGAAAAAGTGGAAATCAAACCTTATTAAGGTAAGATCGATCTCGTTAAGTTGATTCATTAGTTGCAATAGTGAGAAATATATTTCAATGTTCATAGCATAGGAGAATAACACAATTTATTATTTTCCTTACTGAAGTTAGAGGACCTTACCCAAACATAATAGGAAAACCACACAGAGACAGTTAGGATTGAGGGTGAACCCCTATTAACTAAGTGGAGGTTTTTAAAACCCTCATTAAGTCCCAATTTTACCCAATTGGGTATGAAGAGGAAAAATGGATCCATTGGCATCACTTCATGCAAAAGAAAGGGCAGAGTGTACAAGAGTACACCATTGAGTTTAGAAAAAAAAACCATTATGTTGGGAATATTTCACAAGAACTTGAATGTACTCCTCAAGTATCTGGATCATCTCCAGTGTTTTAAGGAGGCAAGTGATGTTCTTCAAGTTGAGGATAGTGGATGAAGCATGTGGACAAAGACAATATATAGAGATGGACAAGAAGAAAGGACAACCAAATGGTTCTCTAAGTAGACAAACCAACAAGGTGCTCCCAAGGACGGAAATAAGAAGTGGAAAGGAAAGGGTAAGAAGAAGCAACCATAACACATCAATGCAAGGATCGATGAAACTATAATAAACATTGTAATATCAATGGTCATATAGAAGATAAGTGTTTGAAGCTACATCCAAGTTGAATCTAAAGAAATACAAAAAGGATGCCAAGAAGAAGAACATGCTAGCCTTAAATTTAGGAAACCAAGTAGAGAGTAGCTCAAATGTAAACAAAATAATTGTATGTACTTGAGTGGATTCTATCCCAAGGAAGAGAGGAGATGATTAAGCTCTTTCATATGAAGGCTCAAGTCAAGAAGACAAAGGTGGATGCTTTATTCAATTCTTGTTCATGAGTCAAACTCATAGCAAATGATCCGGTGACTAGGATTTGATTGGAGGTTCATGACCATCCTTGCCCATACACGTTGGGTTTCGCTATATAAGGGTGTAAAGGTTAGAGTCACTAAGCAGTGTGAGATCAAATTTACCATAAGTGGAAACTATATTGATGAGGTGGAGGTAGGTGTGGTACCACTTGATGTGTGTGGTGTAGTGTTTGGAAGCCCCTACATGTACATGATGGATGTGATCTTCATGAGGAGATAAAACTGACATGGCTTGTTCAAGGATGAGAAGTTCTTCATCATTAATGTGCACAAAGGTAAATTCAAGATCTATGTGGTAAGTGTTAACTAAGTAAAGAAATTAATTAGCTCAAGTAGGAAGTTGTGTTTCTCTTCTTGAGATAGAATTACTTGTGGGGCGGGGGGGGTTAAATTAGAAAAAGTAAAGGAATCCCTTGAGGGTGGTACTGAAGAGAAGAAACATGATTTGGAGGATATTTTGCATGCATATAGAGAAGTGTTCCAAGATCCTAAAGGGTTACCACCTAAGAGGAAAGTGGAGGATGCGATAAAATTTGTTCTCTATCTCTCCATTGCTAAACATAGGATTGTATAGACAACCCATACTATAAGTGGATGAAGTAAAGAAATGGTTGCAATAATTGTTGGAGCAAGTAGTAATTTGACCATGTACCTCACCTTATGGGTCACCTATCATCATAGTTCTCGGGAATGATGGGAATTAGAGAATGTGGATTGACTATAGAGCTCTAAATAAGATTACCCTCAAGAATCCATACCCTCTACCCAAGATCGACGACTTGATGTATTAGTTACAACATGTCAATTAATTCACTAAGATGGATCTCAAATTGAGATACAACTAGGTACAAGTAAAATAAAAAGACACCTAGGATATTTCCTTCAAGACAAGGTGAGGTTTATATGAATGGTTGGTAATGCCATTTGGTTTATTTAATGCATAAGTTTCATTAATGTGTTTGGTGAATGATATATTGTGTTCCTTTCTAGATTCATTTGTAATAGTGTACTTGGACAATGTATTGATTTTTAGCTCTACTTGGGAAGATTATATTTCACATCTCATGTAGGTGTTAGAGACCCTAAAATATATTCAACTACTAGCAAACCTTAAGAAATGTGGATTTACCAAGCAATAATTAGTGTACATGGGGTGTGTGATTGGTGGAAGTGAACTCAATATTGATCCTACAAAGATGGAGGCAATCATCAAATGGCCAACTCCTACCAATGTCACTAAAGTTAGAATCTTTGTTGGAGTACCAAAATACTTTCAAAATTTTATAACATCCTTTTCAACCATGGCTACACCAATCCATGCCTTAACAACCAAGGGTAAGAGTTTCTAGTGGGGAAATAATTAGCATAAGGCTTTTGGAGAGTTGAAATAAAAAAATAGTCAAGCACTAGTTTTTACATTTCTCAAATTGTAGAAGCTTGTCAAAGTGGAGACAAATGCAAGTGGATATGTAATGGAGTGGTCTTGATGAGAGGAGGTAAGCCAATATTATATCTCTCCTAAAAGGTTTCATGGCATAGTCTTGAACCACCCAAAACATGGTAGGAAACACTATGCTCTAGCATAAATTGTTAAGAAATAGAAGCACTATCTGATGGGAAAGGAAACCATTAACCACACTGATCACAAGCCACTACAATATTTTCAGGCCCAAAGTAAGATTTAGCAAACAAGATACTACAAGTGGATGGGACTATTGTAGCTATTTCGTCTTATCATCAAGGATAAGAAGGGTAGTATTGATAGGTTGATGAACATGATTTCAAGGCCACCCACACCCAAGATCATCACTTTGGGTACTCTTATGCATATGGAGCCTTGCACTCATGATGCATACACAGAATAATACATAGTAGATGAGGACTTCAAGGAGGTATTTTAGCATCTACAAGGCCAAGTTTGTGAAGAAGAAGGTGTTATCAAGACTAGCTACCATCTCTAGGATGGGTTTCTCTACAAGTTGGATAAGATTTGTGTTCCTAAAGGAAACAATTTACAAATTATTAGAGAGGCACACACCTCCAAAGTTGGAGGTCATTTATGTGTGGGGAAAATAGTGGCCAACTTACATAGGTTTATGTATTGGTGTAGCATGCAAGAAGATGTAGCTTAGTTTATTATATGATGCATACTTTTTTTTACCATCAAACCTGGAAATAGGAAGCAAGGTCTATACCGTCCCTTACTTGTACCTACTAGACCATGGGAAAACATTTTTGTGGATTCTGCACGGATTTTGTGGGTGGTTTACCAAGAAATGGGTTGGGACATAACTAAATATTTGTGCTAGTAGATAGGCTTAGTAAGATGCACATTATCATGCCTTGTAAAAATATCATCAAGGCACAGGATGCAAAAATCATGTTCTTTGAAAGGGTTGGATGCACTTTGGGATACCAAGGAGCATCATCTCAAACATAGATACCATATTTCTTAGTTCCTTTTGGACTACACTTTGGGAGAAAATGGACACCAAATTGAAGATATCTACAACTTTCCATCCACAAAATTTGGATGGGTAGAAAAAAGTAGTGAATATGACATTAGTTCAAATTTTGAGTGGTTACAATTAGATGCAAAGGGAGTGAATGGAGGATTCTGAAATTGGAATTGTCATCCAACAATATGTTTGAAGTTTGACATCTAGAAGGGGGTTTCCATACTAGTTCGAAAGTATTTGAATAAAATAAAAGAAAACTTGCAAACAATAGGTAATGTTTTTAGAAGAAGGCTAACATTATATATTTTTCACCTTTTCTAGTTTACCATCATCTAAATCCAGTTGGACAATCTTTGCACGTTTGCAATTTTGGATTGATGGAATTGTTGTTTTTAATGAAAAATGGATTTAACACCCTCAAACACCCCTACCGCAGCCAAATTGTGCAGTGTTAACATTCCATATTTGCAATTCTATGAATCCAAAATGATTCTTGTCATATTTTAGGCAAAAAATGTTGATTTCATTTCCCATTATTCTAATTAGTGGGAAAATGACCAATCCATAACACATTTAGACTACATTTGTTTTGTTGCCCAACATAGATCCATCTTAAAATTGGATCTATCATGTGCCAAGAGGGATCAAATTCCTAGAGGTGCTAGCTTTTCCTCAAGTTTTTGCAATCTAAAAAAGGTTTGCACCTTGAGGGATTTGATCCCTCTGGATGCATGATAGGCTCCAAGTTAAGATGGATCTACATTGGTATACTATTTAAAGTAGTATCATTATAGCGTTTATCCGAGTCAAACCAATGATTTTGGCTCTTTCGGTTAGAAAAAACATTCCAAAAGAATTGATTGTAAATATTACTCTATTTAAAACTTATTTATTATTTATAAATTGAATAATGAATATTTTAATATTTGCATTTTTGCATGTCCTAGTTTTTCGTGAATATGAATATTATATACCGAAAATCAATTCTAGGGAATTGAATTGAATTCAATCTCTGATTCTTTATCTCTTTAAATCTGGGTCACAATGGCATAAAGGGAAAAGAATCACATAAAAGCATACCGATGGTGCTTTTCATTAGACACAAAACACATGCTTTATCTTGTAATTAGTACATCGAACATTGTGAGCTACAAGTGGGTATAAAACAATACATCCATCCTCTAATTTGCACGATCTCGCGAAACTAAGTAGCTGAAAAATAAGTAAACATAAATAAGGTTTTTTGCTAGATGTCGGGCACGTTCTTCAACAACTATAATATTTTAAGTTTAAAACTTTTGTGATTAATATTATAATTCAAGTCTATGAGTGGAATGTGTTATCCCAAATCTGCAGATAATCTAGGATTGATGTTAAATTTCTTTGATAATCTACAAGATACATTAATGTTTCATAATTTTTATTAAAACTAAATGCGTATGTATGTATGTATAGTTTTTAACTTTAGTTTAGGGTCAACATTGTATATATTTTTTATTCACTTGATATTTTTTTATTTTTTAAAGTGCCACATGTTGAGCAAGAAATGAATTGCACTTCTCCCTCACACTGGGTTGTAGAAAGCGCCTCTTGATGCAATAAATCATTCCTTGGTAGTGGCCCTATTTTCGTTCCTTATCTTGAAATGTAGAAACCTAGAAAGAATACAAGAAAGATGACATCAAGGTATTTCATTGAGGAATTGAAGGTCTAAGATGACGAATTAAAACATGAATGCAATTGAATGGGAGCACCTACAAAAGACAAAAAGATTGAGGGTCGAGGGGAATATAATAATTAATAGTTAGACAAATTTAACCATTTTACATTAAAATTTTGTTTTAAATTTGATACGAATTTTTCCTTAAAATTATTATCTCACTTGATCAATGAAAACTTTAACCATAAAATTTTGACTTATTTTAAAATAAATGAGATGATTAAAACTCTTAAAAAATTAATAAACCAAAACAAAAACCTTACCTCATCCCATAATTACATATCTTCAACATAACCAAAAAAAAATTATAATATGTATAATCAAATTAATAAAATAAAATCAATTATTCATCTTGCAAATAAAACTATATTAAATAATAGAACATTCTAAAAATTAAATATTTATTATAAAGTAAATGGAATAAGTAAAGTAAAAGTGCCAAAAGCATATTCCACTCATCTAAGTCTAAGCCAAGCACATATTCAGTCATGTCATCCTTTATTTAAACTTTGAAGCACGATACCTATTCTTTGGTGATGAGAAAGTAAGTATTATTCTCAATACCTCTAAATTAAAATCTAATGAGATAGCTACTTATGCTTAAGCTTGTAAAATTGAAATATCACTCGTGCTTTTGGGATAGGTCGTTGAATTCCACCTTTATCATCTAACTTTAAGCATCTAAGTATAGGTATTAAGATATATTAAAAGAATCTAAGTATAATAAATACAATGTTTCTTCTCATCTCTAAATTGAGATTTTAAATATATTAAAAGAATCCAATTATAGGGATTGAGATATAATAAATAAAAGGTTCCTTCTCATCTAATTATATTGAAATTGAAAACCTCACTTCATGGATGAATTTAATGGAAAGTGTTATATATATATAGATAGATAAGAATTTTAAAATTATATTTAATTGATAAAAATAATATTTAATTATAATAAATAATTTTAAATGTTATAATTTATAAATAAAAATAAAATATGTAACAAAATTATTTTATGTTTTCAATTAAATTTATGTTATTAAATAGAAAAAATAATACAATAAGTTGAAAATGAAATCACTAACTTATGTAATCAATTTTCATTGTGATAATGAAGTTTTCACTATAAAGATCACAACTCTCATACATATTTACTATTTAGAAAACAAAAATAACAAAGCATGATGTATCAACATCTATGGTTTCATTATCTAAACCCTTAGTGTTGACATAGTAAGGGAGAAGTAACAATTGGTTTCATTATCTAAACCCTTAGTGTTGACATAGTAAGGGAGAAGTAACAATTATGTAGAGAGTATTACTTTAACCTTATTAAGAGTTATATTAATATGTTTTTTTTATTATTCCTCTCATTTCCATTCTCATATGAAGGTGGGGGGAATAATAGAGAAAACATATTAATATGTTTTCTCTATTATCCCCCACTCCCACCCTTAATATGTTTTCTCTATTATTCCCCCCACTCTCGCCCCCACCTTCACCTCCACCTTCATATATGTTTTCTCTATTATTCCTGTCACCCCCACCCTCATACTAAAATTGGCTACATGTTGGGTGGGGAAAGGAGAAAATGTCAATATCTTCATTGATATTGTGATAAAAAATTGGTTACATATTGGGTGGGAAAAGAAAAAAATGTCCATATCTTTAGTGATGTTGTGATAAAGGACCAACGTAACAAGAAGAGAATCAAACAAAATGAACTAAAAAATATATCTATCACACATAAACAACTTCAAACATTAATGCATACTTTGAACTTATTAATTGGGTCTAGTAGTCACGGTGGTTGAGAGGAGTGTTATCTTCCCCACCCAGGTTCAATTTTCAACAAGTGATATGTTGAGCTCTTAATGAGTATATTGTTATAACTGCTTTGAGCTCTATTATTGACCTAACCTTTTGTCTTGAAGAATCTAGGATTTACTCTAGGTACCATCCTCAAAATAAAATAAAAATGTTTAATGCTTTTTCCTAGAATATATTACCTAGAAAACACATTCTATAACATATAAAAGAAATAGATTTATGCAATCCCAAAAAGATATGTAATAACATATAAAAGAAATAGATTTATGCAATCCCAAAAAGATATGTAACTTGGTATACACAATGGAAAACTAAAAATCGATACCACTAATACTACAAGGTGATCCAAGGTCAATAATGTGATTGTATGTGTCAGGTGATCCAAGGTAAATAATGTGATTGTATGTGTCGTCCATAAAGACTAGTGCAACTTTAAATGTCACTACATACATGGATTTGAACTATTTAAAGCATAGGTCCTTAAAGCATAGGTCCTTGATCAAAATTAGTGAAAAGGGCTCAAACATGCAAAGTGAAATGAGGAGATAATGACTATCAAATGAAGAGGAAATGCTCATCTATAAAGCTATGCAATATGTATTTGGTTGTACCAACTACACATATGTGTGGATTGTTTTTGAGCTCATGTGATTTTATTGTATTTGGTTGTACCAAGTACATATATGTATGGATTGTTTTCAAGTTTATGTGATTTTGTTTTTGTTGTATCTTGTTGTACCAAGTACATATATGTATGGATTGTTTTAGAGTTCATGTGATTTGTATGGATTGTTTCAAGTTCATGTGATTTTGTTTTTGTTGTGTCTGGTTGTACCAAGTATATATATGTATGGATTGTTTTAGAGTTCATGTGATTTTGTAATTAGATAAAAAAAAATTACAATTTTTTTTAATGAATTTATGTATCCATGTATTTTAAAATAAATTTAATTTAATTCAATATTTATTAAATATTAATACAGATAAAAAAGAAACCAAAGTGTAATGTTTTTTTATATCTAAAAGATTAAAGTTAAGATTAACCTTTATTGACTTATTTTATTATTTATTTTTTTATTTTCAATTTTTTTTTCATTTTAGTTTTTTCTAAGGAAAATTTCATTGGGAAATTCTTGGGCATTTTTTGCATTTTGTGGATGGTACTCATGTAAAACTTGTCAACGATGATTACAGTGCCTAATTCGATAGGGACATCGAGTGAGGCATGCAATAGAGACAACCAACCTAAAACATTGACCCAAGGCCTCCTGCATGAAGCCCAAAAGACTCAACCATTCAAGTTAGCCCACCAGACTAAAAATAATATTTTCATTTTAATTTATTAACATTACATTATACATTTATTTTACATTGAATTGTAGGTTACACCTCAACTTATCTTGATGCAATCATTTTACATATACCAATTATATGAGCTACATGGCATGATCTCATTGATTTGTAAATATGTATTGGTTCATAAATCAGTTCAACTACCCATAAACATTAATTACTATATTATGCTAATTACAATAAATTTACAAGAAAAAAAAACATCATATATATAGAGAGAGAGATAGATTCACATCCATTCAAGTTCTTGATATAATGCAAGATATAATGTACATAAATCTTCACATTGATATGCAACATCAATTGGGTTTAGCTTCGGTGGTTAAGAGTAGAAGTCGTTATCCTCCCCACCTAGGGCCAAATATTGCTTGTGATATGTTTTCCCTTCGTGGGTTTATTTGGATCGGGAAGGTACCGATAATCTCAATCTTGCTTAAGTTTTTTAGGGTGGGACAAGATATTTCCAAAAAGAAAAACCCAAGGAGATAGATCAATCAACTATCATTAATATTATTGGACATTTAGTTAGTCCCATATCAACAGATAATCCTCCCCACCTAAGGTCAAATATTGCTTGTGATATGTTTTCCCTTCGTAAATTTATTGGGATAAAAAAAATACAGTTAATCTCGATCTTGCTTAAGTGTTTTAGGATGAGACAAGATATTTCCTAAAAAAAAAAAAAACTCAAAAAGATAGTTCAATCAAGTATCATTAATATTATTAGACATTTAGTTCGTCTCATATCAACATATACCCATTCAAATCCCTTTAAATAAAACAAACTAATTTACATCAATAAAATTACAAAAAAATATCATTGACACCCACCCAAAAACTATCCTTTAAATTTCCTCTCTAAAATAAACCCAAACATGGATTTTCAAGCCCTATAACCATATAATCTTATGTTAATTTAGCACTTTGATGACGTAAGGACCTCCCTAAAATAAACCCAAACATGGATTTTCAAGCCCTATAATCATATAATCTTATGTTAATTTAGCACTTTGATGACATAAATCCTTATGTTACTCTGGTGAGCTTTCAAGATATGGTTCAAATTTATGGGGCCACTTCATGGAGGCCTTTTGGCATGCAACCCCACAAAAGCACATACCATACAAGTCCAAAGGCTCATGTCATGAGGGCGAACCGCAAGGACATTTTCTAAGTGTGTGTATTAAAATAAGTTTAGCCATTGAGCTTCTTGTATAAGGAAAATGGGCCCACTTTGCACGAATTTTATGGACGTAGCCCTCGCATAATAGAGCCCAAAGGAACGTGCATATCATTTTCTATTATATGTTTCAAATATCTAAAATAAAGGATTTGATTATAGATAAAGGATTGGTTTATAAGAGAAAAATATTATTTTATAATATTAAATAAATAATATTTTATAAGTTTAGTATAGATTTACTAATTTTGAAGGCTTTTGGCATCACAATCGAGCCCATGAAGTGAGAGAGAACAATTCAATCATTTGAGGACTTTATTACTCTTATTTAAGAAGGAAAAAAAAAAAACTTAAGAAGTATGGTAAGTTAATTGGGTACAACTAAAGTAATGGAATGGGAAGGAATGGGAATGTATCAAACTTCTTTGGTAGTGATTCGAGTGGTGTTACATATAAAATTTAATTGATAAAGATTAAATTACAATGAGTTGAGGTAATAATTTAAATAGTGGGGAGGTAAGTTTTGTATGTTACCTATTCGAATTTAAATTTTCAATGAGATATGTGTTCTGTTATGACTTAGTTAGAAGGGTAGATGCTTTTAAGATAGAGATGTTTCTTGGGGTGATTCAGATGTTTTGGCCCTAGGTTGAGTTATGATTTCTATGCTAGGTGTTGACTTGTGAGTTGATGACATCTAACCTAGGGTTTATAGTGTCATCCAACCGAATTTTAAACTATTTTTTACCTAGGTAATCTCGGCTAGTTATCGATTCCCCTAGAATTAAAAAAAAAAATGTTAAACTATAACAAGCTATGATGATATTAAATTGTGTGTCCTAATTATAGAGCAAGGTATTGATGATCTTCATAGACATACTTGAGTGGGCCTAAAGGTTAATAATGTGTGTTTCCTTTTAGGAGGTCATAGGTTCGAATATGCAGGGGGCTAGGGTATGTACACCTCTGTAAACTTAAGCAACCAAATTGTTGTGCATATGTGATCTCTTGTCCTACAAACAAGGGGATCTCATACATCAATTTGGTGTCTAGCTAGATTGTGACCTTAAAATTAGATTATTATTATTGTAATATAATAGATTGAAAATTTTATCAACTTTGCTTTATGATTTTTTTTTAAACTTACAATAATAAAACCTTGCAATATATCGAGGACGTATTTTCAACCAAATGTGGAAGGAGAAGTTATACTTATAGCTCAGGATGATCCATCAAATTTTGCAATAATATAACGAAGGTCAACATTTACTATACCTTTTGGTATAGTCACACTAAAGCTAAGTTGGAGGATTTGGAACTCAATCAACTATTTCATATGAATGTCAGATTCAATAGTTTAATCAGTTATATCATCGTGGTTTTTGGTATTAATTAAGCATATCAATATGCACACAAGAAGTTGAACAATTCAGTTTCCTTGTTGGTATGTTCTTAATCTTTAGGATATAAGATGTTTTATATTTTTTTGTAAGGAAATCCTCACTGGATCTCCCTTCTTCCCTAGAATATCCGTATGGAAGGCAACTCAATTGAAATCCACAATAGCAATTAATAACCTCGAGGAACTCTATTGGATTTGAACCTGTGTCATATGGCCTCCCATTAGCAATATGCATTGTGTGGATGGTTCAATCAATCAAGCTAACCCTTGGGGCTTAAATTAGATGTCTTATATGGCCCAATGAATACTTATGTTGTTGTTATTTTTTGGCTAAATTCCTCCTATCATGACACAATGAGCATGACCTTTCCTAAGCTAGGAATATTTTTACAACTATCAAAGTCTATTTACAACAATCAAATTAAAATCCTTTAATTAAGAATAATTGAGTAGGGAGTATTCATTTCATCCAAGTCATTTGAGATTTGCACCTAACCTTGCAAAAAGAGCATAAGAAAAAGCAACCCGTGAAGGGAAAAAATGTCATTGTGAAAACTTAAACCTTGTGAGGAAAATAACTTAGCACTACTTTCAGTAGGTGTAACGTCCTCGGCTATCAACCCCACTGTCGGGCAATGCTACTACGCAGAATAACACTTATAAAGTATGCATTTAAATGAAGTTAAATGACTTAACATAGACTAAACACATAATTACCCCTAACATACATAATTAATTA
Organism: Picea sitchensis; assembly: GCA_010110895.2. Taxonomy (NCBI): domain Eukaryota; kingdom Viridiplantae; phylum Streptophyta; class Pinopsida; order Pinales; family Pinaceae; genus Picea; species Picea sitchensis. The sequence goes on from SNQJ01S0005185.1 coordinate 335,480, forward strand.
GAATTAACAATAATTCCACTTGCAACAAAATACATGATAATATTACAAGCATCACATACATGCATTTTAATTGAAATTAAACACATAATGATACTTATTTTTGAAACTGTAGTAACTCCACCAACTACGTGCAGACCTTCCACGAACCTCCCAGCCTTACACCACGTTGCTCATCACGCTCAGCAATGGGTCACCCCCGAGCTGGGACTAAGCTCCACCTCAGGCAAGGGAATCCTAGACTAGGCTAAGGTTACAGGAAAACTGCACAGAACAACCAGAATGATTCTCTCCAGGAGCCTTCTTATTCCCACTACTCATGGACTCTCATTCCCCACATGCATGTTCCACCCGAGAGTATACACCTTCACAAGCACAGTCCATCGATGCTTCACCTTCCTCTCTGGGTCTCGACAACAGACCAGATCAGGAATTCTCAGAGCTTCGTAGCTGGTGTTGGACTCTCTCTGGGAGGAAACCACTTCCCAGCAGACTCTCTCACTTGGAGAGAGTTGTTCATAGGCCTGACAACCTGCCTCTTCAACCACGGGCCTGACAACCCGCTTCTTCAACCAGTTTCGGCCCAATTCCCGCAAGGTGAGGATAACAACAACACAATTACACTCAGGAAAAACATAAGGCAACAACCCAAAGACAATTCAGGTACGGACTTGGCTCTACAAGGGTGGATAGGTTGGGCTCACAGGATACACAGGTGACACAGCTCAATCCACGAGTTTGCCACTGGTTTCAGGGTGCGTGACAAGGAATCAACATAGACGTCGAACACAGACTCAAACGGTTCAGACGACGGATACGTCAGCTTCTCAGGAAAACATTACGGTTTTCTGGTTTCAGAGTTGTGTGAGGGTATGCAGAGATCAAACATAGACGCACAGCAGGACAGACAGTGGATGCCTGAATGGAGAACGAACCCCCATCACGGATCAATTCTTGGGTTAAATTGTATGTGCCTAGGCCGACACATGTTTCCCATGAATTTGCATGCACTCCATCAAGTATGCGTTCCCTTTTTCCAGGAACTTAGGATAAAAATATACCTTTCACACCACTTTGGAATAATAATAAATTGTTATTCAAGGACTTAAGCCCCTAAGCTTAGCCCCTCTTTCCAACCTTTCATCCCCTCTTCCCTTCCCCCCATCACTCTTTCTTCATGGTCAGTCTACACACAACGATGTTTAATCTTTATTAATGTTCTGCATAATTACATATACAAAAACATGCTCCTGGCCTATAACACTTAGGCTCTCCGGCCTATTAAACACATAAGCCCACCATCTTATCAATACTTGGATCACCAGCCTAAAAAACATGATTACAATTCATAAACATGATTACAATTCATAATATAACTGGGGCACGTCCTTGGGGTATTACAGTAGGGCCCTATTGACAACTTATTGTGTCTTCATATATGTTTGTTATGTAAAAAATATCTAAATTAGTAAAAGAGATAATATGCTGATCACTTTTTTGATCACTTTTTCAAAATCCTAATTTCATGAATTTTATGTTTATTTGACCCACGAACTAGGCATAGTCAAATCAATGTTGTTTTTGTCTAGAATACAAATAATTAGAGCTATAGATTGTATCTTTAACCCATTCACCAGCATATAACCTCAAAGGTCAATTAGTATTAATTGATAAGCTACCCATTTCTAAACTATATAAAGTTTTGACAGACCAATGGACCATAGGGGTTTGAACATAGATTAATGGAGTTATAGATTGGATTCTTAACCATACATGAACATATGGTGTTAAAGGCCAATCGATGGTAATTGGAAAGGCTACCTACTTCTAAAATACATAAACTATGAGAGAAGTTGTGATTGAACGATGAGTTACAAGGGTTTGAACACAGATCAAGGGAACCATATATTGGATCCTCGTTAGGTCATAGGGGTTTGAATAGAAATCAATGGAACGCTATATTAGATCCTTAACAAGTAAACCATCATATGATCTTAAAGGTCAAGTAATGGTAATTGAAAAGGTTCCTATTTCTAAACTACAATCATTGTGAGAGAAGTTGTGAGCAACTAGTGGGTCACATGGGTTTGAACACAGATTGATGAAAAAGTATATCAGATCCTTAGGTTGCAGGGTTTGAAACATAGATTAATGGAATTGCATATTAGATCCTTAACTAATATATCAATTTATGACCTTAAAGGTCAAAGTGGTGGTAGTTGAAAAGGTACCCACTTGTAAACTACATATATGTGAGAGAAGTTGTGAGTGATTAGTGGGTCAAATGGGTTTGAACACAAATCAATGGAATTGTAAATTGGATCCTTAATCCATACACTTATGTTGGACTTAAATCTGAAGTGGTGTTAGTTAGCAATTTACACTCTTATAAATTACATACAATATGAGAGAAGTTGTGAGCGAGGAATGAGCTACAACGTCTTGAACATGAATAAATGAAACTATAGATTGGGTCCTTAACCAATACACCAATGTATAACCTTAAATTCAATCAATTGTGATTATCAAACTACCCACTTCTAAACTACATAAAATATGAGTCATAAGGGTTTGAAGATAAACAAGTTTTCAAATTTGTAATAGAAGACTAGATGATTTATTTACCAAAAAAACATCCAAAGCCACTTACCAATAATGAGGGTAACTGTTGATCTAATAAAGTTTTTAAGATGATTCTTGCACGTCTATGTCTTTTTTACGTGTAGCTTCTCACTCTACCCTTTAAGCCGATAAGTAAAAGTGGCATTTTCCTTATAGTTTAAGAAGATCCTTAATTAACAATTGGTTCACAAAAATCAAATATGTTCTAAGCGAAATTTCTTTCTGCCTATCTAAAAGGAATAATGATCTATTTTCTTAACCACCCAAACTAAACTTAAACAAGTGTTGCGTGGCAGCGTAGTCCCTGCCGGGTTGAATTGGGAATAAATGCACGGGGATGGGAAAAAGTAGCAGAGGCAGATGGAAACTGCAACAGATATGTGGCAAGCAGCATGAAGCACATGTGGTATCCATGCAGTAAATGACACGTGGCCTCTAGAGTCCCATTTATTTTTTGAAAGTATATAATCTATTTTGCTATGTTAAAAAATTCTGTCTATTTGTCTATATATGTGGCAAGACAAAAAAAGTTATATTCAAATTAAATAAATAAAATTTCTTGGCATTCAGCATAGTGGAAGATACAAATTTATGACGACATAAATATAAAAGGAGATAAAAAACAGTTTAATTTGAAATATATCAAAAAAGTTACATATTCCTGGAAATTTAAATGCATTTGTCATATAGACTGGGATTGGGGCTCCCGTGGACCATAAGCATAGTGGAATATAAAAATTTATGAGCTCATAAATATAAAAGGAGATAAAAAACAGTTTTATTTGAAATATATCAAAAAATAATATTGTCTGTTACATATTCCTGGAAATTTAAATGCGTTTGTCATATAGACTGGGATTGGGGCTCTCGCGGACCATAAGAGAAATATGTACAAGAAATAGGATTGTGGAAAGAAGAAGTGGACAACGATGGAGTGTAATACCTGAAAAGAATAAATTGAAAGGTATCAATCTTTGGATAGACATTTATATTTAAAAAAGTGGAATAACTGGGTTGATAAACAAAGCAAGATGTGATCAGTATAGACTTATAGTGATGGTACATATGACCCCTTTTGTTATTTGCTTATTGATGCCTTTTCATTGATGTCGTTGACGGCTACTGGAATCATGGCAACTGTCTATTGTTGGATTACTGAGAGGGGGGGTGAATCAGTAATAACATAATTATAATCTTTTTTCTTCAAATGTTATATCAATGTAGAATTATTATCCAATAATGAGAAGTAATAAATAAACAATCACACACATACACAATACATCAGTGTTTTACGTGGAAACCCAAATTGGGATAAAACCACAGAATGTTTTTTCTTATATGTCTTGAAGAATTACATTCATTGCAAGCACCAACTTCCTTTGTTTTCCAACTGCAACTGGAAGGAGGCTCCAACCCCCTAGTTTCTCAGGCTACAACCTAAGGGAAGCTCCA
>SNQJ01S0005185.1:339560-420271 GCA_010110895.2 Picea sitchensis
ACTTCTTATCAACCATGAAAAAACAATAATGAGTCATATTTACATCAAACACTATTGGGTCCATTACCCAAACCTTTGTGCTACGGGTCTTTCTTCAAGGGTTGACATCAATGACAACCAACCTTAATCAACACCTGTTGCCTTTCATCGACGGCCTACTTCAATTTCCTTTCGAGCCATTCTTCAATGTAGCTTCTCATTGGGGCGATGTTGATCTCATTCTGGATTTTTATGTTGAAAAGTTTATTTTCTAATTCCCTGAAGTCGATAGAAAGATCATGCAGAGCCTGACCAATTTCTTCATTCTGTATTGAATATTCGACTAACTAGTTGTCGACGTCATCTTGACCATATTCAAGGATGATGTAAAACTTTTCCAAAGACAAGGCCTTAAAAATATCAACCTGTTTATCTGATTCTTGCTTAGTTAAGGGCACGGAGTTGATGATTAAGTTGGGGTCTTGGAAGTCGTTGGTCCTTCCAGCTAAGTCTATTCTGGTTAGCTTTGTGAATAATTTTTCTTTCTTTGATATGGCTTGTTCACATGACTAGACAATGAGATGTGCGTTCTTCACTTTTTCTTTCCAACATGCATTTAATTGACCGATCCGGTTTTTGGATGGGAGATCTTGTTTTCTTCTTCTCATTTCTGTCATGTTGTTGACAATGGTGCCAAAAAGAATGACCGTGTCTAAATAGAAATGTTCTTTATCTTTTAAATCCGCTTGCAAATTTTCGAGCAAATTATGTGCCCTCGTTCCAAGGGAAGTCATGGTTTGTGTTGTTTCCCACGCCTCAGTAATCAGTTCCATTCTTTTCTTGATATTATTCTCCACATATACTCTACACGATGTGAGGAGGATGGAGGATACTTTTAACTTGGCTGCAGAGGTGGCAGGCATGGCTATTGCCAAAGTATTGACAAGCAATGGCATATGAATCAAAGCTTCTTCCAATTCCTTGACCCAGTCCTTCAGTTTGGCATTCTCGACCTTAATTCCTCCAATGGAATCATCAAGATCATCTGTGGTCGCTATGTGAAGTTGACAGATTTGGGATGGATGCATTTTCGCAAGGTGAACCTCTGAATGAGATTTTCCTTTCTTATTTTTTACATATTTTTTTTCAATAATTAATTTTTTGGACTGGTTGTAAAAAACAACGCTCTAGAACACGAAGGATTTATCTTCATCAAAAATTTTGGTATCAGATATGTCCATTGGACGACAATGCTAGATGGTGTCTCCGGGATGATCAAGGTAGCAGAATACTCTATCCCGATTAGGCTCAAGTTCCATGTTGTCACTCACAATTTCAGGCTCTTCCGCCTGTCCCACAATTTTTTTTCTCTTCTTATCCACTGGAAGCTTGTGAGAACTACCAATTTTAGGGTGAGGAGGGTCGTTATCTCCTCCTTCGTTTGAAGAATTCTGAGTTTCTTTGTTGTGGTGGTGGGTCGTTGGAGCGATGCTCTGGGATGTCGTACTTTTGGGAGTGTTATCCGTCGATTGAACACTCTTTTCACCGGGGCCTTTTCCCTGTTGCTTGTACAATTCAATGGTGCTTTGTAGTGTGTCTAGGTTGTCGGCATCAAAAGTAGGAGTGTTGTCGTCAATGTCTTTGTTTTCAGTCAAGTGTTTTTTTGAAAAAAGAATTGTCAAAGCCAAGTGTTTGTAAATGTTGTAAAAACAATTATTGGGGTCGAACCCTCTTAGGATTTCAACATATATTAGGTTCAAGTTGTTGAAATGGGTTGCGAATTCATCAATTTTGTTGACGTTCCTCAACATGAAGTACTCGACTTTCCAAGGCAGAGGAATGAACTATTTTTTTCTCTTCTCTTGGAATAGATGCAACCAGTAGTTGTATTTACGTGTTACTTCTGTAACAAACATTTTATTCGTAATGTGACATGGAAGGAGAGCAGGTTTTTCCTTGGAGCCAAAAATTCTTATCATAGTGTAATTATCCATATGTTCAAGTGCCCCCTTCCTGTCCAAAAACATGGTTGCCTGGTTAGATATGCGGGGAGCCTCTTCTCCTAACAACAAAACTTTGAAAACAGACACAAAGCCATTAAAAACCTCATAAAAATAGTTGGAGGCCTTGTGTTTCCATAAGGCCTGGTACCAGAACATTACTGGGTCGAATTCCCAGTTTACCTTCTTGGACAGAGACTGTTTTGGAAACTAGAAGTAATGTGCTATTGAAAAAACTATGTAGGATGACATACAAAATTTCTTCTCCTTTTTGAAGCTTGACAATTGGGAACATATTTCATGGGAAATTATCTCACCCCAATAAAAAATGGCTTGTTCCTTTACTGTGAAATACAAAATATAAAGAGTCATCCGAGAAATAGTTGTTGTGGACTCCTGTCATGTTATTCTTGTAAACAACCATGCAATTTCCCAGAATGGATTTCTAAATGAACTAACCTGCAAGCTTGTGATATCTTCAGGAACTACCATTGGGTCTTCCAAGAACTCGAGCAAGAGGTCCAACCCGTTATTATGCTTTCTTAGGAACTGCTTGGAATCTTCTCCTTTGAACGTCAATGTTGGCTCCGATAATCTTAACATCTGGCGGAAGACCTGAAGTGACAAAGAAACAAAAGAGCGGTCCCGCAGTGGAATAATTATTTGGTCTAAAATAAATTTATCGACGCACCAAGAGACCAACTGCTTATAGTCAAAAACTTCAGGGACACAACCTGCACAAGCAATCCCATAGGTCCAAATTACTTCGTTCTGGGCGGCAGGGGATGAGTAATAAGAATATGCCCTAGACCACTAGAAGTTCTGGTCCTCGCACCCGAAGATGTTCACTGTATCTCCACAGAAATGGTGTAGATCTAATGCCATAGGTTTATGAGAATGTTTGTTTTCTCCAGACGATGGTTGAAATGAACAGTTGGAGGCGATAATATAACTCTCTGCAAATGTTGGTTCAGTGCTTATGAATGGGAAAGCTCCTCAAGCCTTTTGCTAATTAATGACAATCTCTATGGGTGTTGGATGATGAGTTGTTAACAATAAAGCTTAATTATTGCATATTTTGGAAGTGTGAAGATGGCGGGTACGACGAAGAGAAATTAAGGATTGGAGGTTTCGTGAACGTGCCAACCCGATGACGTGTGAACGACATTTCATGATTTTGAAATCAACACTCGAAAGGGATAATATAACCCTCCACAAATCTTGGTTTAATGCGTATTAATAGGAGATCTCCTCGAGTCTTTCTCTCATCAATGATAATCTATACGGTTCCTGCACGATGAGTTGTTAGAATTAAAGGTCACTAATTTCATATTTAGAAACAAGATATATATATATATATATATAAACATTTTTTTATTATAGACAAGTGTGAAGGTGACGAAGACGGGGAAGAGCAAGGAAGGAATGACAAAGTCTGAAAAGCAGTCGGACAGGATTCAAACTAGGGTTACGGGGGATACTCAAGAGAGGTGAGTGTCTAATGGTCAAATTTTATGTATCGAAATTTTTCACTGCAAAACGTGTAAAACAGAAGAGAGCATGATGGGGCGGTTCAACGATCAGTTTGTATATTTGCGGAATTCCGGCAAAGTGGCTAAGTATAGAATAGGGAAACGATTGTTCAGACTCGTTTTCAGAATTGAGGATTGAATATTTTGTGAACGGACCAACCCGACAACGCGCAAATGACATTCCATGATGTTTGAAATTAACACTTGGAAGGGATAATATAACCATCCGAAAATTTTGGTTTTATGCGTATTAATGGGAGATATCCTCAAATCCTAGTTTAGCATTAACACTCGTTAATTGCATACTTAGAAATAAGATCTATATATACTTGCTAATTGCTAATTGCAAAGGGCGCGAGCACGGGAAACAATGATTAGGAATTGGATATTTCTTGAACCCGCCAACCCAACGATTTGTGAAAGAAATTCGAAGAAATGGTGAAGTATGGAAAGCGGACAGACGTACTTCAAAATGGGGTGACAATAGTTCCACAGGAGACGTGAGGATCCGACGGTCAAATTGTATGTATTAGAAGTTTTCAGTGCAAAATGTGTACCACAGAAGAGGGCATGATAGGTATACTGTAATAGGGAAGACAATAATGTGTGACTCCGATTGTAAATTTGTATATCGTGGAAGTCAGGGTACTATTTGCAGGTCATGGAACAATAGAAGTGTAATCTAGAGTCCGCTTACCCAGGAATTTGCGGTCAGAGAAGTGGTTGGGTATGGAATGGGGAAGCGGTCGGTCGGAGTTGCGATATAAAAGCATGAGTGCAAATGTGAACCCGCGAGCCCACCAACCCATGCAGCTAGACATTTTCGGAAAAATGACTATGTGATGAGAAAGATAAAGTACACGGAAAAGAGAAACGGGAATTTGGTTAAGTATAGAAGATGAAAAATAAGGGCTAATATATTCACATCTGTAATAGATATCCCATTTCCTGGAAAGATCTTTTCTGCATGTTTCTGGAGAAGTTATATACGTATTGCATATACTTGGAAAGAAGTGTGAAGGTGGTGGGCACAAAAAACAATGACTAGGAATTGGAAATTGTTTGAACCCGCCAACCCGACGATGCACGAAAGAGATTGCAATAAATGGTCGTGGAAAGCGGTCGGACGGGTTTCAAAATAGGCTAACAAGGGTTCTCGAGGAGACGTGAGGCCCCGACAGTCAAATTGTATTGATCGAAACTTTTGAGTGCATACTGTGTAACACGGAAGAGGGGATGATGTAGGAGTCTGAAAGTCAATTTGTATATCATGGAATCTGGGGGGTTGTTTGCAGGTCAAGGAACACTGAAGTGCACTCCACCTGTTCGGGAATCCGCAATCGAAAAAGTCAGGTAAGTATGGAATTGGAGGCTCGAAAGAGATTCCAAGAAATGGCGAAATATGGAAAGCGGACGCAGGGGCTTCAAAACAGGGTGACAATAGTTCCCCAGGAGACGTGAGGACCTGAAGGTCAAATTGCAGGTCTCAGAACTTTCATGTGAAAACTGTGTATCATGGAAGAGGGTATGATGTGGGAGGGTGGTAGTAAATTTGTATATCGCGGAGGTCCCGGTGTTGTTTGCAGGCCATAGAATAATGGAAGTGCAATATAGAGCTCGCCTGCCCGGGAATCCGCGATCTGAAAAGTGCCTAGGCATCGAATGGCTATTGGTTGGTTGGAGTCCCGATATAAAAGCATGAGGGAAAACGTGAACCTATGAGTTGGCCAACGCGCGCATTGAAACATTTTCGGAAAAACGACTAAGTAACGAGAAAGAGAGAGTAGAGGGGAAAAAGAAACAGGAATTTGGTCAAGTATAGAAGAGGGAAAAGAAGGTCCAATATATTCAAATATGCAATAGATATTCCATTTCCTGGCAAGATTGTTTCTGTATGTTTCTGGAGAAGTTGTATACATATTGCATATACTTGGGAAGAAATCTGAAGGTAGCGGGCACAGGAAACAACAACTAGAAATTTGAAATTTCCTGAACCCGCGAACTTGACGATTCGCGAAAGAGATGTCAAGAAATGGTCAAGTGTGGAAAGCGGTTAGACGAGCTTCAAAATAGGGTGACAAGGGTTCCTAAGGAGACGTAAGTTCCTGACTGTCGAATTGTATATATTGGAACATTTCAGTGCAAAATGTGTAACACGAAAGAGGGGATGATGTGGGAGTCCAGAAGTAAATATTCATATCACAGAAGTCAGAGTGTTGTTTGCAAGTCACAGAACAATGGAAAGTGCAATTTAGACAAAGGGGAAGTGCTTGGTTGAAACACGTGAATCCGCCAACCCACGTAGCAAGACATTTTCGGAAAAAACGACTAAGTAACCAGAAAGAGAAACTACAGGGTATAAAATAGTGGGAAAAAAGAAAGGTGGAGGGCAATTTTTGTAAGCGGGAATTGGTTTCAAACAAGCCCCATTGTTGCAAAACCATCATTTTCTAGTAATTGTCAGCAAAAGCTTTTTTGAAGATTAGATTTTATTGCAACTTGTGGGAGTAAGTGTGTTCTTGATACATTCTTCCATGACTGTAACATATTAACTTAAGTATTAAACTTCTTGCATGATGAGTTTTTAGCATTAAAGATTAATAATTGCATGTCTAGAAATAAGAATGACGATCTTGCTGCAACATTGTGATTTGGTATTGCTATGTTCTATCTGCATTATGAATAAAATTGAATGTTGGTTTGAAACTGTCTGAAATTCATTTTTGTTTCCATAAAATCCTGATGGATCGACACAGTACATTGTCATATAATTGTTAAATGCTCCATTTTAGAACAAATTACTTAATCAAATACAATATCGAAGAACTACAAGACTATCGAACCATGCCAATGAGAAGAGGTGTTAAATCCAGAAAACAAGCAACAACCAAGACTCCAAGGCAATTTTTTTAATAGTAAATCCATTAAAAAAAAATGAATACTGAGCACTGCATATTTATCCTTAGAAATTGGACCGAGTTCTTTGGGCCAAAACATTGAACATATTTTCCATAAACACAGGCACGAGATCTGCAACATGCTAGAGCCATCGAGATGCTCTTCAACATGCATACAAAACTGATTACCATGTTTTTTTTTAGGAAATCCTTGCAGTCTTCTCCTTGGTGGATCAATGTTCAGTGCCCCGATATCAATATTTTGTGGAAGATCTGAGCCGACAAAGAAACAAGAGAGTGGGTCCGCAGTGGAATAAATCCTTGGCTTGAAGCAGATGAACAACAGTCATGTGGTAAAATTGATAGTTCTCACAAGTTTCCCGTGAGGAAGAAGACGAAAAGTGTTGTATGGAAAACGGAATAGCTCAAAACTAAAAGTTAGGACACACCAAGAAACCACCTCCTCACAGTCAAAAACTTCAAGGACACAAGTTGCACGAGCAATTCCAGAGGCCCAAATTAGTCCATTCTGGGTGGAAGGAGATGACTAGTAGGAATAAGCCTTGCACCAGTGGGAGTTATGGTCCTCATTCCCTAGGATATTAATTATATATCTAGTGAACAGGACAATGGTCCCGCAATTGAATAGTTTTTTGGCTTGAAATATATCTCTGGGAGTATCAACAGATCATTTCCTTACAGTGAAAGACTTTCACCCAGAACGGACTAATTTGGACCTCTGGAATTCCTACTTTCAAGCTGCAAAGCGTCTATTGCATTCAACGTCGATTTATTTTCTGAAACCCCTTCTTTTGGTGTTGTCAGGACCGCCATCGTCGAGCCGGGAAGTGCCACCTGTTATGGTTGATTTCAATTTGGGAGCAGGAGTGGGAATAGTCTCTGCATTTCCATCATCCATTGTCGTATCATCATCCACCAGATCATCTTCTTCTAGCTCGAAATCCATCGCATCAACCTCTGCGCCAGCCATCAATGCAGGCGGGCAGGTTGTCTCAGCAGGTAGGGTTGCCTTGGAATTATTTGGCTTGAAATATATCTCTCGATGCACCAAGGGACCATATCCTTTTTTGCTCCTGGGCGGAGGGAGATGAGTAGTAAGAATATGCCCTGGAATACTCGAACCTCTAGCCATCATGCCGAAGGTGTTTACTGTATCTGGATAGAACTGTTGTGGAATTGCTGCCATAAGTTAACGAGAATTTATGTTTGCTCTAGATGATGTTTAAAATGAAAATTGGGGAGGGATAATATAACCCTCATCAAATCTTGGTTTAATGTGTATCAATGGAAGATCTCCTCGAGCCTTTCGTTGATCAATAACAATCTCCAGGGTTCGTGTGTAATGAGTTGTTACCATTAAATATTACTAATTGCATATTTAGAAAAAAGTGCGAAGGTGGCGGTGACGACGAAGAGCGATTAAGAATTAGAGATTTCATAAAGGTGCCAACCGGCCGATGCACGAAATAGATTGTATCATGTTTGAAATGAATACTTGGAAAGAATAACACTCTTCTCCGCAAATCTTGGTTTAATTTGTATTAATGACAAATCTTCTCCAGCCTTCGGGACATTAATGACAATCTTAACGGTTCCTACACGATGAACTACTAGCATTAAAGATTAATAATTACATATATAGAAAGAAGTACGAAGGTAGCGGGGATGGCGAAGAGCAACTAAGCATTGTACATTTCGTCCACCCGCCAACCTATGAAACAGATTCCAAGAAATGGCCAAGTATGGAAAGCGGTTAGGCAGGTTTCAAAAATAGGATCACAAGATATACCCAGGAGACGTGAGGGGCTGATGATCAAATTGTATGTCGCAATGACAGATTTTAGCAATAAATTTGTATATCGCAAAATTTCGGGTGTTGTTTGTACGTAGTGGAACAGTGGATGTGCAATGTTGAGCAAGCCTCACTAGGAACCAATGATGGTAATAGTGGCCAAGTATGCAATGGAAAAGTGGTTGGTCGGACTCGTGATATAAAATCATTAGACATACTCGGAACAGGAAATATTGATGGGCTTGAAAACAGGGCCACAAGCTCTACTCATGAGATGTGAGGGCCCGATGGTCAAATTGTATCTACCCCAACTTTTGAATGCAAAATGTGTAACATGGAACAAGAGACAATGACGGATTTCGAGGGTCACTTTGTATATTGCGAAACTTCGGGTGTTGTATATAAAAGCAGGAGACGTTCAGAAAAAGGACACATTTGGAAAAAGGACCAAGTAAACAGAAGCGAAAGAAAATGAGATAAAGGGGAATTTGTTTGCTAATTTGTAGATCGCGGAAGTCCGAGTGTTGTTTGTAGGCGGCAGAACAATGGAAACGCAATGTTCAACCCGCCTATCCGGGAACCCGCGATTCAAAAATTTTGTTCAATATGAAACGGGGAAGCGATCGGTCGGGATGGTGATATAAAATTAACAGTGGAAATCTGAAGACGTGAATCCACCAACCCCCGCACCTAGACATTTTCCGAAAAATGAGTAAGTAACCAGAAAGGGAAAGCAGAGGGAAAAAAGAAAGGGGATTGCAATTTTCAGAAGCGGGAATTGGTGTAAGAAATCCCCATTTATGGTCTTAACAGTAACTATGAAATGCATTAAACATTTGAACAGGTTCTTCAATCAAGGAATAGATACATTGAGCCATGCTTATAGTTTCTAGGATCTGTTTGTATAAGAGAAGAGTCGAAAAGCTACAAGAAAATCAATTTTGGGATGTTTAAGTAAAGTTATTGTACTGTTAGCTTCACTGCAAGTATAACAACGACGGATTTGAATTTTAATGTCCTCTCGTTGATGTGATAGTTCCATTAGACTTCGCATAGTATATATTCTTTTATTTCAAATTATTCTAGGAGATTAATTTTGCTAAGTTCATCAACCAAGGAAAAGTGCTAAAAACAAGATAAAGGGGAATTTGTTTTCTAATTTGTAGATCGTGGAATTCTGTGTGTTGTTTGCAGGCGGCGGAACAATGGAAACGTAATGTTGAACCCGCCTATCTGGCAACCCGCGATACAAAAAGTTTGTTTAATATGAAATGGGAAAGCGATCAGTCATGTTGGTGATACAAAAATAAGTGGAAATATGAAGACGTGAATCCACCAACTCCCGCACCTAAACATTTTTCGAAAAACGAGTAAGTAAGCAAAAATGGAAAGCACAAGGAAAAAAGAAAGGGATGGCAATTTTCAGAAGCAGGAATTGGTGTAAGAAAGCCTCATTGATGGTCTTAACAGTAACTATGAAGTGCATTAAACATGTGAACAGGTTCTTCAATCAAGGAATAGATACAACGAGCCATGCTTATAGTTTCCAGGATCTGTTTGTATAAGAGAAGCATCGAAAAGCTACAAGAAGATCAATTTTGGGATGTGTAAGTAAATTTATTGTACTGTCAGCTTCACCGCTAGTATAACAACGACGAATTTTAATTTTAATGTCCTCTTTTTGATATGATAGTTCCATTGGACTTAGCATAGTATATATTCTTTTATTTCAAATTATTCCAGGAGATTAATTTTGCTAAGTTCATCGATCAAGGAAAAGTGCTAAAAACGAAATAAAGGGGAATTTGTTTGCTAATTTGTAGATCGTGGAAGTTCAAGTGTTGTTTGCAGGCGGCGGAACAATGGAAACACAATGTTCAACCCGCCTATCTAGGAACCCGCGATCCAAAAAGTTTGTTCAATATGAAATGGGGAAGCGGTCAGTCAGGCTGGTGATATAAAAGTAAGTGGAAATCTGAAGATGTGAATCCGCCAACTCCTGCACCTAGAAATTTTTCGAAAAATGAGTAAGTAACCAGAAAGGGAAGGCATAGGGAAAAAAGAAAGGGGATGAAAACTTTTGGAAATAGGAATTGGTGTAAGAAATCCCCATTGATGGTCTTAACAGTAACTATGAAGTGCATTAAGCATGTGAATAGGTTCTTCAATCAAGGAATATATACAACGAGCCATGCTTATAGTTTCCGGGATCTGCTTGTATAAGAGAAGCGTCAAAAAGCTACAAGAAAATCAATTTTGGGATGTATAAGTAAAGTTATTGTACTGTCATCTTCACCACAAGTATAACAACGACGAATTTGAATTTTAATGTCCTCTCATTGATATGATAGTTCCATTGGACTTCACATAGTATATATTCTTTTATTTCAAATTATTCCAGGAGATTAATTTTGCTAAGTTCATCGATCAAGGAAAAGTGCTAAAACGAGCCACATACTACATTTGTGTCATAGAGCTTATATTAAAGGGAAAAGCATGTCGTCTATAGTCTTTAAGATCATAGAAAAACTGCGAAGATCCTGAATATATTATTAATTTTTCAGATCAAAGCATACAACCAAGAACCAAGTAAACACTAAATGTATTGAAAGTTGAGGAAGAAGGAAACACATGAACACAGAAGGCATCAAGCAAGATCCCAGAAGGTTCCATAGAGCAGTACACATCGACCTTTGCATCAAACAATTTGACATATAAAAAAAACACATCGTGGCATTGGTTTTCTCTTACATCTGGTATATGTTCCCACGAGAAAATAACCGGGGCCATGGGATATGAATAAAAGTCTACCAAACACAAGACAACACAAAACCAGCAGAGCTTCGCCACTGTACGCTAGTTATAACTAGACCTCAAAATGGGGAACAAGAAATTTTATGATTACTATTTTACATTAAGCAAGATCATTATGGACATTTTCTTCTGATAGTGCCATGGTCTATCACTACCAGTTTTAACAATGCCAAATTTCCAATATTATTGGAAATTCCTAAAGATTCTGCTGAGAGGAGCAAGCTATTTCGACGGTTCAAAGGATGGGCCCGAGTTATTTACAGTTGGATACTTTTTATGGGGTTTTCTCTCATGCTTCCCATTTCTGGACTGAACAATCTTATGCCTGTGTACATCACCAACAACCGCACCTGCCTGTATGAATTCCAATGCTCGAACTCCCTAATTTCTATAGCGAGATCTGAAAATCTCAAGCTCATGTTTCAATCCATGTTGAGTCCTTTTTTTTTCAATTAGGGCATTGAGAAAATGCAGATACCATACCATAAATGTATAGTTGGAGACCAATTTTTTTTTATCCGGGCACCCTAAAAAAATGCAAAAATCCTGCCATGGCTATATAGTTGGAAAACAATTGTCCAATTTGGGTACCCAAAAAACGTGCAAACTCCTCCATCAAAGCCACAACCAACCACCATTTTATTTTTTTTATTTGCACACCAAAACAAATATGCAAAATTCTTACTGGGAGATGCAAAAAAACATCAAAATAACAACATTGATTACATTTGTAATTAGATTATCCTTGTTGTTTCAAGTGCACAAGAAGAGACAAAATCTTTGGAAAGATAATTTTACAGCTATAGATGTAAACTCCAAAGAACTCGAGTCCGACGAACATTCATCTGGGTGTTGAAGAAAAATTACAGACACACATGAGATACTTTCGTTTCCTACCAAAGCTTGATATGTTTTTTTTATTTTATTTTTATTTTTATTTTTAGCCGATATGCAATATTACATTGTCTTCATTTAAGGTAAATTTGCTATGTATCCAAAATTTGCACAACATGTATACACTATTTCCCTTTTTCTGTAGGTATGTTTCATATGACAATTTTGCTAACCAAGGAAGCACATCTTGTAACAGAGGTTGTCTAATTGTACAATGCACGATTGTGTTGCCCACAGTTCGGATGGCAGCATTGAGACAATGTCTATATATGTATGGACATTTTTTACTGCATCGTAGACAATCAATTGTATCATCACTTATGAAAATAGAAGTAGAAGCAGGAGAGTTTCATTTTGCACATACAGGCTCAAAGGGGGTCGAGTACGCATTCGCTACAACCAAAACACCTTCAACCTGGATACATGAGCATAACAATTAATATATTAAACAATATAATATACAACTACACCAAAAAAAAAAAAACTGCAGATATTTGGTGAAGGCTATTTGTATGAGCAAAGTGAGGATGAATGTGTAGATGTATATACACAATAGTTGTATAGCTAGTTAGTTTCTTGAGATCCTATACTATGTATGTTCACAATTCTGTTACAAATGTTGATTGGGTTGTGCGAAAGATACTTTCTTTAACATCTCTTTTCTTTGTTATATTTTTGAAGAGCATAAGTGAAAATTTCCCATGCAATTGTTGTTCCATTGACGAAAACAAATTTGAATAGGTATTGAACAATTGCAGCTGCAACATGGAACAGTGAAATATTTGTGTAACTTAACTGAGATACATGGACATGTGAAAGTAAAGGACAAAACCAGATATGGAGAACGGTACCATTGCCTTGTCGTTGTCTAACTCTCCACATTTTATATGGAGAATGTGTTGTAAGCCAAGTTTTCTCGTGAGTGTGACAACTGTGCCAATGGTTTCGATTGGGTAAATTTTGTTGCTCTGTGCAAGTTGGTTGATAGTTGTGTCCGGGACGAAACGATATTTTGAACAAATAGCGGGAATTTTTTCCACAATACTTGTTTCGTTGAGTGATATAATCTGATCACAATCACCACAGTCATATACTATTTTGGGCAATATATTAAAATTTGCAATGGATATCCCATTACCGGGCAATATCTTTTCTACATGTTTCTGGACAAGTTGTGTAGGAATAGTCAGTGTGATTGTCATCAGGGCCTCCTTGTCTATCATGTCAGCACGCATAATGGATATAGTTTTATTTGCCTTGTCTGAGTAGGTGCTATAGATGACCATTATGTCCCCAATGAACACTTGTCCATTTCGGAGGCTGTTCAAGCCCTCTATTGATAGTATTTTGGGTGTTACAAGTTTAGACCTGGTGACAATTTTTGAACAGGAAAAGTAATGTGAATGGTAGTGTGCATTATTTTTTTCTTTTCTTTTTTTCCTAGCATAAATGTACAAGTAGACATGCAGCTTGGATGAACTATGGAGCCAGAGTTTTGCAACCAGACCTCTTAGTCTGCATAACATGCGCTATGTTCAACGTCTCGCTTGCACTTGTTGATACTTCTTGTGAAAAGTATGTATTGTAGATGACATCAACATATTCACCATACCATAGATGAATAAATAACTGAGGATATTTGTTTGGTAAACATACGAGGAACAAAATGTATGCATATTTACCTTTGGCCTTGTCGGTCTGTTGATGTTTGTGATGATTGACTACTCATGGCCATGTCACTAGTCTAACTTTTTCTGATGCAAGCATGTGTAGATGAACATCAGAAGGACTAAACAAGCATATGCATTGTATATTGTCCACAATTGTTCTTAATGTCACATGCAAGGTCGAAGGAGATGGAATATGAAATAGGGTGTCAAGGGATACTCATGAAACATGAGGACCCAAGGGTCAAATTGAATGCCTCGGATTTTTTGACTGAAAAAATGTGTAATAGTAAATAGGGCGTGCTGGCGGGGCACAACGACCAATCTGTATATCGCAGAACCTCTGAAGCCAGAGGCACAATCTTGAACTCGCCAGCTCGACACCTGTAATCGAAAAAGGGGAGTAGTATGGAATAAGGTAGAAGCATGACCATAAATGTGAACCTGTGAGTCCGCTAACCCACGCACCAAGGCATTTTCGGAAAGACGACTAAGAAAAACAATCATAAAGCAAAAGGGATAATAGAAAATGGAAAAATTAAAAATGGGGAGGGCACAAAGGCCCATTGTTGCCAAATCATCGTTTTCTAGTCCAATATTATATGCCCCCACCAATTTTGTATGTTTAATTTAATAACACAGTTGGTATACCTTTTCGAAGATTGTACCATAGGCCCCTCTGCTATTGCATATAAGAATTCATCTTCCTGTCCAACCAATCTATTTATTCCAAGGTAGCAACGCCGAACATACAGTAAACATGAAGGCAAATTAGTATGTAGAAAGACATGTAAAAGAAAGAAATACAATTCTATTTATTTCAATGTAGCAACAAAGAGAATACGATTCACATGAGAATAAGCAGAAAGATACATAGTATATACATACAGTAAAAAAGGTGCAAAGTAGTAGAACAAGTAGAACAAATACACAGACAATAAATGAAATACTAAACACTGGAATATTAAATAAGAGTACAGGTATGCACCTCTGTAACTCCTCCTCTACATTCACGCCAAAGAGTCCATCGTCCTCTCCAACCACTCTGTTTGTTTAAATGTAGCAATGCAGGAAAAATACAATGGACATGAAGGAAGTTAGTATGCAGGAAGACATGTAATGAAGATAAGTTATTATGTAGGAAGGTATGTAATATCTACATACAATAAATTAGGTGAACACATATACAGACAATAAATGAAATAAAAAACAACGGAATATGAAATAACAATACAAGCATGTACCTTTGTATCTCCTCTTCCACCGTTGCAGTTAAGACTCCTTCGTTTTCTCCAGCTATTCTGTTTGTTTGAATGTGGGAACGCACAAAATACAATGAACATGAATGGAAGCTGGTATGCAGCGGAGAACAAGTAATATGTATATACAGTAAATGGGAATCAATGAATAGAATAAAAGATAGTTAGAAACATGAACCTTTGCTTTTCTCCATCCATGATTGTAAATATATAAAGTTTTTCCCTGCCCAAAATATATTACAAGCCAAAAAATATTAAGAAATTGCATGGCCATAGCTAAATGATTTTGGTTTTCTGCGGCAAAGTATCCAAATATGCTTCCAGACATGGAAATATAATTTTGCAGTATCTTTGGTGTACATATCATATCTCAAGTACAAGACAAATTGTATCGTGGTCACACCAATCTGTGTAGAGGATAAAGAGCCTGTATTGTGATATGGGCACATTTCACCATATATGGTTAATAAGTGTGTTTTGCACATGTTTTATTTTAACAAAAAAACAACGGATATTGCAATTGCACATGTAGTTGTCCAATTATTTCTAATGCCACTATTTTGTATCATGTCAACATTGAAGTATCAATAAAATTTTATAGCAGAACAAGCGGGCACGG
Source organism: Picea sitchensis (assembly GCA_010110895.2). Taxonomy (NCBI): domain Eukaryota; kingdom Viridiplantae; phylum Streptophyta; class Pinopsida; order Pinales; family Pinaceae; genus Picea; species Picea sitchensis. The sequence continues at coordinate 355,035 of SNQJ01S0005185.1, forward strand.
AACAGGCGTCAGATCTCGACTTCACTAGACACGAAAAACAACACAACCATAGGTCCACTTGCGGGTGCAGGATCTAAACACCGCAAAGTGCCAAAAAAAAAAAAAAAACAGCTCCAATTGTCGGCGCAGGATCCCAACCTTGCAAAACCGAAGTAAACAAAAGAAAACAACAAGCACCAAATCAGCGAGAAAGCACGAACATGCCCAACTGCAGCCCCAAGGCCCCAAACTCGTAAACTTGAGCCAAACAACAACAACCGACGAACCAACGAACCAACAAACAAACAAAAACCACCGAACTAGTAAACAACATATGTATCTCCAACAATTACCAAACTGCAGCCGAAGCACATAAGGAACCAGAAACATATGACAATCATGCCAGTAGAAATAAGCAAACATTCTTACTTGCAAATTGCAAACACTGAACAACAAAGAAGGAATAGAAAATGAAATTATGGCATGGAAACTTACTCTGAAACGATGAGTGACAGAAGCGCAGGTCGAATTGTGGGTGCAACACCTAGACTCCGCAAAGTTAAAAAAACAAAAAACAGAGCTAACTGCGAATGCAGGACCCCAACCTTGCAAAGTTGAACCAAACAACAACAAGCAACAATCGATGAACCAACGAAGAAGAAGCACCCACTGAACCAGTAAACAATGTATGTAGCTTCAACGATGATGAAATTGCATTCCAAGCCTAGAAGAAGTATGAAACATACAATGTCTATTCAACTGGCAGTGGACAACAATATTATCCAAATTCACTGCAACATTGTATGGAAAATTTCAAGGAAAAATGTACTCTGAGAAGCCTATTTAGGTAAACATTTAAGGTTGTCAGGCTGTCTAAGGGCCTCATGGTATGCAAACATTTAATCTGTCAGGCCTGTCTTAGGACCTCGCGCCATGTAAACATTTAAGTTGTCAGGCATGTTTCAGGACCTCGCGCCATGTAAACATTTAAGTTGCCAGGCCTATTCAAGCACCTCAAAAAAAGTGTCAATGATCTAAACCTTCGGTATGCAAACATTTCAATACAAATACAAAGGACTAACAATGATCTAAACCTTCGATATGCAAACATTTCAATACAAATACAAAGGACTAATAATAATAGGACAAATACATTAATAAAAAACAGTGTCCATGCTCAGAACTTTCGGTTTGTAAACATTTCAGTAAAAATGTAATAAAAATTAAAAAGGAGCGTCTAAGCTCAAAACTTTGGATATCTACACATTTACAACATTGGGAACAATGAAGCTCACAATAAGACCTCGAATATATTCTCCAGTGAGACGATGAAATATAAGTTTTTTTTTTATATATAAATTAATGTTTTTACTTTTATAGTACGAACAATACAGATGATGCGAAAATTTATAGTCAAAGGACAGATTAATATGAAGTCAACAAATTATCGATCACTATAGTCCCTCTACACCTTTGAAAGAAACTAATAACATATATTTTCTATTTCTATAAAACATATTTTCAAATTCATATTAATTCTTATTCTATTATTATTAAAAATTAACCTTTCTCATACCTAATAAAATAATGAAGATGATATTGATCTAAAGGAATGAAGATGATATTGATCTACAGGAATGAAGATGATATTAATATAATGAATTCTTTAAAATGATTTTTCCATGACTATGTCTATAAAATAGCTTCTCCAATTCATGTCAGTCCTTATCTTATTATTAGAAAATTTGCACTACCTTGGGTCAAGAGTCCTTATCTTATTATTAGAAAATTTGCACTACCTTGGGTCAAGATGAACTGAGGGTATAAGTTCTAAATTCATATATTGTCCATCTTTAGGGTTTGGAAGATTTAAGATTCTTTCACTTAAATCTTGACTTATGAGAGATTTTTAACTTACCCCAACTGCTCTTGTATCTATATAACCATTGTGGCACGCAAATCCATTTTTATATTATTATTATTTTGGCATATGGGATTTTTTCCCTTTACCCCAATTGTACTGCCTTATAGGTTGGTTTATGAGATTTTTTCTCTTACCCCAACTGCTATTCTTACTATATTGATGGTAGGACCCAGATACATTGGAGTATGTGAACTTTATAAAAACCAAAATTTCATTCCTTGTATTATTTAATACGACGAAAAAAGAGACAATGTATGCTAAAGGTTGAATATCACTTGCTTTTAACAGAGGTATTTTGGTTCTTTATGTCTTTTTGGTTTTTTATAATTGTTTGAATGATTTGTTTTTATATTTCATATAAAAATCAAAATCAAAATATACATTAATTAAGTTTTAGGATTTTAGTGTATAAAAATTCAAAAAATATGTTTTCATATTCATTTACATAAGTTTACAAAATCAAAATATATATTAATTAAGTTTTAGGATTTGAGTGTTTAAAAATTCAAAAAATCTATCTTAATATTCATTTACATATTATAGTTTTTATGGATATAGTGTCTTTTTTAAAAAGATTTTCAAAACAATTTTTATTAATATAAAATAATTTAAACATATTTTATATATTATATTTTTTTTTGTTGATTTTTTTTAATAAAAATTTTAAAATAATTTTTAATAATATAAAATATAAAATAATAATGTAAAAAAAATTAAAATAAATATCTAAATATAAAATAGGTGTTATCAACAATAATAATAATGTTTAACGTCCACTAAAACCAAATAATAAAAAAATATTAAAAAAAATTATAATATTATTCATATACTTAAAAGATATTAATTTTTTTTTTATAAAATCACTATAATTTTGATGAACCATCCGAACAAAATTCTACAAACTACATTTTTCCATTAACTCTTTTGCAATGAACTTTTCCAAACCAATTTGAACAATACAAAATAATAAAACAATTCAAACAAAAAGCTCAAATACCCAAACAAAAATCCACAGCTGTTTCTTATCTCATATGTCTGGAATTATTTATTCCATTCTAGCAATTTCATTAATATAATAAAAGATTATGTCTAACTTTGTCTTTTTCAGTGATCTATTTTTTAATTGTTTTTATATGCTACATCCGGTTTTTCGATCTATGTGCACATTATATATATCCATAGCTCATCCCTATGCTAACAATGTAATTGTGGAGTAGTTGTTGCCTTTTTCTTTGGATCCTCCAACATTTTTCAACACCTCCTTTTCAGAGCTCACATTCCTATGAAAACATACTCCTAAATGTCAGTGTGTATTTAATATTCAGTTTGACCACCCTATATAAAAATGTGGCCATGATAAACAAAGCTTTGAAGTATTAATCTGAACAAAATTTCACTATAGATTTGTAGAATGCAATATCATATAGAGAATTTTATAAGATAAAAATATTTCAATGATATGGTATTGAAATTTTTATCATGTTATTATTGTAATGGGAGAAGATGTTATTATATTGACTTAACCGTTCATAATTCAAAATTAAAATTACCATATATATATGCATATATATGAATGAGATTAAAAAAATTATATTAATATAGAATAGAATATCATTTTAATATATAAATATGAGATGTAATAATATGAGAAGATTATTAATATGAAATAAAATTTTAATATTTAAATAATTTTAATATATAAATATGGGATGTAATAATGTGAGAAGAATATTAATATGCACTAAAATTTTAATATATAAATATGGCATGTAAAAATAATTTTAATATATAAATATGAGATGTAATTTTAAACTTAAAAAAACTTTTAATTAAATTAATATTTTTGTTATTAAATATTAACTATTAACAACTTCACATAAATTTATATAATTTAAAACATTTCTTTATAAATCTCTATATTAATTTTTGAAAAATCTATATAATTTAAAATATTTATTTATAAAATCCTATATTTATTTAAAAAAAAACTAAGAATATTAATGACATATATTTACCATAGATGGATTCTATGAACTTTTGCATCATTACTTTCACAGAAACTCTTTAACATAGGATCATAGTAATACATGTGTGAGGATTGATTGGCTTAAATGTAAAATTGGTTTAAATGTAAAACTTATAGTATATTTTAAAGTTATTGTCTATATTATAAGATGCAAGACAAACACAAATTTACTAAGATAAATTTTTCATAATTTTTAGAAATACAATTTGAAATATTACAATATCTAATATATTTTTTTCATCTATATGCTATATATTTTGAGGAGTATATATTTTTAAAAATTGTTTAGGATTTGTATTTAACTTTATTTTTTTTATAACAACATGTTATTTAGATTAAATAAACCACATAGAAACATAATGTTTGATATATGATTTTATTTTGACTTATAATTATATATATCTTACTTGATTTTAAGGTAATGTGTTTTCAATATTCTCAAATAAAACATTATCAATGGGATCAATTAAACATCTTGACTTCTTAGTTGGGCACAATGAGCTTTATTATGAATGCTTTAGAATTTAATATTAATTTTTATTTATTTCCAGTAACATATTATTTATATAAATTTATGCAATGAATATGGTTGAAATAAAATATTCCTATAACAATTCAACTATGTATGTATTGTTTTCACATTTTATTTGGATTTTGCGTGGTTTGATTTTCTTAGTGTTCATTAAATGTATTCATATGGAATATGTTCTTTTCATGATGGTGCCATGTGCTATTTCTTTGTTGTAAATTTTAAAAGTTTTATATTTATTATGTTTCTTTTTGTATTAATCACACTTTGTGTCATTTTCATTTAATGTTTTTTTTTTTTGGACATATGCACACAACCATTTCATATGCTTTACAAAACTTCATTGTCATTTCTCCTTTTTATGTTAATTGGCGGATCAACTAAATCTGCAACTCCTTTCATATTTTTCGTTTATAATATCATAAAGAGTAAAATCTAGGCAACATGTTCACAAAATTGTTATATGAAAACTTTCTCTGTGGCAAAACCTGAACCTATTGTTTGACGCATCTCCAACTATTTATCTTAGAAAATTTCTCAAATATTAGTGTATGACCTCCATTTTTCCATTGGTTTGAGGGTGATACATTAAACTAAAATGTAGCTTAATTTCCACCTTCTTCTAGAACATCCACTAAAGACAACTCAAAATTTGAGTGTGTCTAGTTATTGTGTTTGTCTTAAAAAATCCATAGTCACACTATCTCCTTAAAGAATATCCCCACACAATAACTCGAGCTACTAGTTTTTCTACAAGGCAAAAAATGCACCATCTTTGAAAATTGTCAACCATAGCTAACACCACCTCATATCTTTGTTGTTTTCTCAATACTGTGGTGACAATATCCATTGCAATATCTTCCAAAGTCATCTTTGGTATAAGTAATGGTGTGTGCAATCATGCGTTTTAACTCACTCCATTGTCCATCTAGCAAATTTGACATCACTCTAAAATTTGTTGACTCCCTTCCTCATACTCAACACAAATTACCTGTCATCCAACAGAGTTCGTGTCTCATTACACCTACAATGTCCTCCAAATCTTCCGCAATGTAATTCTCAAGTCAAGTTTTCTCTCATCTTTTCTTTGAGAATGCAACATTAATTTATGTTGAACAATAGCCATCATACAAGAAATAATTTAAGTGCATTAAGCTATGTTGCATTGTTGAGTTCTTGCATATGTGTGTGACTAGTGTAAAATCTTTGTTATTGTCATACTAACACAAGGGGTCAATTAGTAACAAAAAATCAAAACATGTGTGATCATGAACTTATAAAAACAACTCCAAATTTTAGAATTTATAACATACTTCTCTTATTAGTCCCTATCAAAGCAAGACTATAGTAATGAGTTTGTTACTGATTTGACATTAATTTTCATTGAGTTAAAAAAATTTCATGAAAAACCTAATGTTATACATAAGAAATACAATTTTTTATTTTTTAATCTATAAAATAACTTAATTTTTTAAACTGTCATTGGTTGAAAAGTTTGAGTTCTTATTGTGACTTTCACGTTGTTAAAAAATTTAAATTAATTGCACAATCAATATTTCATACTCCCATAAATAATTTTGTCCAATCCCCAGCTACCAACTCATCAACATTTATGTTTTCACGTACCTCCGGAAAACTGAAAAGATCCTAAATATTGATTATATTTACTACTATCTTTTTGGAATCTAAGCCGTGTTCTAACCCAATTCTCTCCATATAACTCGGTTCACAATTCACACTCTATTCTACCTAATTCCATGGGACTGTTATCCCAAAGTCATATCGCAAGCCTGAAGCAACTTGCTCGAACATTATGTATTTTAAACCAAATACATTTAATTTTACTAAACCAAAACATTCATGTGATAAGTGTCAATTCAAAAGCCCTTAATTTTAATTATTTTAATTTAGTTGATTTGAGTAGTTTTTTGTTATAACTTCTAAGTACGTGTGTCTATGATGTTTAACCATACAAAATATGAAGTGCTTTGACAGTACACTTCATTAACTACTGTTCTATACTCTAGGAACAATAATTTGAGTCTCTTGAAAATAACTAAAATTTTTATTAAAAAAGTTTTCTAAAAAGTTTTATTAAATATTTCCATGCATATATTCATTTCCATATTAAGCTAACAAATATTAATATGAATAATAGATTACAATCATAATAAATATAGTAATATTAATAATCAATTATAATTCTAATTAAAAAATTAATAGTAATAATTAATTTCACTAATGAATATTAATATTAATATTAATATTATATTATAATGATACTAAATATAATTATAATAATTATAATAAAAATATTAATAAGAATAATTAATTTCACTAACTTATTAATCAATTATAATTATAATAAAAATATTAATATTGATAATTATTTTCACTAATTTTTAGTAATAAAATTTAAATAATAAATTTAATTATGCATATGAGGTTTTAAATCATTATTATTATCAATTTTCAAACCTCCAAAGGCAGGGACTATGTTGCCTTGCAACTCTTGTTTCTCTAGTTCCCTAGTGGTAAATTGATTTGTTATTGTTGGTAAGCCATTGTTGTAAATTTACCATTTGGTCACAAAAGATTATATTAATAATATAAAATGGTGCTCCCATATAATTTCAAAGTCCCCTACCCCAATCATTTATTGTTATATCGAAATATATTTTAAGAAAAATAAATAATTTCTATATAACTCTTGTGGTATTTGCTAGAGTACTAGGGTGAACCCCTCATGCATATTAATCCTTGCTTTGTTCAATCCACTTGTCTCATATTCTTCATTGTTGTTAATTTTAATTCTCTTCCACTTAGAGCATATGTGACCTTATTCCCTTTTTCTTTCCATGTGCTTCACCATGAATGCCATGTAGCTCTCCAAGAACACTATCTATCTCATATGTCACAAATTCAACTTGCCTCAAGCTTTGATGAACTTTAGTGTCTAGCAGTTCAAGTGTGCAAAACAAACTCCTTCAAATACAAGTAAAGACTCCAATGCTTCATCGCATGCACAATAACTTAAAAGTCTAGTTAATATTTGGATACTTCTTCTATGCTTCATTCAACTTCTTTTTGGAGTGGGCTATCGACCTTCCTTCTTGATTTAACATGGAATCAATAACTACCTTACTCTTATCACAATCTACTTGGAACACTTGACCAAAATACAATAAATACCAAAACTAATGCTTCAATTGTCTTCCTCTTTAGCAACTAAAAACTACGTGTTGTCATTCTTCACTAAAATATTCATGCTTTCATACATTTAACAATCGATGCACATACTCCATTGAATCCTCTAAAAAACTTTCTATACAAGATAATAATGCCATGAAAACTTCTTATGACCGCGACATTGCACAATATACACCAATCCAAAATTATCACCTTCATTTTCTCATCATCATGTGAAACCCTTTCTTGGACACAATGAAGCCCAAGTATACCAATTCATCATTGAAGAACTCACATTGCTTCAAGATAAAGAGCAATTCAAGCTCTCTTAATTTCTTTAAACTTACCAATCTACAACCTCAAAACAATTTCCATTAGCATCATTTAGGTATTGGATGAATTGATTAGTCCAAATAACATAACCAACCTCTCCTACAATCCACCTTTTTTCTTGAATACAATCTTCTAGACATTGCCTTCACTTATTCAAATATAGGTGATATTTACTCTTTGGGTCTATCTTTGAGAAGCATCCAATGCCATTCGAACTATCCATAAAATCATCTATCCCTAGAAATTAGAGTCTATACTTAATTGTGATCATATTCATTGCACGAGAGTTTGTACACATCCTCTATGAACCATCCCTCTTCAGGATGATCGATATTGGAATGGGACACAAACTCATACTTTCCCTAATCAAACCTTTTGATGGTAGCTTCCCCACTTGTTAATTCAACTCCACACTCTCCTTTAATCTCACCTTGTGTGTTACATGATTTGAAGAACTTGCCTCTAGAATCAAGTCTATCTCATGTAGAGACTTCCATCCTATTGAAGGTTTCTATTTTATTTAGTAATACAACATAACATTCCTTTGTCTTCTTCACCATATTTGAAAACTCTTTCACTAAGATAAACTCTTCATCAATCATCAATAATAAATCAAATTTCTTCCCAATATCCTTGGTGATGTTGTAGATATTCTTCCTTTTATCATGGATCATGTTCCTATCATACAACCATGGCCTTCCAAACAACAAGTGGGAAACATCTATGGGTATAACATTGCATAAAATCCCATCTTTGTATTCTCCTAGATTAAATGACACCCTACACTAGTTCGTTAGCATTACTTGATAACCTTTCTAGAACCGAAACAATCTAAATGATTATGGATGTTTCTATCATGCTGCATTCAACTTCTCTACCATCTCCATAGCAGTGATGTAATCTTTGCGCTACTACTATAAATAATAACTTTGAAAAACTCACCTCTATCTTTACACTTGATTCTAAGGATGTTCTTCCTTCACCATCCCTCTTCCTTTGAAAACTACTATTCTTTGTTCGCATGATCATGCCACAATGTATTATCAAATTCTTAGGTTCTTACTCCATTTTCGTTGTGACATATGATCTTTCCTTTTAATTATTTCCTTGCACTTATGTAGTCCTTTGTTCATTTAGGTGCACAATGTCTTTGTGTGGACATTCAAATGACTTGTTTCCTTTTGTCCCACAAGTGTAGCAATGAGTTTGTCATCGTTAACCACCATAACCTTTTCCTACTCCCCAAAGGTGTCTACAACATCCACCGTTGCCTTTACTTATCACAACACTCTCCTACGACTTTACTACCTTTTTATCACACACATCATCCATCTTATGTGCATACTTACAATCTTTTCCTTTACTACCAACCCCTTGTCCTTTAGCAAAATTCCTTTTACTAATGTTGCACACTAGCTTCTCTTCATCTTTAACATTAATTGTTATGCCTCTTCTACTTAATACACTTTGTGCAAACTTCTGATTATGAATTAGAGTTTTCATTTCATTAACACACCTTGAGACTTGTTGGTTTTCATCCTCCTTGTGTCCAACTCAAATTGAGATCTTATAGGATTCTTTGGTGTCACTATTGTACACTTTGTTCTTTCTACGTCAAATTATGCAATTGCTTGAACAATATTTGTTTGTAATCTACATGCAATAATTATTATTGCAACTTTGTGGCCATCTTGCTCCAACTCTTTATCTTCTCTTTACCCTTTTGCATTCATTCATGTTGCACAAAATCCCACCAAATAGTAGTGTGTTCCTTCAACTTGGTACTTGCAAATTTCATCCTATAAGGGTTTTCCATCTCATTGAACTCAAAATATATTTTCATTTCATTGAGCTAGTTTATCAACTTCCTTGCTTTCAAGGTTCCGCCATAGCAAGAAACTTCTTATTCATAGATGTCTTTTCTTTAATAATCTCACAAGCTACTCACAACTTCTCCTTCTTCAACTACCTCTTCTTCTAGTTCCAAGCCACTCTTTTCAACTCCTTTGCTTTGCTGTCTATTCTCTAACTTTTTTGTTCTTCTTCTTAATGCCTACAATTCTTTATTTGCCAAGGTTCTACCACCTCTTTTGTCCATTTCTTCTCACTCACAACTTATGTCACCTTCTTTGAGCACTAGTTAGTCTCTCTCTCCTAGAGCTCAACCTTGCTTTGATATTGAATGGCATAATTGGGGTGTGGTGTTCCAAATCTCACCTCTATCACATAATGACATGTAATTCTATGGTCCTAAAATTAAGATCACGCTAACACAAATGCTTTAAATCACAATGACATTCAAAAAACAATATCATGATTGTGGGATGATTTTCTACTCATATATTAGTTTAGAGTAGATAATTAGAAATACATATTGGCCCATCGTTTTGTTATATTGTTACTACTTGATGCTTTATAGAGTAACTCACACTTCTTTTCTATCTTGACTATAATTCAATCATTAACTTAATTGGCTAACTTGCACATAATCTCTATCATGTTAAATATTCCCTTGAGTAACTTCTAAACTCCCTCTCCAACTCTTCATCTATGTCTCCAATTGTTAAATGTCATATCCTTTGTGCCATGACCTTCACCTTCCTTGAACACATTTTTCTATCTCTATCATAATGTTCTCCTATTACATTGTCTTCGTATCATATTCACCCTACATACTTCTCTTGCACTATTCCATGCAAGTTTTTTTCAACAAACTTTCACACACTTTACCATTTTTATATTTCTTCAGAACATCATTTTTTATGTGCTCCATCCTCCACTATTATGCACTTTTTGCCTATTGAAAACATCAAAACATCATTTAATGTGCCTCATCCTCAACTATCATGCACTTTCTTCTCTTACACCATATCTAGCCATTGTTTCATATTGTCTGTATCTATGTATAAACATACTTTCGCACACACTTTTCAGTGCAGGACTATCTACGCTTTTCACATACTTCATCCATTCCTCCGATGGACTATCTACGCTTCTACTTAGAATTCGTTATGATGCTTTTGCATCACCATGCTCTTTCACTAAAATGTTTGCTTTGCTTTAGAACTTAGTCTTACTTAATTTTAACAACATGAAGTTTTATTAATTTTAGTAAAGGATATTTACTTTGTCAGAAGTTTTTGTTTTTTTTATTAACATATTACCAGACCTATGGTTGAATTGGCAAATGGGATAGTGATTTCAAACCTATGAGGCCTACAATAAAGTAAGAGTTCATGTCACATGCACTAAAACTAACGGTATGCTATAAGCTTGAACTATCACTAGCATGCCAGGAGTATGGTAATCTAACATGAACAAGTTGGTCACAGCTGGGCCTCTGTGAACAGAGTTGTGAGCTCAAAAGACATAAACGGGGTACTGAAGATAGAAAGGACAAAGATTGCGTCTGCGATCGAGGCCAATCTTGAGTGGGTGTAACTTGTATTATTGGCAAGGAATCTGTCACGAGTCACGAGTGTACCAAACATGGCTGGGATTAGATGGGCCAATACAGTACGAAGTTTGGAGGCTGAGCCGACAAACTTACATGAGATGGTTTTGGCAGCCAAATTGTGGAAGAGAGGCAATAGTTACAAGTTAGTGTAGTGGGGAAAAGAGATTTCATGGATCTGTGTGACTGAAGGGGCAAAAATGGCAGAGGAAACAAGAAAGAAGAGCTGAAGTTGATTGATCCAGACAGCAATTGGGCGCAGTAAAGAGTGAGTAATAACAGCTAGGTATGAAGTGAGCAGTGCTGGTTGGTGGAGGTGAGGTTGGGAGTAAATGCAGAGGCAGAGTGGCAGAGCACGGGCCTATTACACCTGTGCTAGACAGGTCTAAAGGTTTACTGGGGGAAAAGTTATTATTGATTAACCAAATGTTTTCGGTGAGTAATGTGAGTGTATTTAGAAACCAACGCATTCAATGTGGTTTAGTCTGCATCAAGCTATTCGGTGGGTTATGGGATGGGTTGTGGGGTACTGAAAGTGCAGGAATGGTAAAACAAAAGTCTATTTTTCTCTAATGGGAATCTCTTTAGCAGGTGGATGATTTTGCATTGAACTTACTCGCACAGTCTGCATTTCACCTAGCTATTTGTTGGAATTTGACATTGGCCTAAGAGTCTGGGACCAGTTGAGAAAAAAACCATTTTTTTGCAGTAATGTGGAAGTATTGAAGTATTAATCAGGTGGGTGTTTGGCAGTTCGTTTGCTTGTCTGAGTTTACATCAACCCATTTGGTGCATTGGTTGTGATTGGACCATTAGCGTTGGCAGAGGACCAGATCCTATTTGGGTTCTAAACTGTCTTGCCTGAGAAAACAAATCGGCAGTTCAAATAGGTAGTTCACATTGAAGTTCTTGGTAGGGGATAAAACGTGGGGGCTACTGAATTCACCACAATGAGGAGGCATGGGTGGGAACTGCCTTACCATCCTCTTCAGGCAAGCCCCTTTTCTGCTCATTTAAAAATTTTCCAAATGATGGACATATTTAATTTTCTTGGTTTCCTGAAATGTAAATCCATATTGGTTGCACCTGGTTCATGTGCAGGTTGTGGCCATTGCAGTGTTCCTGGCACTGGCTTTTGCTTTCTATGTATTTTTTGTTCCTTTTGTGGGGAAGAAAGATTTTGAGTACAGCATCACGGGTCTCTTCTCTTTTCTGGTATGATACATCGTTTAAGATCTGTTATGATAGCTCGTAAAATTTCTAGTCGTGAATTTCTGTTGCCATTTTTTTCATGTCAATGTGTTGCAAGGCATTAGTTCTACAATATAAATCGGATGCCCGTAAAGGATATCTGCAGCAGCTAATAAGATCTAATTCTAAACTTTGGAATTTCCAACATCTGAATTCCCTCCTAAAACAGAGTGTTACTCTAGAGATGGTGGACCCAAATTGGAAAATTCATCCTGTAGTTTCATGGGTTCACCCTGGACATTATCAGTATGCTATTCCTGAAATGGTAAGTGGCTAGACTGTGATGATCGAAAAGTCGGAAGTCGTTGGAACAGACCTCCCACCTCCCAAGCCACAGTGAAAACGTGGGTGCCTAATAAGCTATGAGTTACATTTAAGCTCTGAACTTAGACGGCTAAAAAAGTTAAAAAAGGCTCTGATATATTGCCCTTCCTTGTGGACTGGAGAAAGTAATTGCGATTGAGATACAGTGCCCGTATTTCATAGAGAGGATGCCCATAGAGAGATGACATACCTTATGTCAAGGCACGCACAGCTTTAAATAATAGACTTTATCATTTACGGGGTCCTGATATAGGGGTATCTATCACACACTACAAAGTGTTTGGAAATTGGAAGTATTTGGAGAACTCCTGGTTCATTTTGACTGGCAGGCTCTCAAAATTGGGTTCTTGATGGCTATTTTTAATCCTCCAAGCCATGTTAGAATGTGGTAATCTAATAAGTTGGGGGTGTGCACGTGATCCCAGAGTCTTACCAAACTCAAAATGAAAAATCAGCAGAATGTTTAGCGTAGGAATTTCCATTCTAAGAGGCTAGTGTAAATTCTGGAATCTGAACACTGTAAGGCTGTAAGTCCACAAGGAGGATATTGTTTTCTCGGCTTTAGCTCTTTTGTAGGCCATAGCTCTGATGTAAATCATTCTAGGCCAGCTTGATAATTTGTTTATACTTTGTTCATTAGCATGGTTCACATAGCAAAATAGAAAAATCCTTAACTGCACGTTTATTGTGCCAAGGAGTACTTTTAAATAGACAATATACATGCTTGCAATGAACACTGCAAGCGCAAATAAATTTGCCATCTAACAAATCTGTGGTTCAACCAGGCTCAATGGAATGCCTTTAATGGATTATATATTGCTCTGCTTTTACTTCATTTCACTTGTTTTCTGTTGGAAAGATAGAGGGTTTTGCTTTAATTTTTCTTTGTGAACCTGGTTATGTTGTTTAGGGATTTCAAATCCTTTTAACACTCTTATTATATTGTTAGTCTATGAATTTCCTTGAGGATGTATTTTGTAGCCATTCGTTTTTTGTCTGTAGGACTTCACGTAGTACAATGACAAGGAAACTTCAGCCTACACCATGATCAATACCTGTGACTAGAATATAGGAAGAAAGTTGGAGCATGATTTTTGTAAAATTATGTACCATTCAACCTTACAAATTTCTTTGCAATGGTCTGATGTAGAAACAAATATGCATCTTCCTGTGTACAATAATCTTCTACCTGATACCGGGAATGTATTTACCAAGGCCAGGATATTCATGTTCTGTGTTTTGAACTCAAAAAACCATGAATTCCCTTAAGGATGTATTTTGTAGCCATTCGTTTTTTGCCTGTATGATTTCACATGGTACAATGACAAGGAAACTTCAGCCTACACCATGATCTATACTTGTGAGTAGAATATAGGAAGAAAGTTGGAGCATGATTTTTGTAAAATTTGGTACCATTCAAGCTCACAAATTTCTTTGCAATGGTCTGAAGTAGGAACAAATATGCATATCTTCCCGTGTACAATTTTCTTCTGCCTGACACCAGGAATGTATTTACCAAGGCTAGCCTGGCTAGGTTATTCATGATAGGTTATTCATGTTCTGTGTTTTTCAACTCAAAAAAGAAGCCTTTGCAGTGTCAATTTGAGCAATGTTTGAGTAATGATAATTTCTTGCTTGTCTTATTGTCAAATGTTTCCAGGTTCAGCTAGTTTGTTCCTTACCGGCCTCCATATGGACAATCCCAATTGACTGATTTTGGAAACGCATAATGTGTAATTAATTTTTGGATGTTTGCGTAGTGTCCAAAACGATTAGTTCTAAGTTAATATAGAATAGCCAATCTTTCATGTTTTTCCTTTCATTCAACAGAATTTGGCATTTTCTTGGAATTCTGAAAATTATCATACATGCTGTTAATTTGGCTGGCCTATAGTATTTACTTTTCATCTCCGTGAGCTAATGTAGGAATGTGCAACTCATAACATTTCCTTCTTGGTCTTAATTTATTTTCTCTGTTATTCTTGGTTGATTGATGGCTTGCACATTCTTTTACAGGTCTTCTCTGTTTTTAGTCTGTATATCTGGTGTGCGGCCAGTGATCCTGCGGATCCTGCTGTTTTGACATCTAAGAAATATAGCAGAATATCAGAGTTTGGAAGGGCTTTGTCCTTCAAGGATTCTTTACCGGGACCAGGTTCAGTTAATGATGCAAATACAGAGTCAGTAGGAGAGAAAACACACTCTGATGGATCTTTTGTTACTGTGATACCAATAAATGAATCAATCAATCAAGTGAAAAAGGAGAGTGGTTCGAGGATTTTATTATCTTCCTGCTTAATTCTTTGTCCCTGGTTTCCTCTGGTTCACAAGTTGAAGAGCTTATGTGGTAGCAAGGCATCTTTAGAGCAGCATACTTGTGAGGAGGACATGCTTTATTGCAGCTTGTGTGAAGTTGAGGTATGTTTTGTACATATGAAAGAGGTCTGTACACTCATAACAGTACAATCGATAGGTTAAGTTTTTATGTATATCTTGTAGGATGTGAAGAGAGAGAAAGGGGGGCCACTATCTCAAAATGTCTGACATCCTTTAGGTGTTCAATATAGAAATAACCAGTTACTTCTCTTGGTCTATTTCTCAGCAGGTTATAGATTATTGTAACATAGCTGTACTGCTGAGAGTTGACCTTGGTTTAGAAAATGTTCCTTCCTATTGCTGTTATCTGTGTTTCTTCTTGGTCTGTTTTGACATCACATTTCCGAACTTCCTGTAAATATCACTAGAGATTGTTTGGATTATAGAAATGTGTAACATTTTCTTGTGAATACGAATTATTTTTATCAGTTAGTATACCTCGGCTTCAACTTGGGAATGTTTATCATGTTTCCTAGACACATGTACAAGGATCGCACTTTGATTCTTTGAGTTTCTTTCAATTGCATTCCTAAGTCAACTGCTTGTCTCTATCTTCACCCTGATGAAATGCAAATAACATTTTCACTCCTCCCTAAAGGAGCCAAAAGATTCTGTGTAAGGTTTATATTTCTCGTTTGATATTTTGTGATGAAATGCCAAAATCCATAATTAATCTCAAAAACTAGATTTTGAGAGGGAGATATTCTAAATAAATGTGTGGCCTCTGCAGATTTTTAAATACAGCAAGCACTGTCGAGTATGTGACAAATGTGTAGATGGTTTTGATCATCATTGTCGGGTATGGTATAAGAAAATAACTGCAGAAAATGTGGAGTAATTTACATTCTGCTCTGACAACATGTTAACTCTTTTTTTTTATTATCTATTTTTCGAACAAAAGATTATGTTTTGTCAGGACTGGACCTTATATCCCAGCATCTCAGCCTACCAGCTCTGATTGATGTTTGTTATTGCAGTGGATTAACAATTGTATTGGAAGAAAGAACTACAAGGAATTTTTCGCCCTTATGATATCTGCCCTATTCTTGGTAAGGCTGTTTTCCTGTTTGACCATTTATGCAGATTAAATGGATAAGATCTTTCCATTATATAGATTTTCCAGTTGACCTTATGATACACATCTGAAAATGTCACTTTCTTTTAATGTCATTCTGATATTGTCTTTATACCTTCTTACCTCGTGCTAAAGGCAAGGAGACCAAGGAAGATAATTTTTTTGTTTTTGACAAGATGTTTCTTATTATCACTGTGGCAAATATGCTCTTCCCCATTCTGGAAGTATTACAGTGGAATTAGCCAGCTTACATCACTCTAGAAAGATCGCTTCAGCTGTGAAGCTGCGGGTTAGGAGTATTTATTCTGTCAAATTCGCCCAGGACTTGCTCTTGGTTCCAATCGCATGAAACCAGCCCGGGTGAGATGACCCACACGTGCTGGCGAAAAATATCTTTGGGGGATTTGATCTTGGTGGGGGTATGAAACACCCCTACTTTACCAACTAACCAATACTTCGTTAACAAGGCTAAGGATTTGAGTTGAACCAGTTATCTGTTCAAGAGAACCTTAGCTGGACTGAGGTCATCGATTCTTATATTCATGAGTCCTCCTAACACATTCCACCTTAGCCAACAAGACATGTTGCTAGTAAATTCTATTAGATTTTTGGTGCTGGATAAAGCCACTCCCCTCTGGGTGCCGCTACGTTTATTTGGACTGAACACCCTTCCTTTTGGTTCAAAACCATCATTGAGGTTTAAGAAATTGTTTTGGTTAATAGCAAACAATCATCTTGCCCATTTGGCTCTCTCGTTCATTATTGACAGGAGTTGTACATTTGGGCTTGCATCGCAGCTTATTCTGCAGTGGTCAATAGGAATATTTGTACTTGTGCGCTGCTTTCTCGATCGGAGGCACTTTGATGCGGAGATTATGTCTAAGCTGGGCAGTAGTTTCTCTCTTGGACCATTTATTGTGGTATTGGTGAGTTATGCAACAACCTTTGTATTTCTATTTTCCTTCTTGCATGTTCAATGATATCTTTCCCATGGCTAGGGGTAGTCAATAATTGATTTTCGAGTCTGTATACATTAATGTTTGAGGCATTCAATCAGAAAATTTTATAATGCAGGGTTCTTGCACTATTTTGGCTATGGTTGCTACACTTCCTCTTGGACAACTTTTCTTCTTTCACATTTTGCTCATAAAAAAGGTTGGTATTCATCTTTTCAGAAATTGATTTGCATTGCTGAGATTGTGTCCATATAACTCACTTGTATTCTTTATGTTATAGATCACGAAACTATTTATGCTTTTTCTACTGGCTAAAATGCAATGGCAGGGTGTTAGCACGTATGATTATATTGTAGCAATGAGGGAGCAAGAGCAGCAAAATATGGATGAAGGAACGCAGAGTCCTCAAATGTCACATGCAAGCTCTGTCTCAGCATTTAGTGGTCCAAGCTCAATTAATGCTTTGCAACATGGCTCGTGGTGCAATCCCCCACAGCTATTTGTCGAGGTCTGAATTTACAGTATTTTATTCTTTGAGATAAATGGAAATGTGACTGTCTTCCATAAATTCATTTATATGTTTCACAAAACCACAGGAAATACTTAACTCATTTGGTGATTTGCAGAATGCTGTATTGCCACCAGATAATATCAAGTCTTCTATCAAGGTAGGTAATGGAAGTGTTAAGAGGACACCTAGTGAACGAATGGTACAAAAGAACAAGAGGCCAGTGAAACTAAGTCCTTGGGCCCTAGCTCGTATGAATGCTGAAGAGGTTTCAAGGGTAGCTGCTCAAGCAAGAAAGAAGTCCAAAGTTCTGCGTCCCATATCCAAACAAGAAGGTATGATAGTGATAGAGACAGACAGTAGCCTGGAAAGCAGCAGTAGAGATCTAAGCAGAGAAATAAAGTATCTAGCTGACAACAAGAGACGAATTTACAAGCGTGGCAGGACACAATCTTCCATTAACAATTTCCCTTTTGCAAGGTCTTTGAAGTCAACTAAAGTTTCTTCTGAATCGATGAATAAGTCAAATTTCAATGGCAACGACGATCTTATGGATATCAACCAGCCAATTATGGAGAGCTCTGTTGGATTGGCTCCTCTACAGTTAGAGGCACGCAGTGCATTCAGATCTAGCCTGGCAATGTCTACGAGTGGGTTGATACCATCATCAGCTGAAAGCAGTCTTGCCTCACCTGATCTTCAACATTTCAGGGAATCAGTATCAGGCCATCAAGACATTTCAACGAATTCAGCAGTTCCTTCATGCATTATTACCAAAGGTCCCAAGCTCCAAAGGTCTACCAGCGATGGGTATGAAGCATCTGGAGGGGAAAGTGCCGACGACAGTGATCGATCCTCAACAAGATTCCATAAACCACCATGGAATAAACTGCTTTTCAATCCTGCTTATATGGGAAAAAACAAAACTGCCAAGTCATTGCCCTACCGGACGAGCCTGCTGCCGTACAGTGTGAGTAAACTAAAAACGGAAGGTCAGACAGCAGAGGGAAGAATGCAAGCAAGCACAGGGAAAGGTATAATGAGAGATATTCCTGAAGGAATTGATCATCCAATAGAAGAGATCAATTCTTCTCCTTCACAATTTGATTCACCAGAAAGGGATTCAGATATTTTCAGTGTGAAAGAGTCTGGCCTTGAGAACTCTTCCAGGAAGAGCATGGAGTCCACTACTTGTGCAAATGCAGTTCCTTTGGTTCAAGGATCCTTGAACTTAAAAGTCATTTCGCCCACTCAAAGATTACAAAATCAGAAATGACAGACCGAAATGTGTTTATTGGCAAATGGTGTTTCACCATTTGCTGATCTGTTTACACTGTCATCAAAGAGCTCGGTTGGGATCCATATTTCTAGAGTAGGATAAGGATTGACACAGCCATGATAGGCTGTAAACAGTGTTCCAAGTACTCTGCGGGTTGCAGGCATGAGTCTTTTCCTCAATCTACTGTACATCATTGTTCCTTTGTGAGTTGTAGCATCGATCTAAATTTAAGAACACCTGGTTTATTCTATTCATGCATACAAGTATTACACTCGTAGAGGCAAGCAGGAAAGCTTATGTAAAGTTCCTTGTATTGGACTGACATTATGTTGTCATAGTAGAAGGCAGCACAGCTGTATTTTCCTATGTGGCTGCTAATTCCAAATTCCAATAAAGTACCAAATAATAGTACTGTATGGAGCGTGCCAGGTGACTCCATAGCCACTGTTGGCATATACACTGCACTTTCTACTGCATTCATACTAACATGGCAGCCGTGTCAGTCTAGAAGATCAATTGTGAAGTACTCTGAGATTATGGGAGTACCTTTGAATTTATTCTTGTTTTATGAAATGGCTTAGATTGTTTGCTTCAACCCACAAAGCAATCAAGCATTTCAAGACATGTCTGTACTTTAAACCTTGTTTATTCAATGAGTCTTCTCTCCATGCACCCAATGTGCTAGAAGCTACTGTTTCTTTTCGTTGGGCATCATCAAGAATGGCGAGCTTCATGGCTATTTCTGGTAATGGTGTTCTAGATCATTTGGGTTTGGAGCATCTGCGTTTTGTTGTATTCAAGCTTGACCAAGCAATTGACAGTAGTGATATATAGAATGATTACTATTATGGAGGCAGTTGGAGAATTGTAGGGCTGTACCCGATCAATAATGTGATAAAAAATGTAGGAGTTTCAAGACAATTTGATCATATTCAACTTTTCTTTTGTTTAAATTGAAAATATCTGACTTAATATGTTCCATTTATACTGCATGGCCATACATTATAGTGATTACATATAATTTATTGTAACTCAGGCTTGTTGCATTGTAAATTACTTGTTTTGACTTAATATGTTCCATTTATACTGCAGGGCCATACATTATAGTGATTACATATAATTTATTGTAACTCAGGCTTGTTGCATTGTAAATTACTTGTTTTGACTTAATATGTTCCATTTATACTGCATGGCCATACATTATAGTGATTACATATAATTTATTGTAACTCAGGCTTGTTGCATTGTAAATTACTTGTTTTGACTTAATATGTTCCATTTATACTGCATGGCCATACATTATAGTGATTACATATAATTTATTGCAACTCAGGCTTGTTGCATTGTAAATTACTTGTTTTGTAATATGAGTGGTCTGTTTTGCTTATTAAAAAAGGTTGTTGAAAGCCTTATTAATGTGGGCTGTTTAGATAATATAATTTTTAACATCCTTTCAGACCTGCTTGGTTTAGAGGACCTTTACGATCATTTCGAGAATCAAATTAACAAGAACAAAGCAGCTTAGTCCTTGCCTTTTTAGGATGCAAAGTATCTGGAAAATATACGCTGGTTACACAACTGTGCATTTATGCCACAATAACACCAGCTTACGAAGATGGTAGAGACCGTCCATCTGCGGAAATTTGTACATATATGAAACATAGATGTTTCAAATCCTTCTTAGTGCCAACTTCAATTTATCTTTTACTGTCCTTTTTAATACAAAATTGAGATTAGCACACGAAATATGATGCTCACAATAAATGATATTTTTATAGAAGGATCGAATTATGGATAATTTATTTACTGTCCTTTTTAATACAAAATTGAGATTAGCACACGAAATACGATGCTCTAAATTAGAGGTCAGAAGGATCGAATTATGGATAATTTATTTATTATACAGTTTTGTTCAAGGATGTTTCAGTAATGCTTACAATTTTAAGCAATTAATTCCAACCATCAGCCTGCTTGTTGCTCAACATTCAACGTACAAATAAGACACAGCTTTGAGTAGTTGAGAAGGCATTCTGACCCACACAGATGATGGAAGCAACAATGGGTACAAGGCAAAAATAGGATTGTATCTGGGCTTCGGACATTGATATTACACAATCACTTTAGGTAAAGATAGGATTGGATTCTCACTGATCAAGTGGGTTTAATTTGGGTGGTTGGGAGAAATGATTGTTATCCTCCCCACCCAGATTCAATTATCACAAAATACATGTTGAATTCACAATTAAGGTTCAATTATTTCAAAATACACATTAAACTCATAACAAGTATATTGCTATAATAACTTCAAACATTTTAATATTTTAGTATTTGGTTGCCTAATAAATTAACATCACATTGCCTAATAATTGCCTAACAATTGGTTACTTAATGCACAAAGGTAATATGGATTTAAGGAAACAAAGGCAATATAGATTTAAGGAAACCTGCTGTTAATCTTATCCTTTTGAGGCAATTAAATTGTATGAGCATGTAATAATTAAATTGTATGAGCATGTAATAAGGACAAAAGCCTTGCCTTGATTTCAAGCTTTTGCCATGTACATTTAGCGTCCAGACGTGTCATAAGACTTCTCTGCCTACCACCCAATCCACCTGTACTTTTGTCCTCAACCAAAGGTGCCAAAACATTCGCATGTCCTATTTCAGGGCGTTGATGTCGTCCAGTGCAATGACAACATGCAAATACTTACAAAAGTTTCATTTGCAACTTTCAGAATTCGATCTGTTACTTTCATTGACGATTCTTTGCCACTTCATTAGGCGAAACCATGAAATCAATGCACACTCTCCTTAGGGTCATTCTCATCTTGTGCCCTCCTTCCAGCAATTACATGCATTAACTCAATTTGCCCAATCAAACAAAATTATTTTGTATTTTTATTATAAAATAAATTTATAATATTTTAATAAAAAAATAAAATAATAAAAATAGAAATATATGAATCAAACATTCATCAACAAATATTGAAGAATATTTATTATAATTATAATTGAAATAATCCTTTAAACTTAGAAATATTATTTATATAATATAATAATATTTTTGGTAGATATATAATGTTATTCTAATTTTTGTTTTCTAAGATGATAAAACTTATCATAACTCAGTTGTCAACTAATAATGAGGACAACTATCATTGACTCATCACCGACATAATATCATTCAAATCTATCTAAATACTCCAATTAATAATATACATAATTTCACAAATAAATATTCTATAAAAAACAAAAGTTGTTTATTTATCTGCCTATTCCACCACTAGACACAGAAAATCTGGCTTCCACACATTAAATCTGGTTCAAGGTCTCCAGAGTAAATCCTCTGTGAACCAGCTTATGGAGATACTTCATTCTTAGTGCAAATATCTAAAGCTATATTAAGACATCTTTTTCATGAAATTGTCAATTGGGTTTAGCTCCGATGGTTGGAAGGAATGATTGGTATCCTCCCCACCTATGAATATAACGTGGTAATGGCTTTGAGCTTTGTTGTTGACCGTCCTTGTACCATTATAGTTCATGCCCATTTGATGTTCATTGTACATGTACAAGTATACTAGGAGCCTTTTGTCCCCTTCAATCAAAACAACCAAGTCTATATGCCTAAGGTTTGATAAAACCACTATTTCCCACTGAAATTCTATTTATAGTGCATCATCTGCTCACCCCTTATACACAACCCAAACCCATCTCTTACAAACTCATTTTCAAGGCTGAAGTTCCAGGTACATGCCTAAGAACTTACATTGATATAATCAGATAACATGCCTAAGAACTTACTATAATCAAATTTCCTGGTTTGTTAAACTAAAAATATCATGCACCAATCCATAAATGCAAGCTCACAAGACCAACAACAACAAAATTATACCCAAAAAATGGAAAATACAGAATAAAAAATTATTGTCTTAAAAAAAAATGAAAATGCATATATCACAAGCTTCCTAATTAATCAAAATACAATCCGCCAATTTTTTTTAATTGAAATTTTAAAATTTGATTTCTTTTAAATGAAATCTCAAAATTCAAGTTATTTACAATTTCAATATTGTTTTTTAAAGTATTTGGTAGAGAAATTATGGACATTTCATAGATGGTATTTATTATAAATTGGTAAATTAATATTTTCTAGTTCAATATTTTTTTAAGAATTGGTAGAAAAATTATGGACATTTCATAGATAATATTTATTATAAATTCTTAAAATCATCAAGAGATGAAAAGTAAGTTGAAAACCTATTGATGAAAATGAACTAATTTGTTTTTCTTAATCATTCAAGATTTATTTGATGATAACATCTTTGTGTTGTATCATGTATCTTATCATTCTTGCATAGGGTAGCAATGGGATCCAATAGTTGTTTATGGATAAAGGACCTCCTTAAATTACGACTATCACAAGCTCTTTTTCTTCCCTTTCATTTAAATCATCACCATCTCCTAGCTCTTTCCCATCCTTAATCAAATGGACCAATTCATTATAGGTGATGGTGCCATCAAATCTAGTAATATGACCAGTATCTTTGTAGATGAGCAATTTGATATCTTTAGGAGCTTCCATGACTAGTTGCTTGTCCTTGGCAGATATTTTTTTCCTTCTTGACTGACAATTCTATTGCAGTGGTTATCTTCTTGAATGCTAGTACAATTTCCTTATTTATTATATAGTTTTGTTTAAGGATGTTCTAATAATGGTTACAATTTAAGCAATTAATTCCAACCATCAACCCTCTTGTTGCTCAACAAGAAGGCATTTTGACCCACACAAATGATGGAAGCCATGGGGACAAGGCAAAAAGAGTATTGGATCCTAACTTCATACAATGATATTGCACTTCAGATGAAAATAGGATTGAAACCCCACTGATATTACACTTCAAATCTAAAAGTTTTAATGCATGCAAGTTGTATATTTAATATTTTGATTGCATGCAAGTTGGACATTTGGTAAGATGTTGGAATGAAGTAAAATTGAGAATAATACATTTTCTCTAATATTCCTCCTCACCCCATCCTCTTATGTGAAGGTGTAATTGAATTTTCTACCTATACACAAACTTACTTATTAAATATCTTGTATATTAGACCATATTATTTAACAATATAGATTCATCTTATTTAATAAACAATAACAATATAGATTAAAAAAACCTGATGATAATATTACCTTAAAAAAACCTAAAATTGCCTAATAAATAGCTACTTAATGTAAAGAAACTTGATAACAATCTTATTCTTAAAAACCTGTTAATAATTAACTTGATAATAATCTTGTAATTAAAAGCCTGCTAATAATTTTATCTTTTATATATTTTGAAGCATCTTAACATTTTTATTTTTGAAAATAATCCATATAATTTTATCTTTTATATATTTTGAAGCATCTTAACATTTTTATTTTTGAAAATAATCCATAACCTCAAATGCTCAAATGCATTACATTGCCTTTAATGCAGAATGGCAATATGGATTTAAGGAAACCTGGTGATAATCTTGTCCTTTAGGCAATTAAATTGTATGGTAGTAGCATGTAATAAGGACAAAAGCCCTGCTTTGATTTCAAGCTTTTGGCATGTACTTTTAGCGTCCAGACGTGTCAGAAGACTTCTCTGCCTATCACCCAATCCACCTGTACTACCAAAGGTGCCAAAATATTCACATGTCCTATATCAGGGCGTTGATATGCAGATACTTTCATTGAGATTCTTTGCCCCACTTCATTAGGCATTCACACTTTCCTCACGGTCATTTTCATTTTGTGCTATTCTTTTTTTGTTTGCAATTACATGAATGATTGAATTTATATATATATATATAATTTTTTTTTTTTAATTTATATTAATAATAAGATTTGAAGTAGCGTTTAATAAATCTTAAGTTAAAATGAATCTATGCTAGTTGATAAGCATTAACACAATTTACTTAATCAATAAAATTATTTTGTATTTTTATTATAAAATAAATTTATAACATTTTAATAAATTAAAAAAATTCAAATTAAAATCTATTCATTAAAATTAATCAAATACTCAGTAACATTCATTGTAATTAATTTAACTGATCATTTAAACTAAAAAATACTTTCTATATAATATAATAACATTTAAAAGTTGCTTAATTATCTGCTTATTCTACATCTAGAAAAAATACTAGGTTAGAGTTGGGTAAATGTGATTGATTCTTAATAATGAAAAACAAATTGAAAGGTTTCATATTTTTATTATGGAAGTTTTATGTTTAGGAAAGTTTATTATATAAAACTTTTTTTTATAAATAGAATAGTATTTTACAATTTTTATTTGAATTTGTGGTTGTTTTAGTAAAAGTTTTTTTTTATAAAATTATGTTGAAAAAGTGCAAATTGTAATTGGATATAATTATATATATATATATTTTTTTTTCATTTTTGTTTGGGATATAGATATGTAATGACTTCTTATTGGAAGGAAAATGGATTTTGACCTAAAAAGTAGAAGATAAGAAATTATCATTGTGGAAGGACTTCGTATCAAAATGTTAATGGGTGCCATCAAATAAGATTTCATAAGACTTTGGTATAATATAGATATTGACTATTACAATTATGACAGACACATGGATATGACAAAAGATTGATGGTTAGAAGAGTTGGTTTTGGAGTGTTTTGGTTCATTGGCAAGGCACATTATGGATATGTCCAACACTCTTGTTTATAGACTAGGCACACTACAGAGATTGTCAGCTCGCATTAGTTGGTCAAACCAAGAGAAGCTTGGAAGGGAACTTGGTGAGGCAAGGAAAAGAGGGTTTCCACGAGCAACCTTATTCGCATACATGCATTATGCATGACAAACAAGATTGACATAGATAGTTTGACTAGTTTGGGTGATTGGATTACATGTGGACCAAAGGACTTGGTTGTCCCACACATACGGGTTGCAACGGACGGTAAAAGTGCCTTTGGGCACAACCATATGCAGAGTGAAATCGTGGGACACACTCGTTGGGCACATGTCCACTAGGCACATATCCGTTGAACACATGCATTGTCAGGCACAGATCCATCGAGCACACTTGAGTGTAGTTGGGTGGATTCAGATAAACTTGGGTGCAGTCGAGTAGACTTGGACAGACTTGGGCTTAGTCGGATGGATTTGAACGGACTTGGGCCTAGTTGGACATACTTGAGTGGACTCAAACGAACTGGGAAAACTTGGGCCAAGTTGGACAGGCTTGGGTGGATTGGGTCAAGTTGGATGGAATTGGATGGACATGGGTAGACTCAAATGAACTAGGTGGACCTGAGTCAAGTTGGATGGACTTGGGAAGACTAGTCTGAGTTCGATGTACTTGGACTGGGCCGACTTGGGAACACTACTAGTCACACATTAGAGTAAATTTGGGTCTAAAATGAGCTTCATAAGAAAAAAAATGGTTGATAAGTTGGAATTAAAAAACTGATAGAATATCAAGAAATTGGGTGAATGATAATCGTTGCACTATAGAAGTCAAAGATGATTAGGTGTCATATTTTTATTTGGCAATAGTGAACTAGAAATAAACCTCATCCGGTTAAGATTTTGGTAAGATAATCTAGAAATATGATAAATATTATTGAAATACTAAATATAGATTTTTTTTATATTATCATTTCTTCTAATACTTTTGAAAATGAATTTCACATTAATTCATATCATAATGGAATCATTTTTAATAGAATAAACAATTTATATTATGAATATTTAAAAAAAATGATATAGAATAATTAATCATATAATATATAATATTTAAAACAATTTTAAGTGGTTGTAGCTCAATTGGGGGTGGGGAGTTTTCTCCTCCCCACCCAGGTTCCAGTCTCATCTATGAAACATGGTGCTCCTCTATGTGAGCCAATATTCTCGAAATTATTAACCCTTGGGGGAGATTATTGTGGAGGTAGCGAGCATAGTGAACCACAAAGGAAAAAATAAATATATAAAACAATAAATTAAATATTATAACAAATTTTATATATAATATAATATTAAAATATATAATATATTTCATTAGTTGTAACTAACTAATTATAACATATTATTTAATATATTATATAAATCATTAATTGTAACTAATATTATATAATTTAATTAATTAGTTACAATTAACAAGTTATAATATATTATATAATATATAATATAACTACTTGATTGTAACTAACAAATTCTATTATATCCCCTAGATGGGGTGACATGGACGTAATTGTGGTGATACACTGTTGTACAGGGCAGTCATGCAATCGTCCTCCACTCAACCCTCGAGGCCCCACCTGGCAGGGTCTCCTCGCCATCGTAATATGTAGCGATTAATGTTCGAAAGTGCTTGGGATTTGAGAGTTTATTCCTCTTTGGTGATAATAACTTGCCTTATACTGCAGTGGTTATGGATGTTTCAATTGCAGTGGTTATGGATGTTTCAATTGCCCGTTTTGGAAATGAATTTTCCACGCACTAATGTGATATGAAGTCGGGCTGTCACAATTAGTTTTCATGACCATTGTAGGTCTCTTATGAGGGATAGCCTTATGCACTCAAAGGATTTCCTTCCTGCTGATCTACTCGTCCTCTAGTCCCTAGTGTATCCCCTAGTCCCCGATGCTTTTCTTGGTGTTTTCTCTAGTCCCTGGTATATTTAATGTATACATCCTTTGGTTCTATACATATTCATGGCCAGAGGTTGCCCCAGTCGTAGGGCTTGTAGGGGTCAAGGTCAAATTTTTGTTTTGAGAGCGCAACAAGGAGCAAAGGAGTCAACAATTGTTTTTAGTGATAAAATGCCATTGAAAATTAAGGCAAAGATTGACCTTGCAGAGGATGAGGTTTTCTTGCAATGACACTTCGTCCAAAACGAGGATGTGGATGAATTTTTTTTTCCATGGGTTCTGGACACAAGTTCATCCCTAACGAAGGAAACATAATATCATAAGATGATGGACCTTTACTAGCAAATGAAATGCATGATAGGAAAGGTGTTGGTGGAGAGAAATGAAGCTTACAATGATATCTTGCTCCAATTGGACGACATGCAACTGCAAATTAAGGCTGTTGATTACAAATTTTATTTGTTGGCTGAGAAAATGACGGGATTGGACTTCTCCGAGCTACACGACGTCCAACCATAGCTTCATGAAGATGCTACAAATAACCCTCTTGTCTAATTTATTAATGTTGTGGTTAATGCTTTTTTGGTCTTTTTATTACAGAGGCAACAAGGCTATGGCCTCTCTTTAGTCTAGGTGTCAAGGCATAGGACAATGGTCTTCCGGTTTTAGATATTTTGAATGTAGTTCACAGTTTCACTCTCTATGTAGTTCATGGTCTCACTCCCTATCACAAACAATTTAGATAAATAAATTACTCATCTATTGTTGGTCTGGATTCCCTAGTGGCAGACCAACAACATAGGCTATGTAATGTTTTTCTTTGTTAATATGAAATTGTTCTGCTAGCTTACAAAAAAAATATCTATTGTATAACATAGTATATTATAACTTTTTAGTTATGTTGTAAAACTTTCTGAAAGTAAACTGTGTGTGAGTTAATGAAAGGTTCGACATTTCCAGTGGACACTCCACCCATCATTAGGGACAAAACAAGTTGCAATAATGGGTGGAGTGTCCGCTCTAAACTTTGGACATTTCATAAACTCTCACACAATTTACTTCTAGAAAGTTTTACAACATAATGACTAACTATGAAAACCTACATACTCAAATTATTTAGTTGTTATATATTATATAATATAATCCCTGTATACAACCAAATCGTAATTTTTGAATTTTTAAATGACCATGAGCCCGACTCCAATCATAGGATTTTAGCCCTAAATTTGAACTTTTTCATGCACAAAATCCCCATTGAAGAAAACTATGATAACCAAAGGAACTGACTTTTTGACAAAAATAAAGTTGATCTTTTCTTAAAACACTTAAATAGTGAATTAAAGCTCCTATCATATAAGAACAATATTGAAGACATATATCATAATTTTATGACAACCCTCTCTACTTCCATTAACAAATTCTCTATCAAGGTGTTATCTAAAAAGAAAAAAAGGATGACCAACCCTTGGTATGACAATGAGTGTAAAATTGCTGGAAAATTCATTAGGGATGCCTCTAATGAGTCCTTAAAATCTAATAAGATCAAAAGATACAAAGCCCTAATTAAAAGGAAAAAGAGGCACTACATAAATAGAAAGCAAGAAAATATTCTTCACCCAACAAAGCTAGATCCTAAGAGATTCCGGAGGCAAAATTTGACTTGTAAAATTAAAGAAAATATTATGATTCCCCTAAAGGATTGAAACTCCCACCTCAAAAATCTCTATCAATCCCTATTGTCATGGATAACATTTCAAACGTTTCTATAGAGGATGAAGTGTTTCTATAGAAGACATAAAGTTTTTGGGTTAAGCGACTTGCTAAAGGGAAAACTAAGGACATTGAAGGCTACTGAGCTGAAATCTTAAAAATTGGAGGGCCTATCGTCATCCCTCATATACACAAGTTCTTCAATTTAGAAATTAATCAATGCTTCCATAAACCTTGGACTCAAAGTCTCATTATTCCTATCTTTAAAAGTGGGTATAAAAGTAGTGCCTCTAATTATAGGACCATTATGATAAGCCCCATCTTAGCCAAGATATATGGAAGTATTTTGGAAAAGAAGATCAACATATGGCTTGAAATCCATGGAAAAAGAGTTTAAGGCCAAGAAGACTTTAGAGGATAGAATTTAACTATGTACCATATTTTTATGCTTAGGATCATTACAAAAGAGTGTCACAATAATAAAACCAATCTCCTT
Organism: Picea sitchensis; assembly: GCA_010110895.2. Classification (NCBI taxonomy): domain Eukaryota; kingdom Viridiplantae; phylum Streptophyta; class Pinopsida; order Pinales; family Pinaceae; genus Picea; species Picea sitchensis. Next base: position 385,088 of record SNQJ01S0005185.1, read on the forward strand.
TGTTGTTTCATTGATTTTAGAAGATATTTTGACACAATGCTTAGAACGAACCTTTGGAATAGGTTAGCAGAGCCGAAAGTTCCTTTTGAGATGACAACTACTATAGTAAGGCTATATGAGAGTGTTATTACCAAGTTTAGGACCACTAGGGACTAGTTGAAAGACATTAGTTGTAATATAGGAGTCAAGAAAGGTTGTTCCTTGTCCCCTACCATCTTTGGCATATACATTGATAAGTTAGAACATTGGTTGGAAGAAGCTAGTTGTATTAGCCCGACACTCACTGGTATATTCATAATCCTTCTTCTTTATGCTGACGATATTGTTCTTATTTCAAGGAATCATTATGACCTCAGTAACTATCTAAGAATCCTCAAGGACTTCTACTCTAGTATGGGTAATGACCGTGAACACTAACAAAACGAAGGTTATGATAATCAAATACAAAAATATCACCTATGATACTTTTGTATATGACAACAATAGCTTGGAGGAAGTTACTTCATACAAATATCTTGAAATCATTATTCATCACAAACTCAATTGGAACTATAGTGTTGAGAAATGGATAAATGGAGGGTGGAAATCTTATTATGGACTTGAAAACAAGTGTAGATTAATAGACCTTGGGATGTGGATTAAGAAAAAACTCATCTTTGATACTCTTGTCACTTCGGTTATCTTATACATATGTGAAGTTTGGGGATGTAGTATCTCTAGAGATTCTTGGAGAAAGATAGAGTAGACCCAAAATAATTTTATAACTTATATCTCAAAATTAAAGGCAATACACCCTATTCTATCCTCCTCATCGAAGCTAGCCTTTCCCCTATTGAGTGCACATACATGATTAGGTACTTAGTGTACAAGAACAAGATAAACAACATGGATGGCAAGATGCTCCCCAAAATTGCTTCAAAATCCAACCAAAACCACCAGTGGCTCAAGTGGGGATGGCATCAAGATGCCATGTCTTGGCTAAATCATTGAGGAATATAGGAATATGCCATTTTGCAGAATACCGATAATATTAAAAAATATTATTACATCTAAATTTAAAGAGAATATATGGTGCAATAAAGAATTAGAAGATAAAATGAAGCTAAAATACTACAAGGAGGTGGCCAACCCCTAATCTAAAAGATCAAAAGTATCTCTCGGTTCTAACTAGCACAAAGAAGAAAATCAACATTTCTAAGATACAAACCAATTCCCATGAGCTACATAGCGAAACTAGGCATTGGATAGTTCCCAAAACAACATGGGATGCTACAATTTGTCATCTTTGTGACACTAAGAGGGTTGAAGATGAAAAACACTTTCTCTAGAGTGCCCTGCATTTACCCAAATTAGATCTCAATTTCAAAATATATGTCCCAATACCGACCTTCCTAACCTCCCAAGTCATCAAAACTACGATGATCTTGGAACACTTCTCTTAATGATTTTTTAGCATATAAATAAGATTCTAAAGAAATCTAAGTAATCTCTTACCTTTCTTAAGGTCCAATAGACGAATTCTAATCTCAATGGACGTTAATAATTATCATCATAATAACTAATAACTACATGTGACAATATCTAATAATGAATCAATTATATTATATATAATAACATAACATATTATGTATTATATAAAATATTTATAAGAAGTATATTTTATTTTTGTTTTTATTTTACTGTTATTTAATTATAATTTTATTTTTTTGAGTTTTAAATTTATTATTAAGTATATAAAAAAGGTAATAGTATATTTAATTAATTATCATTATTATTCTAAATAAAATATAATATAAATCAACATATTTTGACACTACATCATTTATTGTGTTCAAAAGATTCTAAAACTTTTTTTTGTTTTACTCTCATCTCTTAACTCTACATTAACCCAACTTACTTCGCAGTTATCATTAGTGAGACAATATAAATTAACCTTCACTAAATAACACCTCTAACTTAGTGTGACGTGGAATATGCTTACTATGATGTGATAATGCTTTTACTATTTTATTAGTTTCTTTAGGAGGCCCATTTTAGACCAAAATTTACTCTAATGTTCTTTTCTACCTAGTTCATGTTGCTTTATTATTTTTCCTTCAACTTCAACATTCAATTCTTTTTTTTTCTAGCTTTTTTTACTTCAATTTCAGTTATCTTTCTCTCAACCATCTTCCTTGGATTTATTATTTACTTCTTGTTTCTTCTTGGCTTCAACATATTCCTTAGCTTTCTGCCCAACTTTTGCATTAGCCTTGGCTTTGTTTTCAGCTTCCTTTCTAGTTAGTTCCTATCGCTTTATTTTTTCTACTTCAGTGTTAGCTTCCAATTTTTTTTTTTTTTTTTCCTAGTTGTTTTTGCTTCAATTTCAACTTTCTTTCTCTTAGCCTAAACATCTTCCTTGGATTTATTCTCTGCTTATTGTTTTTTCTTAGATTCAACATCTTCCTTTGATTTCTTCTCATCTTTTGCATCGAGATTGGCTTTCTTTTCATCTTCTTATTTCTTTGATAATTCTTATTTCATAGTTTCTTTTATTTGTGCCTCTTCTTTTCTTCTAGATTCAACCTCTGCTCTATCTTTTTCTAGTGTTCCCTATATTCTCTTTTCCTACTCTTTTATCTTCTCCCGAAGAGCTTGTATTTCAACAACAACCTTTTCAACTTCCTCTTTCGTTTTTCTTTCCTTTTCCTCAACAATAGTTTGTAAATTATTCAGGGTCTCTTCATAAGTTTATGCCATTTTGTGAGGATTTTCATCTTCATTTTCTTCATGCTTATAAGGGAAGGAAATCTTCATTTTAGTTATGTGGTTTGCAATAATCCCTATGGGATCATGTGTGAGATTCCTTCGCAAAATAAAATGGTATTATCCAATCTTCTCTCCTTCCATCCTAGTCCAAGTAGAATATGTTAGTCCATACATGCCTATATATAAAGGAAAGGTTGGGCACAAATTATTTTGATGCTTGATTAAGCAGGCATTAAAATCATGCAAAGCAATTTGATATCCAATTTCTTGAATAAGCAGTATGTTTGACAGATATGATGGAAGAGTATGAAGCACTTGTGTATTGCCATAGGTTTTGATATAGGTGGAGTACTCATCTAAATACCAATCCCTAATGTTCTCAAATACTTCTATAGCCTCTAGGTATATACATGGGAAAGCTTCACTACTACATATGGTGTTGAAGTCCGACGGGGTGTTCCAACATTACAAACAAAATCCACCTTATCATCGGATGTTACTCACCAATTCTCAAAATTTCGTTATATTTTTTTCTTGGTCCCCCGATGTTCGTCGAACCTACGATGAAGTTTATTACTCGTCGGACATCTAACTTGTATTCAACGGTTTTCAAGACCGTCGATTCTACAATGTTGACATCACCATCGTGACCCACCATTTCCCTATTTCCTGCCACTGTGGGACCTACGTGGCAGTGCCATGTCAACAAAGTTTTGTCTCATGGGTGCGTTTGGAACATAATTGGGTCTTAATTATGGCAGCCAGGGGGCTAAAGATGTGTGTCTCGTGCTTATTATGCCTGCATTTTATAGATCAATAAGTCAATTATGCCTTCTATGGGGGATAAAAATGTCTAACACAGACTTATTATGCCTGCTCTATCCCGAGACGTCAACTAAACGTGAATGGATAAGAGATATGATTGGAAAGTACAAGGGTTAATTAATGAACATATTACATATTAGAAGTTTTTGTTATGTGGACATGTTGGAAAGTACTTGACCCAGATCAGTTGTGCCGCTAGATAAGATATGAACAGATTTCAAGTTAGATGTTAGTTAATGTTTCCAGTGAAGTCATATGATGGCTGGCCCTGACCAATGTTGCCATGTCTCAGAGTTACCCCTTTGTATAATGAATGGACAATAGTCCATGGAATTATAAGTATCCCATTGAGTGGTTAATTCTATATAATTTGAGTGCCCCAGGGGTTTTTCAGGACACTGAATCCATTTATGCATTCATAAATGCAAGTTAAACAACATAAAATTGGGATTTTTTTCTAGATTTAGATCACCAGATTCAGGTGAAAAATGTCAATTAAACGTAGAATGTTTAGACTACGCCACCATGGGGGGAAATTGGAAAGGATTCAGGTGGACGGCTCCGAGGTCACAATATTACACCCATATGTGGATGGTTCCACCAGTCAAGAAGAAGCACACCACATCAATGTCGATTGTCCAGGAGACCCCGAGACAGAGAAAGGGGGAGTCTCCAACAACACTGGGATGACCAAATGGAATGGAGCACATCTTGAGGGGAGGAATCGATGATGCCAACAATTTCAAGGGAATGTGATAGTAAAAGGAGACAAGAGACAATAGTTCTCCAAAAGGAATATGTCCAAGTTGGTCGGGCCAAATGGGCGTTGAAGGTGTTTGACCTAGGTATAGGATACCACAACAATTTATTAGCAACAAGACCATAAAAAATGGTAAACACATACCTTCTTTGTATCAATCCTATCCATCCCCACCATAATATTCTGCCTCAATATCATCCCCAATACTTCCCCTTCTCTCTTCCTGCCTAGTGGTGCACCCTCCATATCCATACCACATTATGTATCGTCAATTAGACCCTTTGGTGCACTACGAATTTCAGAACCCATTCACACTATAAGATGCTTCAGTACCACCCCACAATGTGAAGTTGGTGATTGGATAAAACACCCTTCTGAGTATTGATTACAGTGAACGACTGAGTACAACAAGACAGAGTGTGCCTAAAGTACCATGCATCGCCTCAAATCTGTCACAATTGGCTTAAGGACCTATGAATTCATGTAAATTTAGTTATGATCCACTTATATAAGTGACCTATGGGTCATGGTGGTCCCCATGAGGAACATAATATATAAGGTTGTAAGTAGAGAGATAACAAAGGAGAGACTTGTTAGAGATTCCCCAGGAGGAATCTTCGAAGAGGAGAAAGTTGTAGAATCTATATTACAGGTTGCCTAGTTTGTAATGGAGATTGTATCTGTGATGTTTGCCATGTAAATATCCTTCTATATTTATGAGGAATTAATGGAAGATCAATAATGTTTCTGACTCATACTTGTCTTATATGTGATGCTTGTTGTGAACTTTAGTAATTATCTATAATATTTAAGTGATCTTTAATTCATCTGTTTAACAATGTCTAAATCTACCTACAAGAAATTATATTTCAGGTTTTTTTTATGTGATACAAATCATTGTATTGATATTTCTAGTGGAAATGAAATACACATTGACGAGATCCCTTCTACTTTTAACGTTAGCAACCATTTCCTTTATAGACTGCCTCTATCAAATAAGACTATAGCCTATCCTTATGACTTTGAATTTTACAATCATCTGTTACTCTTTAAACAAATAGTTCCACAACTTCATATTGATGCCAAGACAAAACCATGAGACAAACTCTCTCTAACTTTACATAGACAAACATTAAAACAAGACCAAAAATCCATTCATCAAAAAAATGTAAGAGTATCAAAGTTTTAGGAGTATGGTCCTTAATATCATGAAAAGCAAAAAAACTTCCTCCCAAATGAGTGCTTCCTTTGGTAACTGATCAACTTTGTGGTTAAATTCTTGGTAGACATGAGCAAAAGATGCCTCTTCAAAAACTATTTTATCTTCCATAATCATATTGAAAATAGGCCCCAAGTCCAAGTTAGAAATGTTAGTTTTACCATTTTCCCAGTCCATCAAAAGTTTGGAGTCACCAAAGACTTGTAGCCTCTTAAACTACATGTCCACTGCAACCTTAATTAGGATCCAAAGGGCATAGAGTTATGCTCTATTGTTTGTGCCCAAACTTGCCCAATGTTGTATTATACCTTATATTTGAGTTGTGCAGGTTGTTGGGGATGTGGTTTATCATAGTAGCCATGTTCATGTTGTTTATTTTTCAATTGCTAGTTTAAAAAGGGTGGTTGTGCAAAAGAGACAAAGTTTCCCTTGTAATTTGCAAGGTCTAAACTGTACTAAGTGAGAAATGAAAATGCACTCCCAAGCTTCCTTGTAGCTCCAAATTTTGTTTTATAAGTTTTAAGATGGAGTTACATATATGTTAAATTTACCTATGCATCTAAAGTTCAATTGAAGAACAAGAGATGTTTCTTTCATGCACCTAGAGTTGGGATTTCATATAAATTTGAATAGTAAACTACCTCAACCTCAAATGCATGACCTACTCTCAATTTTGACCCAAATTTAGTGTTTCAACTTGCATACGCTGTAGTTTGTGATTTTACACCTGTCTATAACATTATATTGGAAATTTCAAAAAGAAACCTACCTGATGTGCATAAAGGCTAAAAATTGCCTTCTAAAACCAAAGGGTCAAATTCTTAATGTTGGCTATATGAAACTGCAAGGTCTAAACTGTACACTCCAAAAAGGACGATTTATGTGCACAAAGATTCATGACATTCTGATGAATCAAAGGATGGTGAGTTATGAGAGAAATCAAGTTTAGTTTTTCATTAAGAGTCATAAGAGACTCTTCGGTGGAAAAATAGGCAAGAGATGCCTAGTAAAACCCTCAAAATGCACAACCTGTTTGTAAAAAATAACCCAAGGTTGTATTATACCTTAGATTTGAGTTGTGCAAGTTGTTGGGGGTGTGGTTTATCATAGTAGACATGTTCATGTTGTTAATTTTTCAATTGCAAGTTTAGAGAGAGTGGTTGTGCAAAAGAGATAAAGTTTGCCTTGTAATTTGCAAGGTATAAATTGTACTAAGTGACTAAATGAAAATGCACGGCCAAGCTTCCCTGTAGATCCAAAATTTGTTTTATAAGTTTCAAGATGGAGTTACATAAATGTTAAATTTACCTATTCATCTGAAGTTCAATTGAATAACAAGAGAGGTTTCTTTCATGCACCTAGAATTGGTATTCATGTAAATTTGAATGCACAACTACCTGAGCCTCAAATGCACGCCTAGTCTTAATTTTCAGCCAAAGTTTTTGGTTCAACATGCATAAGTTGTAGTTTGTGATTTTACACCTGTCTATAAACTTATATTGTCATTTTCAGACATAAACCTACCTGGTGTGCATAAAGGCTAAGAATTGCTTTGTAAAACTAAAGGGCCAAATTGTTAAAGTTGGATATATTAAACTATAGGCCCAAAGTTGGATATGGCTCCATAATTTAGGATTTAAGTTGTAAATTGATGATTACAATATGTATAACTTGTTTGTACAATTAGTAGTGCATTTACACTCCAAAAAAGATGAATTTTGTGCACAAATATTCACAACATTTTGATTAATCATAGGATGGTGGTTTAGGAGAGAAACCAAGGTCAAATTTGCATTAAGAGTCATAAAATACTCTTCTGTTGAAAATTAGGCAAGAGATTCCTAGTAAAACCCTTAGAATGCACAACCTATTTGTAAAAAGTAACCCAAGGTTGTATTATACCTTAGATTTGAGTTGTGCAAGTTGTTGGGGGTGTGGTTGATCATAGTAGATATGTTTAGGTTGTTAATTTTGTAATTGTAAGTTTAAAGAGGGTGGTTGTGCAAAAGAGACAAAGTTTGCTTTGTAATTTGCAAGGTATAAATTGTACTATGTTACTAAATGAAAATGCATGCCCAAGCTCCCCTGTAGCCCCACAATTTGTTTGATAAGTTTTAAGATGGAGTTACACTAATGGTGAATTTACCTATTCATCTAAAGTTCAATTGAAGAATAAGAGAGGTTTATTTCATGCACCTAGAAATGGATTTCATGTAAAATTGAATGTAAAACTCCCTCAACCTCAAATGCACACGCTAGTCTCAATTTTGAGCCAAATGTTTGGGTTCAACTTGCATAAGTTGTAGTTTGTGATTTTACACCCGCCTATAAACTTATATTGGCATTTTTAGAAATAAACCTACCTGGTGTGCATAAAGACTAACAATTACATTCTAAAACCAAAAGGCCAAATTGTTAAAGTTGGTTATATTAAATTGCACACCCAAAGTTGGATATGGCTCCATAATTTAATATTTAAGTTGTAAATTGATGATTACAATATGTATAACCTGTTTGTACAATTAGTAGTGCATTTATACTCCAAAAAGGATGATTTATATGCACAAAGTTTCATGGAATTTCGATGAATCAAAGGATGGTGGGTTAGGAGAGAAACCAAAGTCAATTTTGCATTAAGAGACATAAAAGACTCTTTTGTGCAAAAATATGCAAGAGATGCCTAGTAAAACCATCAAAATGCACAAATTATTTGTAAAAAGTAACCCAATGTTGTATTATACCTTATAATTGAGTTGTGCACGTTGTTGGGGATGTGGTTTATCATAGTAGATCTGTTTTGTTTAATTTGCAATTTCAAGTTTAAAAAGTGTGGTTGTGCAAAAAAGGCAAAGTTTGTCTTGTAATTTACAAGGTATAAATTGTACTATGTGATTAGATGAAAATGCACGTCCAAGCTTCCCAATAGCTTCAAAATTTATTTTATTAGTTTTAATATGGAGTTACATAACTGGTGAATTTACCTATGCAAATAAATTTCAATTGAAGAATATGAGAGGTTGTTTTCATGCACCTAGAATTGGGATTTCATGTAAATTTGAATGCAAAACTGCCTCAGCCTCAAATGCATGCCCTAGTCTCAATTTTGAGTCAAATTTTGTGGTTCAACTTGCATAAGTTGTAGTTTTTTATTTTACACCTATCTATAAACTTATATTGGAATTTTCAGACAGAAACCTACCTGGTGTGCATAAAGGCTAAGCATTGCATTGTAAAACCAAAAGGCCAAATTGTTAAAGTTGGCTATATTAAACTACATGCCCAAAGTTTGATATGGCTCCATAATTTAGGATTTAAGTTGTAAATTGATGATTACAATATGTATAACCTGTTTGCATAATTAGTAGTGCATTTACGCTCCAAAAAGGATGATTTCTATGCACACAGATTCATGGCATTTTGATGAATCAAAGGATGGTGGGTTAGGAGAGAAACCAAGGTTAGTTTTGTATTAAGAGTAATAAAATACTCTTCTATGCAAAAATAGGCAAGAGATGCCGAGTAAAACCATTAATATGCAAGAATTGTTTGTAAAAAGTAATCCAATGTTGTATTATACTTTAGATTTGAGTTGTGCAAGTTGTTGAGGACATGGTTTATCATAGTAGACTTGTTCATGTTGTTTATTTTTCAATTTCAAGTTTAAAAAGGGTGGCTGTGCAAAATAGGCAAAGTTTGTCTTGTAATTTGCAAGGTATAAACTATACTATGTGACAAAATGAAAATGCACACCCAAGCTTCCTTGTAGCTCCATAATTTGTTTTATAAATTTTAAGATGGAGTTACATAAATGGAAAATTTACCTATGCATATAAATTTCAATTGAAGAACATAGAGGTTGATTTCATGCACCTAGAATTGGGATTTCATGTAAATTTGAATGTAAAACTGCCTCAACCTCAAATGCACGCCCTATTCTTTATTTTGTGTCAAATTTTGTGGTTCAACTTGCATCAATTGTAGTTGGTGATTTTACACCTATCTATAAACTTATATTGGCATTTTTAGACATAAACCTACCTGGTGTGCATAACGGCTAAGAATTGCATTGTAAAACCAAAGGTCGAAATAGTTGAAGTTGACTATATTAAACTACACGCCCAAAATTGGATATGGCTCCATAATTTAGGATTTAAATTGTAATTGATCATTCCAATATTTATAGCACATTTGTACAATTAGTAGTGCATTTACACTCTAAACATGATGTTTTCTATGCACAAAGATTCATGACATTTTGATGAATTAGAGGATGGTGGGTTATGAAGGAAACCAAGGTTAGTTTTTCATGTCTAGTCATAAAAGACTCTTTTATGCAAAAAGACTTTGTAATTTGCAAAGTTGAACCTGTAAAAAGTGACAACATTAAAATGCATGCTCAAGCTTCCCTATAGTTGAAAAATTGTTTTAAAGGTTTTAATATGGAGTTAGATACATTGTGAATTTACATATGTCATTTAAAGTGCAAGTGAAGAACATAAGATGTTCCTTTCATGCAACTGGATTTTTGATATCATGTAAACGTGAATGCAAAGTTGCATCAGAGTAAAATGCACACCCTAGTGCCATTTTTGACCCACTTTATTTTTCATCCAACAAGACTCTAATAATACCTTTAGTCACTATTAAAAATAGAAGGTAGATTGAAAACAATTAGGGCAATCGGAGTTAGGGATCAAAATAATGTTTATTTTTTCAAATCACATAAGTTACAACTTATCAAACTATTTGTTGATCAAAGCATATATATATATATATATATATCTTAGGCAATAGCCAATTGAATTCTTGTTACTAACTTTAAAATTTGACAACAACACCATTCCATTAGTGTGACATGTGCATCTTTCACAATAATTAACAACAACTTCCAACAAGAAGAAATGGCAATGGAAAATATATTTAAAAGTACATGCAGGAGTATATTCTACACACTAATATACAACATGATATACCACCTAGATGTTGAAAGAAGTAAAACAAATAATACAAGTAAAGTATTAAAAGTATTTTCTTTTCCTACATAAATTTACATGACTTCAATTGAAAATTCACGGTTTTCCCAAGAGTAGTTGTTATTAACTATTCATCCATATGTAGTGAATATTCCAAAAACAATTGGAATGCATAATCATTGATTTGAATTTTTTTTAAAGAAAACCTATTATATGTTCATAGAAAATGTTTATATTTAAGTGAAAAATATAAGTGTATGCATAACTATAATAATAAAGTATGCTACAAGATTTTAATTTTCAATGAAAATATGAAAATTTGTAGCCTAAATTTCTTCAAAACAAATAAAATTTAGTGAAATTGGTGAAAATCCACTTTAAAAAAACATTGGATCAAAGCAATTAATGTAGCATTGACAACTGCAAGAATTCAACCAGAAAATATTGATTCCTCAACAACTGATCATTCCAATATTTATAACCTGTTTGTACAATTAGTAGTGCATTTACACTCTGAAAAGGATGATTTCTATCCACAAAGATTCACAACATTATTATTAATCATAGGATGTGTTGGTCCTAAGGTCTGCACTTGACTACTAAAGGGCAGAGCTAGGCCACCTCAAGTTTTTGAATGATTGGTTTTAATGAATTAGGTTCGTTGATGTTGGCGCAAGCCAATTTTGGGAAAGAATCAAGGTAGCGTCGAAAAATGGGGAGAGCGTCGAAAAATGAGGAGCACGTCGGAATTAAAGGAAAACCAATGCCGAGAAAAGCAGTTACAAAATGGACAAATTGTCGCAGAGCAGTTGGAAAGTGGACAAGCACTGACTTGGATAACGATTGGATCAACGACTAGCCGAGATTGAACAATTGAAAAGTGGACAAACCTAATCCATTTAGGGTTAGGATTTTTGTAAGGGCTTTGTCCAAATTTTTGTATAAGTAGAATGTATTAGGACTGTAAAGGTTGTTGTTGGTGGGTTAGTGAGTTAGTCGTTTTTAGACAGTCTGATAATGGATTGGTGAGAATTTCTTAGTTTTGTGAGGACTATTGCGATCTATGGAGATCGTTTGTAATGGAGGAAGAGATGTATAGTGCGTAGCACTAGATTTTGCATGAAGAATAATAAAGAGCTGAAGCAACAAATCTTTGTGGATGTAGCCCCGGGAGGGGGGTGAACCAAAGTATACATGTGTTATGTGTGAATGTTTGCAGTATTTATGGTTGCGTTTTCTCTAATGAATTTATGATGAACATGCCAAATGATAAAGTAAATAATACTACACACTAAGGAAAGAACTGTAGAACAACACTAATTGAATGAATGTCATAGCTAGTATTCATATCTGAATCTTAAGTTACAGTAGATGAATATATGTCATGAAATCTATGTTGTTGTAATGGCTAATGAAGTCTATTGGTTATATGTTGTGTCACTGGTAAGAATTAGAGTTATCATAATATATGGGTATTCGAGGGTTAACATGTGAATAAATTTGATGCCCTTGAGAGAGAGAGACACATCCCATCCCATGGTTGCAGACATTTAAGTCTTGCGGCCACCCATTGAAGCCATCTCGGGTGAGATTGCACAATGCACTTTGTGCGATGCATTTCCTTTTGGTATCCAAAAGGGCCGATGTTTGAAGGGTTGTTGGTAATCCTGTAGTTAGAACCTGGGTCAGCCCATAAGAAACCAACAATGGTTCAGTTTCCGGTTGGAACTCAAAAGAATAGATTGAGAGGGATGTATCACGCAGTATAGCGCGAGGGTTTAAGAAAGGGGATGTTTTTAGGTTGGAACCCCATGAAAGTAGAGATTGAAATATGGTTGGCAGTTCAGGAACTAGAGTTTTCCCACAAAGATAGTAGAAGCCCTAGGTTTAAGTCAAGACAATACTTGGAAAGATACGTATTCAACGAAATACATGAGAGTTTCTTTAGTGAGTTTCCCATGCTATTGCATGAGTGGATAACATGGTTGAAAGATACCCATCCAATCAATAGAGTTAGATTAGTGGAGTGGACAAAAGAAAGTATCGCACAGTTGAAAAGGGTAAAGAACAAATTAACGTGTGTAGTAGATTTTTGGATAAAAAACTTTGTAGTGGGGTATATCATTGAGTTCGTAGTATATGCATCGAAGTATTATAGTGTAACAGAGAATGAGTTTCTTAAGGTTTCAAGGGGAAGGTACATCAGGTCATTGTACACTTCGATCAAGAGATTATTGCATGATAAAGGGGTATCAACTATGGAATCAGAAAACTAAACTACGTTGCGTGCATGGGGGAGTTAGGGGAAACACTGAGGAAGGTTTTAGATGGAGGGGGAAATGGATAGAGAATATCATAATAAAGAGAAAGATCCCATTATGATGGATCAAGAGGAGATCCAAGAAATTCTTCATAAGGCAGGAATGACACACAGTGGAAGACCCTACCTGTATAAGCTTAATAGGAAGAAAAGAGTAGTAGTCGAGATAGAAGGCTTGGAGAGTGATGAGGAAGAGGTAGAGGATATCCATGCTATGGATCATATTGAAGAAATACTATACGCCACATATGAAAGAAATACTAGAGGAGTGGGATATAATGAGGAAGCAGGTAACCCTATTCAGATCCGAATCAATGTAGAATGACCATATGGATGTCGTTGTCCGCTCATTTTGGCAGTTATCTAGTTCAACAAAAAATTTCCTAGTTTTTGAGTCCCTGACTTCCTCAGATAGACCTTTCCAACGGGCTATCGTGTGCCTAAAACAGATATAGTATGCAAAAATTACGACCCCAGGAAGTTGATGTACTAACTTACCCAAACAGGGCCCACATGACTTTTGGCGCTTCATCTCCTATGGTTAGGTTTTTGGATTTCTAGGGTTTTTGACATTCCTGTTTATTATAAAAAGGCCTTGAGAGCCTCATTGTAACCATATTCTAGCGAATGAGGGAAACCGTCACATCTCTTCTAAGAGATAAGCCTCCACCATTATAGCAAGCTTGTTTTCCGCTGCATTTTACAGTTTCAACTTATTTCCTTATTGAATAGAAACCAATTTTACCGTATATCTGTTATTCCATGTTAAGCATATTTTGTTATTAATCTGTATTCATTTCTTTTTGCTCATAAAATCCAGATCAATGGTATCATAGAGGTCTTCTCCTTTTTTTTCTTAATGCATGTCCCCAACGAGGTCAGGGTAGAAAGAATTGGGCCTCGAGCTTGTTTCTCTTTAGGACAAAAGATCTCGCATGCCCAAGAAACCTCTCATGGTGGGAGAAAATAAAGACGACAGGATAGGAGATCCCTTCAAAATGTTTCTCAAGTAATCCCTCATGCAACAGAGGAACGAGATGATGGATAGTTTTGTGCAAATCCTTTAGCGTCTACCAACATGCGACACATCTTCCTCAAACAGAGGTGTCTCCCCCTTCAAGGTACAAATCAACTTTGATATTCCTATATTTGAAGGTTAGATAGACGCAGATGTTTTAGACAAATGGTTGAATCTACTAGAAGGGTATTTCTCTGTCCATAAATTCTCGAATAAAGAAAATATTACTTTTGCACTCCTCAAAGCCATTCACCATGTCAAAGATTGGTGGGAAAATTTTTGTGAGAAGAAGGAAACAGAGGAACCCTCATTATTTATAGTCATGGTCACCTGGGAGTCCTTCAGGGATGCTATTAAGGAACAATACTATGTCATTGGAAGTTATGAAAACCTGTATACAAAATGGACCACACTGTAGCAGGAAAGAGACCAAGCAGTGCCCGAGTTCAAAAATATATTCCATACCTTGTGCACCAAGCTGGGTATCAAATATTGTGAGCGACATCTGGTGCTCAAGTATCGCGACAGTATGCATAGACACATCCAGGCTGAAATGGAGTTTCTGGACATCTCATCCTCGGGCACGGCCTACTGATATGCCGTCAAAATCAATCATAAGCTCAAACAGAAGACGCGACAATTTGGGCCTGGGAACCCCTCACATCAAAAGACAGGAAAGGGCGGCCCCAACCTGTAGAATGAATATCAGAGAAAAGGCAGACTGCCTCAGGACAACCAGTCCAGGCCATAAGCAAAGAAGGACACCAGAAAGACAAAGAAAGATATCAGGGAGTGGTGTGACTTACATAAGAGCCCTTGGCATAACAATGTTGATTGCCTCTCAAAGCAGTCACTGGTGGCTAAGGTGAAAGCCTCTAAATTAGATGCAGGTTCTGACTCCGAGTCAGAACCAGAAAGGGTCAGATAGATCATTGATGTAGAACCTAGTGCTACTATTTCTACCACCGAGCTCCAGCCCGATGAACCAAATGAGCCAGAGGAAGGTGCGCGCCTTTTTCATTCATAGATGTCGGTGAAGTGTACCCTGCTGCACTTCATAGTTGATATCGGTAGCCTGAAGAACCTCATCTTAGCAGAGGTTTTCAAGTGACTCGCCCTGCTAACAATGTCACACCTGCAACCCTACACCATCGGATGGCTCCGCCAAGGAAGCGACATCTGCGTCAGCCAACAATGTCACATGTCATATGACATCAAGCCCTTCAAAGATGAGGTATTATGTGATGTTGCCCCTCTCTAAGTTTTTAATGTTCTTTTGGGCCAACCATATTTATGGAAACTCCATGTTGTATATGAGTCTAGGCCTCAAAGTGTTATTATTAATTTGAACAAGAAATTGTACAGGATACTGGAGGCATTCCCACCTAGTGCTATCTTTTCCAAGCAATGCAAGAAGGTCATATCTCAGATGGGGAAGTTTGTCTTCTTTGTGATTTGCTCTCAAAATGAGTGAAAGATCGCAACCACATCCAGGGTCTCCACGATCGACCTCTCCACACAGCAAAAATAAGTGGATAAGGACATGGAAGCATACTTAGATATATTCTCCTCACCTACTGGGGTACCTCTGCGCTATCAGGTCAAGCACCCCATTGATCGGACCCCCGACGGACTGCTACCGAATGGGACAGTCAACTGTCGCTCTCTATTAGAGAATGAGGAGATCAAACGACAGATCCAAGAATTGCTCCACAAGGGGGACATCCATCCCATCTCATCACCTTGCGGAAGCCCAATCATGTTGGTACAAAATAAAGATGGAACCTGGGGACTATGCATTGCTTATCGGGCCCTGAATAAAATCATAGTCAGAAACCGGTACCTGATTCCCTGAATCGATAATCTCCTTGATCAGCTCACGAGGGCCAAATACTTCAGTAAGATTGATATGAATTCTGGCTACCACTAGGTCTCGATAAAACAAACAAATGTATGGAATATCACCTTCAATTCCAAGGAAGGTATTTTCGAATGGTTGGTCATGCCCTTTGGCTTGAAAAATTCTCCAGCCACTTTCATGAGAATGATGGATGATATCTTGCAACCATTCACCAATAATTTTTTAGTGGTGTGTCCGGATGACATTCTCATTTACAACAAGACTTAGGTAGAACACTTGCATCATATTCAATAGGTTCTACACACCCTGTGACAACACAAGCTATACACCAACTTGGAAAAATCCTCCTTCGGCATGGACAGGGTCCATTAACTGGGCTACATCGTTGATCAACATGGTGTACATGTGGATCCAGTCAATATCCAATTCATCTGTGACTGTCCAGCCCCAACCACAGTCACTAAGCTTCAGAGCTTCTTGGGCCTTGACAATTTCTATTACAGGTTCGTGTTGGGATTCTCCCATATTGCATGGTCCCTCAGCTAAGTAACCAGGGGTGGCGGTGAGGAGAAATTTTTGTGGGGTCAATCCCAACAACAAGCGTTTGATTATTTGAAGCATTGCTTGTGCTCAGCCCCAGTACTTTCACTACTGGACCTGCAACAAACCTTTGAGATCGAGACAAATGCTTCAGACTATGCTGTGGGCATCGTTCTCACTCAGCACGACCACCCCGTGGACTATCATAGTGAGACACTATCAGATGTTGTCCATAAGTACCCTAATTATGACAAATACATGTACTCCATTATGTAATCATGTGGCCAATGGAGACATTACATTCTTGGGAAGGATATAATAATCCACATTAATCATAAGCCACTGCAGTTCATGCAGACACAAGGAAAATTGCATAATGATTGCCATCATAAGTGGTCCACATACTTGCAGCGATTCCACCTCAACATGAAGTATAAAATAGGAAGCACCAACCACGTCCTTTATTGCCTTGTCCAACCACCAGTCACAACACTCACCACAGTGCTAGACCCCAACTCTATGAGACAATCCCGGACTTCGCCAGCACCTACCAAATTTTGGGTGCAAACGTAGTTGTCACTAATTTCCATCTTCAGGATGGGTTGTTGTGTCATTTGGGCCATATCTTCATTCCATCAAGAAAGTGGATGAAGATGATTTGGGAAACCCACTACAATCGATTGGCACGACACTTCGGCGTCGAAAAGACAATGACAATGTTACAGAAACATTTCTATTGGTCGAAACTTTGATAGGAGGTCAACAAGTATATCAGGTCCTGCATTGCCTGCACTATTTCCAAACCAACCACTCAAAAACATGGCTTGTGCACCCCTCTGCCTACTCCTGATAGGCCATGGGAATCCATCTCCATGGACTACATGTCGGGCCTCCCATCCACCAAGTGGGGAAATGACTGTGTTTTTGTGGTTGTTGATCGCTTTTCTAAGATGGTGATTCTGGCCGCCTGCAAGAAGAGCATCACAATAGAGGCCACTACCATGCTCTTCTTTGAATGAGTCTGGGTACATTTTGAAATCCCACAAACCATTGTTGCAGATTGGGACAGTCAATTTCTCATCACATTCTGGTCGAGCCTTTGGTCACTATTGGACACCAAGCTCAACAAATCCATGACCTTCCACCCCTAGAAAGATGGCCAAACCGAGGTCGTAAATCGAATGATTGTGCATATCCTGCGCATGTATAATTCCAAGAACCCTCGCACATGGGATGAGAGTCTTCCTTATGTCCAACATAGCTACAACCGAGCCTTGCATAGCTCAACTGGCCACAAACCCTTTCAGGTGGGGTTGGGATTCCAACCATTGGGTCCCATAGATGTTGCACTACTCCTTGAGGTCACCTCGGATGACTCATCTCCTCCTCCAATTGAGGCTGACAAAGCCACCCGGTTCATTGAGTGGATCCAACACATCTGTCAACAGGTTCAGGATATCCTATATAAGTCCAATGACAAGTACAAGCAACGCCATGATCAATACCGGGTGCCACATAAGTTTTAGGTGGGTGGCAAAGTACGGTTAATTTGCAAAAATAATTCCTTACTAGACCCCATAGGGAGCTTCTCCCACTCCATTATGGGTCGTACACCATCACCAAGGTTGTGGGTGATAATGATTTTGATCTCAACATTCCTCCTTTTCTTGGCCTGCACCCAATGTTCAACGTGGATCTCCTTTGACCTTATTTTCCACCATTATTGGACACCTCAGATATAGTAGAAAAAATGACACCAACATAGATCAACCCTGACTTCATACAATAGGAATCCAGTGATCATATTGTGGACAAACAGGTCAAGGGAACTCTCCAGCAAAAGATCCATCTTTATCGAGTTGTCAAAGTAGGGGCAACTGCTGTACCAAGGCAAGTGGCTCACCTGGGGCCAGATACAATAGAAATTTCCTCATCTAATGGGGGCACTCAATGAAATGGAGACCATTTATTCCTAAGGGGGGAGGATTGATCCAGATGGATGTCGTTGGCCTCCCACCTATTCCAATTGGCTCATTTTGGAAGTTTTCCAGTTCGACAGTTTTTTCCTAATTTTTGGGTCCCTAATTTTTGGGGCTGTTTTGAGGTCCTAAAAAACCTTTTTAGGGCTCACCACAATCAAAAAGTGTAGGGATTGCAATAGAAAACATGTGTATTCCTTATATAGACCTTTCTAATGAGCTATCGTGTGCCTAAAACGGATATTGTATGCAAAAGTTACGACCCCGAGAAGTTGATGTATAAACTTACCCAAACATGGCCTACATGAATTTTGGCACTTCATCTCCTAGGGTTAGGTTTTTGGATGTCTAGG
Source organism: Picea sitchensis (assembly GCA_010110895.2). NCBI lineage: Eukaryota > Viridiplantae > Streptophyta > Pinopsida > Pinales > Pinaceae > Picea > Picea sitchensis. The sequence goes on from SNQJ01S0005185.1 coordinate 403,684, forward strand.
GGTTTTGAAATTCCTGTTTATTGTAAAAATTCCTTGATATCCTCATTGTAATCATCTTCTAGAAAATGAGCACAACCGTCACATCTCTTCTAAGAGATAAGCCACTACCATTCTAACAAGCTTGTTTTCTGTTGCATTTTACAGTTTCAACTTATTTTCTTATTGAATAGAAACCAATTTACTATATATCTATTATTATTTATTAAGAATATTTGGATAATAATCTGTATTCATTTTGTTCTGCTCATAAAATCCGGATTAGAACCTACAACCCCATGTACGACTAACACATCAACAAAGAAATAGTTGTTTAGAGAACAAGTGACTGACAATCAGAGGAATCTAGGAGATCCGAATAGAAGTGAGGGTACAAGTGGAAGTACCAGTATCAATACATGTAGTGGTACAAGTGGAAGCACCCGTAGCAACACCAGTGGAAGTTCAAGTCCAAACAATAATACACAGATAGTAGTACTACGTGGAGCAGGTACAACACATTCTACAATGGCAGGCATAGATCCAATGATAAGATTACTAGAGTTTCATGGGGATGGATCAGAAGACCCATAGAAGTACCTATTCATGTGTGAGACAATATGGGAAGCAAAAAGAGTCACTAATGAGGCAAAAAAAGTAGCGCAGCTAGAAATAACGTTTAGAAACTGCATGTTGGATTGGTATATGAATCTAGCAGTAAACAATCCATAGGGTGCACCAACAATAGTAGAAGATATCAAGTAGGCATTGGTCACGGAGTTTCACGGGATGAAATCATAGGATCAATTTATGAATGAGATGATTGAGGTTAGACATAAATGAGGAGAGTTCGTATGGGACATCGATTAGAAGTTCAAGACATTGAAAGGTAAACTGAGGTATCCCATTTCTGACATGCAACACAAACAATTGTTTATAAATTCTTTGTTACCACACTTCAAATATCTACCATAATTTTCAACAACAAGGAAACTATGCCGACGATTTTCCTCAACCAACAACGACATGTATGTATGGTCATGCATCAGATCACATGACAGAAGAGTGTCCGAAGTTAATGACGAAGATCCAAGAGAAGCATAATCTAAATAACTAGAATGTTCATTGGATTGCTGCATAAATAAGGGATCCCGGGAGGAACATCAATATAGTGACTAGAGGAGGAGTGAATACAAAAGAAGATGCACATGATCATAAGAAGGAATCTCAGTGCTGGATTCAGAAGAATACTTAGCCACAACAACAGTTTGATGCAAAGAAGGAGAAGGAAAGCTTCAAGGAAGCAAAGAAGGAGTTCTTGAAAGGGAATGAAGCCTCCACATCAAGCACTACGCAGAGGTATGATACTCGTATTTTTGATATGCCTTAGTCTTTGGATCATACTTACAAAGGAGAGAAAACAAATAAAGCAAGTAACTTAAAGAATTTCCTGGAATCTTGCTTTAAATTACTTAATGATAAGAATGCCATGGATTTGTTTAAAATTATGCTTGAGAAATATAGCATAGAAGAAGGGATAGGAACAGAACCAAAGAAGATTAATCAAGTCCATAGAAAGAAATGAACCAATATAGAGTTTAGATTGAATGCAAATATAGGAGACTTTAACATGGGAAATATTATCCTAGACTTAGGATCAGATGTCAATGTTTTTCCAAAGAAGACTTGGGAAGCAATGGGAGAACCTACACTAGGGTATTCCAATATCCAATTGAAGCTAACAAACCAACATAGAGTAATTCTCATAGGTATATTGAAGATTACAACAGTGGATCTAGATAATGTGCACACCACAATAGACTTTGAAGTGATGGATATGGTGGACGAGCCTATTCCATTTCCATCACTATTAGGAATTGATTGGGCCTTTGATAATCATGCCATACTTAATTTAAAGACTATAAAGATGATATTTGAAGCTGGGAACTTTAGGGTAGTATCACCTTTAGATCCCTTAGATTGTGAAATATATGTAGAACCTATGCCTGACAATGTTCTAGAGGATGATGTGAACCAGTTGTATAGGACTACTGCATGAGAGGAAGACTATGTGAATCCAACTACATATGAAGTACTCATTTGGAGGAGTATCAATTCCAACATGTCATATTTGGAAACTGGAGTAGAAAACTGGCAACGAATATTTCATGAAGTCTCTACTAGGAGGTGCATCAAAGTTACACGCACAGTAAGATGGGTTGGGATAGAAGTAAGACAGTTTCCCAAATTTACTGAAGAGGACAATCTAGAAAAATTCTTGACATCGTTTGAATCAGAGGTTTTGGATAGTCAAAGATTATTAGTTTTGGATATAACACTGAGATACACACCTGCACGATGGTGGGGTTCATATAAGAAGGTAATTCAGGACTGGTATCAGTGTAAGTGACTGATGCACATAAGATTTGGTAGGATTCAACAGGATAAACCCCTACAGAAGTATGATGGAAGAGGGAACCCATGGCATCACATAAATTATTGTGTCGCTAATTGGATATTGGTACCACTAGGGGAATGGACGCATTAATTTATTCATACATTAGAATGGATACCTAGTAACCGATACAAGGAGCAGGAACTGTGTAGAGAAACTGTGAGTTGGGGCATAGTACAACAAAACTTTATTAGGACTTTTGAATTTGAAAGTGAGAATCCATGGGTGGATCTAGCATTACAAAGGATCAAAAGGAACATATTTGATAAATATGGGATAGATACAGTGACAATAAGTATAGATGACAAAAAAACACTTGAACAATTAGTTTACTTTTATCAGGTCGCAGAGGAGGAGGAAGTAGAGTAAAACCCATGTGGCATACAAATAGTAGAAGGTGAAGGAGAAAGAGGGTTGGAAGGACCCATGTTATAATCAGAATAGTTCATTACACCTATGAATATTAAAAAGGTCAATATTGGGACTGAAGATAAGCCCAAGATAGCCAACATTGGAGATTGCTGGGATACTGAGACAATGGAAAAGATAACTGAGTTATTGCACGAGTATAGTGACTTATTCCTAGCCACATTTTTATAGATGAAAGGGGTAGCAGGAGAACTTGGGGAAATGATGATACCCCTCAGACCAGAGGCAAGACTAATTAGACATAGACCATACAGATAAAACCCGATCTATAAGCATAAGGTTAATGCATAACTTGACAGAATGATAGAATCAGGAATCATAGAGCCTGTGGAAGAATCAGAGTGGATCAGTCCAGTGGTGGTCCAAGAAAAGAAGACTGGAGGGATTAGGATATGTGTGGATATGAGGAAGTTAAATGCTGCATGCTTACATGATTATTTTCCTACTCCATTTACAAATGAGGTGTTAGAGAATGTGGGAGGACATGAAGTATACTCTTTCACAAATGGATTTTCAGGTTACTATCAGATCATAATTTCTCCAGAGGACAGGTACAAAACTACATTTGCAACATAATGGGGGTCATATCAGTATACAGTAATTCCATTTGGTTTAAATAATGCACCAACAATATTTTCCAAAGTAGTAGTAGCTGCATTCAAGGATTTTATACATAAATTTTTAGAATTTTATCTGGATGATTGGACAATATTCAATTTATTGAAGGACCATGTAGAAAATTTGAGGTTAATGTTAGAAAAATGGAGGCAATGTCAGATTTCCTTGAACATTAAGAAATGTATATTCAGTACATCGTGTGCCATCCTACTTGGAAACATTGCATACAAACATGGCTTGATTGTAGACCCTGCAAAGATTGTTGTTATTTTCAATTTACCACCACCAAATTTAGTGTGTCAGTTGAGAGCAACATTGGGCCACACAAGATACTACAAGAAGTTCATAAAGGGCTATGCAAAGATTACTGCACCCATGGAGAAGTTACTAAAGAAAGACATCAGGTTTCAGTGGAATGATGAATGCCAAGAGAGCTTGGACATACTGAAAGAGAAGTTGGTGACAATACCAATTTTGAGCTTCCCAGATTGGACAAAAGAATTTCATGTGCATGTGGACGCTTCATCCATTGCACTTGGAGCAGTTTTGGCATAGCCAAGTGAAGGAGACATTGATCACCCAATATATTTTTCTAGTAGAAAATTGTTTGAGTCTGAGAAGAACTATAATACTACATAAAGGGAAGGTATGGCTATGGTATATTCCCTACAGAGGTTCAACCATTATTTATTGGGTCAAAATTTTAAGATGTTTATAGATCATTCCGCCTTGAAGTACCTAGTTAACAAGCCAGTGTTGGGGGGGGAGGATATGTAGATGGTTGTTATTGTTTCAAGAATATGATTTTGAAATCATAGTAAAAATAGGGAAGCTGAACGTAGGACCAGATCATCAGTCAAGAATTACTAATGGAGAGGACCCAAAGAACTTGGAGGAATATTTTCTTGATGCTAACTTGTTTTCTGTTCAGATTGCTAATGATTATTTTGCTGACATTGTTGGATTTTTTAACACAGGAATGGCTCTCAAGGAATTTACTGTCACGCAAAAAAAATAGTTGGTAGTGCGTGCTGCAGACTATTAGTTGATTACAGGTCATTTATACAAGTTAGGTGCAGATGGAATTTTGAGAAGATGTGTGATGGAGCATGAATGCTCAATGGTGCTAGCATAAGCACATGAAGAAATAGATCGAGGGAACTACGTAGGAAATCCTACAACAAAGAAGTTGTTGCACACAGGATTATGGTGTCCTACACTGCATAAGGACGCAAAGGAATACTGTCAGACCTGTGATGTCTGTCAACGGGTGGGAAAACCATCAAGAAGGGATGAAATGCCACTTATTCCCCAAGTAACTTTACAAGTATTTGAAAAATGGGTTGTGGATTTCATTGGACCCATTAAACCACCAGCAAGAAGGTCAGGATCCAGTTACATCATCACTGCGACATAATACTTAACCAGATGGGAAGAAGCAACCTCGGTAAAGGATTGTAGCGCAGTTTCTCTTTGAGAAAGTGGTGACCAGATTTGGATGTCCCAGAATTTTGTTGAGTGATCAGGGGACTCATTTTATTAACAGTACAATCAGAGCTTTGACAGAAGAATTCGAGATACATAATCAAAAGAGCACACCTTACCATCCCCAAGAAAATGGTACAATAGAAGCTTTTAACAAGATTCTAGAAAATGCATTGACAAATATTTGCAATGTGAATAGGGATGATTTGGATTTGAAGGCATCGACAGTGTTATGGGCTTACGAGACTACATGCAAGAATCTTACAGGACATACACCATTCAGACTGGTGTATGGGAAGGAAGTAGTGGTTCCACTGGATTATTTAGTACCTAGTTTGCACATTGCAACAATCACCAACATGATAGAATAAGGTGTTGCGCATGAAAGTTTGGATCAGTTGATGGAGATGGAAGAAGATAGAATTTTAGCAAGATTTCACCAAGAAGTATAGAAAGCGAAGGACAAAGCTTGGCATGATAGACACATAAAGAAGAAAATCTATAAGGAAGGAGATCTAGTTCTCCTCTGTGACAACATGTATCTACAACACCCAGGGAAGTTCAAAATGCATTGGTTAGGGCATTATCGGGTAGAGGCCATTACAAATGGAGGTATTTTTCAATTGAAAGATATTGTAGGGAAGAATATCAGAGTACTACTGAATGGAAGTCGACTAAAGTTGTATCACAACACTCGAACTAACAACCTGAGGTAAAAACAGAGAGAGAAGGTATGATTGTACATATTGTATATAGTAGATGTTAGAAGAAAATACAAAAATCCAAAAAAAGAAGAAATGTAACAAAAAGATAGGAGAATATAGAGGGTTTGTTTTTATAGAATTAACCGTGTGTTGCAGGAAAAACAGTTTTGAAGACATTGCACGCTGGAAAATAGTTGACAGATACAAAAGTGGAGCGCGCAAGAAAAAGTGAAAAAGTGAGAAATGACAGTGCAAAACAACTGTCAGTATGTCGTCCCGCTATAAAGGCAGAAAAAGGGAGAAAACACAGTCATTTGTGTTTTTTTCTAAGGAGAAGAACGAAGAGAGAAAGTTAAGCATGAGAGAGTAAGAATTCGTGATACCCAGTGAATATTTATAGCTCAACACTCTAAATTTTAGCATGATGTTTCCACCGAGAGTTGGAGCGTCGAGCAGGGTCGGAAGAAACACAAGAACCAACACTTGAGTGGTGCAAACAAGGACAAAGTACATGCCAAAAATCATGGATGTCGATGAAATTAACATGCCAGACTATAATCCTACTACCACGTAGGTGGAGGAGGAGAAAAACCCATCACAGGAGGTAGGGCAGCCTGAGGAAGACGCCGAAAGAATCAAGTCTGACGCGTCTAGGGGAAATGGGCCACAAAAGGAAGAACACGCCATAGGTTTAGTACAACAGGACCTAAAATCAGAAGAATAACATAAAATAGATCACGAGGATGTGCCAGAGGTCAGGGCGTCCTCCCCATAAGAGAAGAAGAAAAAGAAAGTTGAAAGCAGTGCATAGTGCGCAAGGCGTAAAGCATGCACAAGTGAAGTTGGAAATAGTTATGCCACAAATCTTAGAGGGAGTAAATGTCGATAATTAAATTGTAAGAGTAAACACCATGAAATACTCAGATCATGATGTTGTAGATGCCGTCAAATTCCTAGATTTGGCGCAGAAAAATTACATGGAGTGCAAAGGAGGGGGCCCATCGGGAGCGCCACTGTTGAAACCTGTGTAGTGGATTTTAAGACTTTACAACACATGGATCATGAACCTATTAGACATACCACATTTTGGGTGCGGTAAACACATCAATGGATGTGTGAAACAACTCCTAGCAAGGGTGCATGGAGGGATTTTATGGATGAATAGGCCAGTGCCTATCAATGTGGATTTGATCGCAACTATCACCGAGCTACCCACAGATGGGGAGAAGCCAAATCAATACCTAGAATATAATAAAAAGGCAAAGGCCATCTCAGATGAGATTAAGGAAAAATATGGCACAGACAGAGAGAATAGGGTGATCCAGATCAGTGACATCAACGATCCCACGACACGATTTTCCACAAGGCCACTAGGGTGAAAATTGATGCACAAGTGTAGGAAGGAAGAAGTGCTAGCACAAGTGGTAGCAGCTGCAGCGCAATGCATGAAGGGGAGCTTGATGAGATAGTCCTTGTACTTGCTCAATTAACTCCTGCAAGATTGCAAAGACACACAGGATTGGGGCTCTAAGTTCCACTACTCATGGTTACGTATCCTCATTGCATTGATAGGGTGGAAAGAACCGACATACAAAACATACATAGAGAGGATAGGAAAGTGTGGTTGTAACATCTATGTTTCCCCCAACTTGTAATTAATCATAAAATAGGATTACCATGATAAGGCATGTGGACAATGTAAATGTATTATTGTTAAACTGCCCATAACTGACTATTGGAGGGTGAAGCCTTGAATTATGAGCCATGATATCTCTATAGGAAATAAATCAGTTAATACAGAAAGGACCAATGGTTGAATCATCAACCACCCCCATGAATGGAAGCATGGTCTAGCTATAGGATGTCAACTCGAAGTACCATAGAGACCTGCAGACCTAAGCTTCCTTCTAACATAAGGAACATGATAGGTCAGAAACCTTCCAAAGGAGGGAAGGTAAGATACATACAGAGACAACAAGAGAGGAGAAATAGGACGAGAGCACAAGCTCGTAAGGGAGATGTGTGAACCCAAAGGAAGTGTCGAGAAAACGACCTGAATTGATGTTGAGGAAGCATCCGATAAACCTCGCAGGGTCGTTGTGATAGAGAGAGTTTCTATGAGAAATGGCGTAAATTCTCTAGTGATATCGTGTCTTGGAATAGGGGTGGCCAGAGTGCTAAGAATGAATGCCTCTGAGCCTATGGTTGGGTGGAAAGGCACACACCCACAGTCAGTTGGTTGGATGCAACTTGTAATAGATAAGTATTCTAATACCCTGTGAAATTAAGCTGTAATTATGTAATGAAATGGGATATAATGTGAATGATCCAGGGATGTGTATGTTTGCTTAATGGTTATATTGTATCTCTTTATTCTTATTTAAATTGTGTATTTAAGCAAGTATGGATTGGACATGTTTTGTATTCGTAAATTCTTGCACCCTGTGGTGGATTAAGCTAGATCCAAAAACTGTGAGTTTGTCGACCTTGGCCACAGTTTCATGTATGCATGTTGACACCCCTAGTCATTTTGAGTCCCTTGGAGGAGGGAGTTTGTTAAAGCTTAGAGAGATAGTGCACGTATGCACAAGCTCTCTGCGAGGCAGGAAGGTAGAGACCGAGAACCACTTAAGTTCTAGAGTTGAGGAATGAGCGTAAGGGGTGCGTGGAAGGATTCTTCCATGCGTTAAGTTCAAGAGAAAGAGTGCAAAGCTATTAATCCTTTCATATCTAACAAATCTCAAGAAGAGTAGTGAGGCTGAAGCATCGAAAGGGAAGGTTCTATTGTTTGGAAGACGAATGAACGAAATCCGTTTGGAAGAAGCCACGGTCTGGTGCGACTGTTGGATATGGGAAAGAGCGTGGGAGTTAACCCTTGGAGTCATTCAGACTTTGTGAGTTTGGTGAACTAAGAAAGTTCATCATAAGGGAGGTAAAATTCCCAAAGTCCTGAAGTTAACTCTGAGCCTTAGATTTGAGGATGCTCGGGAATCATCCCGACCGTCAGATCTAGGATGTAGATGATAGTCAAGTCACCAGAACTACCCATGACTTAAGAATATGATAGTGGAGATGGATGAAAGTTGTTTAACAGGAGGAGAGGCCATCTCGGTCGTAAGATCCACTCAAATACTCACTAGAGCTACCGAATCAAACACCAACCGCTCGATTTAATCGATGGTTGGGAATCATTGCAGAGTGCGAAGGTGAATTTAGCAGACCTTCTAGTTCACGGACCACAATCAAACCACGCCGTTGATCTGATTAGGGATGGAAGATCAACGAATAGGATTAGACTAGAGTCGAGCGATCACTTTTCATATTACAGAGGTGGAACCCCACAATTACTATGAACAGTCGATCGTCATCAACCTTCAATCTAAGTTTGACGAGATCCCTAAAACATAAGGAGTGTGTGGGAAATTGAAATCCTCAAAGAGATCAAGCTCAAAAGTGATAACACTTTCAGGTGTGCAGATGAAGTCCAAGAGACAAACCCGTAGGAGGGGCAAGGGTTGAGGACTTTGAACCCTTAGAAAATCTTTTAAGTCAGAAGAGATCAGAATCTCGGGAAGAGGAGTGACAGTGGCCGTTGGATCACAACGTAGAGGACCAATAATCGCCTAATCGAAGCAAGGTACTCGATCCTTAGTGCTTCACACACATAGGAGAGTGGAATTACCTAAGTCCCGAAGTCTCAAAGTAGTTTGGGACCGTTCATTGTCAGGAGAAGGATATCCTGACCGTTCCTCGCCTGGAGACATGTGTTAGCAGATTATAAGCTTCAGATAATCACTTCAAGAGGTTTTAGTTGAGATTTGGGACTCCCGAAATCTAGAGATCTAAGTAAACGTCATCCGTTGGATCCAAAGGATAGGTGGCGTAAGTCTGTGCACTCTGGGTAAAGACCTGAAGTAGGTCATGGCCATTGATTGCCAGGAGGGGTACATGTAGATAGATCAGAGTCCCCGGGAGAACACACTTTAGAAGGAAATGAGTGCATAGAAGCTTGAAACTCCCAAAAGCTGAAGAGACGAAGTAGATCTTGTTCGTTGGCCGACAGGAGATACGCGTTGATAGATTGAATACTTTGGGGAAAATTAATTTGGAGGTTTCCAAGTGAGGAGTGAGACAAACTCCCAAATCCATGAAAGCTGAAGAGATGGAAGGCCAAAGAGAATATGGATCTTAGATCCATAAGGGCGCGTGGCGACAGATCGTGAGCTTCGGGAGAACACGAAGGAGAAGAGTTTAAAATCGCCAAAGCCCGAACAACCGAAGCAGCCGGGAACCATCGATCTGCGGGAGGACACATTTCATCAGATCACAAACTTCGGGTAAAACCATTTCGGGAGAAACAAAGAGTGAGAAAAACTGAGATCTGAGATCTCTAAAGGCCAAATTCCTGAAGGATACAAGGGTCATTGATTTAGAGAGGACACACGTTAATAGATCGTGAGATCTGGGTGAATCACACCGGGGTTTCAATTGAGAATTGAGATTCCCAAACCCCGAAGACTCGAAGTGAATCTGGACCACCAGATCCAGAGGGACGGGTGGCGATGGATCATGGACTCCAGAGAAATCTATTCAAGAGTTTTCAGTTGAGATTTGAGACTCCCAAAGTCTAGAGAGCCGGAGAGCCGAAGTAAATCTCAACCGTCTGATCATCCGAAGTAGATCTCAGTCATCAGATCATCCGAAGTAAATCTCAAGCATCAGATCGTCCGAGGTGAATCTGGATCGTCTAATCCAGAAGAGACTTGGCATAGAACGGTGGATTCCGTGTAAAGTCCTGAAGTAATTCATAGCCATAAAATCAAGAGGACAGGTGGCATAAATATGTAGATTTCAGGTAAAGACCCAAAGAAAGACTCAATCGTCCAATTCAAGTGGACATAGAGAAAGAATATGCTTACTTCAAGGGGAAATGAAGTTTGAGATTTGAGATCTCAGAAGTCCAGAGACCCGAATGAAATCTCGACTGTTGATCGAGAAAAGGGTCGCAGGACCATTGATCTAATTGAAAGGTTAAACCCCCGAAGAAAAGGCAGAGCCATTGATTGAAAAAGGACAGGTGTCCGCAAATCGTCTACTCCAGAAGATTGACGTACGGAATAAAGGAAAGTTTGATACTTGAGAATTCCAAAGTCCATAATTTTGAAACAAATCACAACCGTTGATTTGAAAGAGGTCAGATATGATCCATAGCTTTGAAAGGGATAGATCTGAGCCATCAGTTCAGAGGCACCATCAAGATCATGAGATCGACGATCTTGTAGCATTGCGGGGATCGGAGATACGCGAACTTTAAAAAGTTGAGGGCAGGCCATAATCCAAACCACGATTTTGAAGAAAGGACACATGGAGGCTCGAGGAGAATTGTGGACTGAAAGGAAGTTTGGTTTCAAACCACCTTTGGTTGCACCCACAATTGTGTGTTTGCATGAGGTTATCGCCCAAGGTCACCTCAAGGAGGGGTTTATTAGAAAAGGGGCTAGCGCCCAAACTCGGAGATTACCCAAGTACGAAGGGAAGGTCGCGGTTAACATTAGACCTGCACCCAAAAGTTGAAAGGGTCTGTGTTTAATTACAGAGTGAGACCATTAGGGTCTTAGAGAGTTGTGTGGCTTCAAAATCGGAGATCCTTGACTGGGAGGTTGGACTGGTTCCTCGAATTTCCAAATTAGAAACCATGAATGGAGAATCCGTCCTTTAAGAAAATAAAAAATTTGTATGCGCCATCGTGGGTGTGTTACAAATTGGTATTAGAGCATGGTTACAACACTTGGCCTACTTGGGATCATGTACGAGTCGCATAAGGAGGTATTGTATCTTTATTTACTCCTTGAGGAGAAGGACTGCAGATTGAACCTGTGATTTTGGGAATTCTTGTTGAATTTCAGCAGAAGAATTTCTTTAGCCCTTTGTCAAAGTGATAACTACTCTTATCGGAGTAGGGATATGATAATTAACATTTATAATAAGACTTGAATGTGGATAGTTGAAGGTGGCATGGTTCTGTCAAGAGCAGCTGAAGCTCGAAGAATGGATGACCTGGTGTTCGTAACATTGCTTCTAAGCATGGGTCGTTGGAACTTCAGGCACTGATGATGGTATATTATATAATGGTTAATACCTTTGTGGGATGAAAGGAATCCAATAGGATCAGGTAGGATCCCTGGAAGTTATAGTTACCGCTCTATATTAAAATCAGAGTATATAACTCCTCATGACCAGAGAAAAGTGAGATGGGTAAAACCCTATGGACGTTGAGGAAATAAGGTTTTCTTGCTAGACGTTGTTGCATAAAGAGGAAAGTGACCCTAGTTGGTTATTTCCTTGAGAAAAGGCAACATCAATATGAGATATGACTATGAGATTAGTCATGTAAGTGACTGAAATCTCAAACTAAAGGACACTAATGATGAAATTAAACTATCAAGTGAAGTCATGAGGTAAAAAGGTGCAAGAGATGCACCTACTTATACATGGATGTGTATACATGATCATAAGGATGATTGGAAGATCCTTGGGAAAAGGATATAGAAGTCGGATATGTCCATGTGTGTGAATGACATGGAAAAAGTGAAAGAAATAAGCTAGCATGATGAATACTTATCTGTGTTTAATCATGCTTGAGTGCATGGGTTAATGCATTGTGGATCTTCCTAATATGAAGCCTGATATTAATACCAGTTAGGTATGAATGATATTAAACATGCAAGTGATGCACATGTATGATGTAAGTTAACAAAACCAGAATATGTATGGATACATAATTTGGGTACATGTTAAAGATGCATGTTTATATTCCTTATGGGATATTTGGTAAACTGCTGAAGCTAACTCAAGGTCGAGGCCACCACAAATAGTGATGGATATGCAATAAGGAAGTTGCATGCTGAAGGAGTTCCCTATGGAGGAACTTTGTGAAGAATCTGTCAAGAAAACAAAGTCACAACCTTAATGATCACTAATAATTAAGCAGTGAGACACAAGCTTATATATATATATATATATATATATATATACCAGAATCCTGGATTACATTTTGAAAAACATCATGTAATGAATAGATGACTAATAAATGAATATTGACCATTCTGATAACCGAATGGTAATGTGCAGGATTCACAGTTTCATGATCCGTTATGAACAAAAAAAAAGAAGTTTTATATTAAAGCATGTTGTTGTATTCCAAAAAGGGTTAGGGTGAGGCTTAACCAAGGAAACTGAAGGAAAAGAGTAGGAATATCCCAACCCAACAGGGAGTAAATTGCAAAAGTAGAGAAAAGACAGTGAGGCCTTAGAAATAACTCAGCTGGACTGAAAAGTCTCAGGCGATGTAGAAATAATTTGAAGAAGGGGAGAGCCCTCAATTCTTTTCTTACTGTGTATTATGTTTTTTTCTCTGGGATGAGAAAGCTAGTACACTAATGAAAGTAAATGTTTTGACACCATAGTGACGATGATTGTATTACTGCAGAAACAATTGAGAACTGTCTGTATTGCACTCATGAAAACATTAAGAATAATGTGATGAAGTGCATACATATATGCTAGGACATGTCTGAAAATGCTTTATTAATTTAAATGCTATGGTACTTGCATTTTTAATTTACATGATGACTAATATGTTTATGACGTATGTCATGTGTAGAAAGAAATAGATTGGAACTGTTGAGAAAGACAATTGCCAATAATGAACAACCTCAATCAGAGGATGACTATGAGAAGGTTCTTGTTGAAATATTGTTGAAGGGAATTTAAAAGTCCCCATGGAGCATCACTTATGGGATAATATCAGAGGGGGTGCCGACAACCAAAACCAGTATAAAAAAATGTTCATGCCTATGTGGCACAAGGTATGGAAGGATTGGGTAAGAATCCCTTCTAAAATGTTTTGCGGTCTTAATGTTATGTATGGAACATTGAAAGGTAGTTGTATGCCCTGGATACCCAAGTAGGGTATGATTCAAGAAGGATAACCTAAATGATGGAGTTGTGAACCTATGGTAGTAAAGACTGATTGTAGTCCTCGGAAGAATTCATGAAATGATATGTCATGAATACATGGACCAATCAAGGAACAATTGGAAACAAAAGTGAATATAGATAGCACGTTGAATGTAATTGCTTTCCGGAAATGCATGTTTGCATAAAGGACAGATAATGGATCTCCCATTGAGAAAGGAGGGCCTTCCAACATTTCTACTTACATTGTATAGGTGTTAGAGAAAACCAAATTTGGGTGGCCCTAAGTGTTGGCACCCTGGTTATTAATGAAGGAGGAATGATTAAAGGCATTCATGTGAAACTTGTAGTTTCATACGTACTATATTGGGATCATGATCATCCTGTAGCCACAAGCATAGTCCTGCTGCAACAATGAATGAGAATAAATAAGCCATATGGTGGAAAGCTTGGCTAAACTCCAACACACCATGGAAAAGTGCTTGTCGAAAAGTATGGGAAACTCAACATCAATGAAAGGGTGCATTGGGTATGAATGTGGCCATGAATGTTGATGCATTCATTAAAATCAATTGATATCTGAATTACATTTTGAAAATTTTGGTAGGTTGAAATGATGCATAGGTAAGGGATGATGTATTGTTTTTCTTGGTATCCTTGAATAGATTAAAATGAATTGGACTATTAGTATGCTTGACTTTGAAGAGGTAATGTGCATGAAAACTAACAATTTTTTTGGCTAAGGAATGTTGAAATTGCAGGAGGAAATGGGTCTTGGATATGGTAGTATTGTAAGCCCATAAGGAAGACCAACTGCCTACTGAGCCAAACTGCAAGGAATGCAGGAAGTAAAGGAGTCTTGAATATGGCAGCGTTGTAAGCCATAAGGAATACCAATTGCCTGCTGAGCCAAACCACTATGGGAAGGAAAGTCCCATAATTATGAATCTAGTTCATGTGCGAAACAAATATGAGAACAAAATGTGGAATTTGGAAATTTCTGGGTGACAGATTTACAAGAAAAAAAAATTGAATTTAAAATTTATGGCGTCTCATGAATTTTTGTATACCTGTGATACAAGTAAAAAGGGAAAGATATGCGAAGAGAGAAGAGGCGAGAAACTGATCTCTCGGTTTTGAGGGAGAACTTTGTTGACGGGCGAAATTGACCGTCCGTCAACTGGAAGAGCGAGTCCGGTCTGAGGTTGTCTAAATAACCCAAGCCGTTTGGTGTAACTCGTTCTGACGGGTTTAATGGCTCCATTAGCCAATCTAAGAATCATAAAAGAAACGAATAAAAGAGAGAAATAACTAACCAAATACTAAACACACTATACATATGTACATATGTTCAAATGTAACTATAGTAGTTGTATTTAAGCAGAAGATATACAAGTTTCGTTTATTTACATGATTTAAAAGATGCAAGTTTTAATCGAAACTTACGAAAATCGATGTGAAAAATGATTGCTTCTAGGAAGCAGATAAAGAAAGAACATAAAAATATTTATTATTTTTCTTTTATAAATTTAAAGAATCTTGCAAAAAAAAAGTTAATGAAACATGAACATGTGGATAGTCAAAGCTAAACCATACATTCTAGTTTTAATGATATGTAAATGACAAAAAAATACAAAGAAGCTATCCTGTTAGTGAATTAGTGAGGTGTATCCAAGCATCTGCATGAGTGGTAAACATCCAACTGCCATGTCCAAGAGAGAAATCTGCAATGAACCTTATGACTGTTCTAAATAAATTAAGAACACGTATTGGTAGCTTAGGTTTTAATGACAGAAAAGGAAACACAAACATAAACCTGTGATCTCATAATTATACATGATTACAGCAAGATAAATCTGGAAGCAATCTATGCATTTTATCATTCAATTTAAAATTCAAAGATAAATCTCATTATTTAAATCGAATATATAATCACAACATTTGTATTTTGAGGAGCAAATGATAGATGGTATTTATAATATAAACCTCCTACACATCATAGATCATTTAATCTAAATATATCATACCTGCACATGTAACAAGATTAAAAAAACATATATAACAACATTATAAACAAAAGGCTAAAGACAAAATGCATATATGTCGTTCTTATTAAATTTTTGGAATCACTTGTCCATTCTGTAGTCTTGGAAGAAATGTTTTGGATAATAGACTTTAAAGCTTGGAAAAATTAATACATAAATGATAATAATTAATCATGTATTGATAAAAAAAACTAAAGCTATTTAAATCAATGCATAATCAATTATTCAAAGAATATAAATATATTATAATGAAAATAAAATCATTTTACTTACAGGACAAAATCCATTAAGCAACCTGGAATTCCATATTCTTCTTTGAAAATATTCGTCCATTCTCCTGAAGATTCCAGCCATCCATTACTCCATTTGAAAAGAAATAAAAAGTTTACAAAAACAACAATATACAAAAGAGAAAGGATTAAAATCCTCCTCTCCAATTCTTTCCCTTTGGCTCTGATCTTTCTCATATATTTATAAAATGAATGAACAGTCTGGGCGTCACTATTAATTTCCACCACTTGAAATTTGCCTCTAAAAGAGACCCAAATATATCTCAAATCGTGAATTTGTTTGAGAAAATATCTATGCGGAAGGTAAATGGGTCCATTTTGGTTCTGGGTTTTCAACCATTTCTTCAAATTCCTCACGGTTTGGCTGTAATCAGTTCTGTAAAATCGTTTGTCTGATCTTGATGCCTTTCCAAATTTTATCTGTTGTTGCTCATAAAATTATTTGTAGCAATCCAAAATTATTTTAGATCAATCATCTTGAACGTATTTGGATAATAAAATCAAGCCATGATCAGATCCGTATCAAATATTTGATAATAGAAACCTGTGAAACAAAAAGAAACCTAAACTAATAACCTAAAAATTGTGAATAAAACAAAATCTAGAAAA